>CM027856.1:35067986-35603412 GCA_016097595.1 Eucalyptus pumila | reverse complement strand
AGAATTTATCTTCTTTTGAGACCTCCTTTTTATGTGATTAAAGTTTAGAGTAAAAAGTTGCAGAGTGCTCTAGTTTGTGTTTTGTATAAAAGTTTGGTTATAAATTTCAATATGAAAAATATGGCCCGCTTTTTATCCCATCGTTTTATTGTCTTGGGATTTTACTCGCTTCTTTACGCGTGCTTAAAAATGAAAAGGGTCGGTGATACATTGTCCTGGGATATCGCATTATAAAATCGGCCAAGTGAGACGGATGATGTGCGTCCGATCGGGATCGGGGCGTGACATTGGCTGACAATCCTTGTTGGCCCTAGATCCCAATACCACCCCCCCCAAAAAAAAGAGCAAACAAAAGTTTTTAAAAAGGAAGGAAGAACCATAAAAAATTCAAAATATTATTACAAATTTGTCACATGCTAGTCATCTCATCAACAATTTCCCACCAAATTGGCTGAATTGAATTGACAAGAAAAAAAAGATTTAGAATTGGATTAGTAAAATTGAAAAGTTTAGCACTAGATTGGTAAAAGTGTAATAAGTTTATGATTTTTTTGGACAATTTTCCATAATTTTGAGAGATAGAAAGAATCAATAATTATCAAAATATCTCAAATATTAAAATTCTTTTAGATAAATCCGTAATTATCTTTAACAACTACGAATCACTCCTTGCTACATTCATGGAGATAATATAGGCCATGTGCAGCACCTCTAATCCGTCTAGATAGACTATATCACCTAATATTTTCTCGCTTAAAAGAAGTCCTTGCCACTTCTGACTTGGTAATGGGAAAGAAATTTTTTTGCAAAATTCTAGGTTTATAGAACCTCGATTATCTGATACGATAACCTGAAAAGAGTTACTAATAGAATAGAAAGAATCTAGGGGTATGAAACATTTTGTTCACTTCTAAGAATCTAAAACTTTACGAGCTTTGTCAAACCTCTATAATTTACTTAGAGAACCCTACGGGTTCCCTGGCCATGCGAGGCTAACATCAATTTATGGCCGATTTTTGTTAGCGATATCAGTTTCGATAGATGGCTCCATTGTTTATGCATAATTTTTTTGGGTCAGGCTTTGAAGATAACGACCTCCTCTGGTGGTTGTATATGCGCACCACAAAAGAGAAAATCTTCTTGGGTTTTCACTCTATAGTATTAGTGGACTATTAAGTTAAATATATCTAAATGAGGGAGAAAAGAAAGTGGTTAGGATTATTAGGTCATACCTTTGTGAGGGGATGTGATATCTTGGATTTTTCAGTTATGCTTTCAATTAAATTAATCGGGTCTTTCATCGACGCGCCTATAGTGCTATTCTCAAAGCCGATCACTCAGGAGATAACTAGACTATTTGGGAAAGTCATTATGAGATTTTAATGCATTAGAATTCAACTAGGAATCAACTGCTTGACCATGCTCATCTACTGAGATCATTACAACACAGTAAGATCGATTAAAAATCAAAGATAAGTCGATTCGACTGAGATATGTGGTTAAAAATGGGTAGTTCCACTAAATTGCAAAATTCTCATCGATCGACACTGGATTGATTTTTCTATCGTTTTGGTACCCTGTGTCTGTATTTGAAAAATCGCGATTTTCACAACAACCGAGAGTTGTCAATATGTCGAACGGGTTCTGTGACATCCGAATTTCGACCCCATCCCGAATATATGAAATGGACATTTCACCGGCGCACCTGTGGTCCTTTTTCTCTAAACTAATCACTCACGAATTAACCAATCTATTGGATGAAGCCGTTAAGGAATATAACCGCAGTAAAATTCCTAAAAGCTACTCGATAGGTCGGATTAGACTAAAATTGCGTTCGGTCGATTTTAACTATGAAATTTAATTCAGTTTCGGAAAATTGGACATTTGATCATGTTCCAGTTCAATTATAGGATGTCGTCTTGTCTTTTGAAGTAATTTCGTTGAGTTTGAGATTTTACAAAAAACTGAGTCGGACGTTGTGGAAAATTAGCAGAAATTCGGATGGGCTCAATTGAATGAAATTTGACAGTTCAGCGAGATTTTGAGTGACAGGGGACTTGCAGAAAATGAATGAGATTTTACTTCATCAAATTGACTTCGATTTGGAGAATTTGTGAAGAAATTGAGGCTAAGAAAGTGAAATTCGGACCTAGGCATGGGGGTGCAACATTTGCTATCAAAGTGGATAATTCATGGAAATAAAAGGCAAGAAAGTATTAGAGGAAAGCAAGTAGATAAGCTTGAAGACTAGTGGGGCATTCTCATGATGATTATAGATATTTTAGTCGGACTTTCTTCCCCTCAACTTCTCGAACAAGCTTCGCACGTCTCTGCCCATTCCTTGCAGCTTCATCTTCTTTCATTTTCTTCTTTGGCCGAGCTCCCATTGTGCTGCCCCGTTTTCATTTCATCTCCCTGCACTTTCATTTTCGTTCATTCTCGGCAAAACCGAAGACCCCACGACGCCAGCAAACTGCCCAAAATCCCATCGAAGCTGCTAGGTTTGAGTCAAAATTCTCAGCCTTATGCCCACGACATTGACTCCATCTTCGCTGCTCAACTCACGCCAGCAGCTGCTTCAATTTTGTTCATTCTACCATCCCACTAAAAACCCACAGAATTCCCCCAACTCTCCAACGCACGCCTCCACTAAGTTCCTTCACGCTGCCACTTGGCCGCATCTACGCCGTGTCTGGTCAACAAACTAGCGTGGAAGACCATCGAGTAAGCTTCGATCCTCGCATCTTCAACTTCAGTCCCAAAGCCAGCGAAGCAGCGCCGAACGAAGACTCCACCGCCTTCTGCATCCACGCGTCCACGGCCTGCAACTTCACGATCAACAACAGCAAATTCTTTCCACTTTGTTGACCACAGAGTAAAACCAGCCCGTTTGCTCTATCATCTTCGGAGGTGCCACGTTTCTTCGCTGCTTCGGCATCCTCCTGCAACGACGCCCCTTGAAGACGCCATCGAAGTTGCTTTCCTCATCCGTTCAGCCAGCGAAGCCGGCCACTCCAGTCGGCCCAACTCCAGCGGCGTCTCTTCAGCCCAACCCTTTCAGTCATTCGGGCCCAGCAAAATCCGGTCCAGCAGTCTTTAGCTCAACGTGCAGCCCAGGCCAGCAACTTGCTCAGCCCAGCCCATTGAAACCATGGTCTTCAGCTGCAGCCCAGTCCAGTCCACGTAAGTTAATTGGCCTAAGCTCAGTCCAGCAATTTGAAGCCCAAGCTTAGTCCAGCCCATCTCGAGCCCAAGAAGCTAGCCTGTCTTTAGCAGACCCAATCCAACTTGGGTCCAGCCCAAAAGAAAGAACAAATCTCGGTTAATTTGAGATTTGTTAGCCAAGTTAAGCGTCCATTTCGTTTGTGTTCATCGAAAGCTCAATTTCGGCCACCATTGCGTTGTTGTCGCGGTGACCCAGTCTCTGCTTTTAATCAAGTGAGTTTTGCTCACTAATGTTTTCTTAGTTTGCTAATTATGCTTAAGGGTTGGTTAGATTTAATTAAATGCAATTAGGTGGTTAAATTAGTTTACAACAATTAAATTAGTGACTGAATGATGCATGTTAAGTGGTTAGACTTAGTCATTAGCAAGTAAAGAGCTTCTGATATTTATTGAATGCATCTCAGGATTTTTCCCGACCGGTTTCGAGCTCCAATCAGGCATTACGGGCCTAAATTAGATTTTTAGTATTTATTATTAATTTTCGAAATTATTTATTTATTTATTTATTTTTCGGAAAGTAGGCTGGGATAGCGGACGATCGAAATTCTATGCCAATTGTTGTGGTGTAGTCTGTTTATTTATTTGAGCACTGGTTTGTGGAAATTTAGTGAGTTGATGAGTATGTGGGGATTTATCCCAAAATTGATTAGTGTTGGTATTCAATTAGAATTTGACTGTGAAAGGCTATGAGTAGAACCTCGAAAGCCATCAAGATATGGTTGTGCCAGTGGGGCCGAGATTTGCCATCAAATTTGGAGTCGGTTGCGCTCGTTGGGCCATAAATTGCCACCCAATAGGGGTCGCGCTTGATAAGGCCGTAACTTGCCACCTGATAGACGTCGCGCCCATTGGGCCGTAAATTGCCACCTCATAGAGGCCACGCCCGTTGGGCCGTAAATTGCCACCCAATAAGAGTCGCGCCTGATAAGGCCGTAATCTGCCACCTATGAAAAGTCACACCCATTGGGCTGTAAATTGCCACCCGATAAGGGTCGTGCCTGATAAGGCCGTAATTTGTTGCTAAGAAAAGTGGTAAACTGTGCTCGTGAAGCCGTGAGTAAGATTTGAGACTGAATAAGGGAGATGATCGGAGAATGGTCGGATTGACATGAAATCGACTAGTTCGGTTGATCGAGATATCGATATATGATGTGATTGCTTGGGTGCCTATTGAACTGTGCTAATATGCAGGTGGAATATGAGGCCAAGGTAAGTCCTTTGACCCATGCGTGCATAGGCAGCCTGGATAGCATATTGGTTTACTAATGAATCTTAGGGGGTAGAACTTGATGAGACGTAGTCTTATCTCGGTTGTGGGACAACATTTCGGGACCCTGATGAGGAGCCTGAGGAGAAAGAACCTAAAGAGGAGTACCTGGAGGAGAACCCCGATGATGATCTGAGTACAGAGGACTATGATCACATCCTCTTTGTGAACCCTATTTATAGGGGGTTGAGTGTGAGACTAGACCTTTGTGAATAGTATGGTAAAATGCTTTGAGGTGTGATTGTATAAAAGTTTGGTTGTGAATTTCAATATGAAAAATATGGCCCTACTTTTATATCCCATCGTTTTATTGTCAGGGGATTATAATTGCTTTCGTATGTGCATATTAAAATGAAAATGGTCGGCGATATATCCTGGGATATCGCTTTTAAAATCAACCAAATGTAAGGGATGTGTGCGTGCCTGAGGATCAGGGTGTGACATCCCGTTTAAGTGGTATCAAAGCTAAGTTAAGGAGTTGGAGTGATAAGGTGCGATGACCTATGGAATAGTAGTAGGATGACCTTTAAATTCATGCTAGTACATGTCTCTGATAGCTGATTGGTAAAACTATTTGTCGCGTGTGAATCGCTCATCTTCTAATCTAGTGTGGATTCGAGAAGCAGGTGTTAGTGAAAGACTTAACCATGAGCGAGTAGGAGTAGAGAACTCTTAGTAAGAGGATAGTATCATTTGTAACTCGAGGTAAATTGCTGAGAAAGGTCAGTACCCGAGGTGGTTGTGGCAGAGTGTCGGCTGTGGCTAGCTCGAGTGTAAGAGTACCACCGCAGGTTGGTACTAGTGTAGTAGCACCAAGCAATCCTAAGTTCGACGAGATTGTTCAGGCGCTGATGTCCTTGGAATTGGTTGAGCCAGCAAGCTTAGGACCGAGCCGCCGTTGTTGCCGCACCTATTGAGGTCTAGTGTGAAGATATGATCGAGGAGTGAACCGTTGCATCCAAGTCGAGGTACAGCTCCAGTTCAAGGAAAGATGGAAATTGGTAAAGGAAAAGACCGATGTTGAGAGAAGAGTATTCTATTCCACCCAATAAGAAGGGTGTGATAGTTAGGTCAGCACTGAGTCAAAATGGAACATGATATTCCTGTGCGTGATGGCAAAGATTGGCCTTATGTTTTCTTAGGACAAGAATTTGTTTCGAGTATAGCCAACAGAGTTACTTGACCGGAGACAGTCCTAGAAGGCCGATGAGACAGATTAGAGTAAATGCACCATAGAACGCTCAATGGAGATTTAGAATAGGTGTCTGGTACCAGAAAGAGTGCATGCTTTCACCTGATAAGAGATAGAAGACACACCAGATAGGTGTCGGAATTGTAGAAGGAAGCATGGATAAATCCAGTGTCCGAGTATGACTAGAACATGTTGTGATGATGACCAGCATGGTCATCAGGTGAATGATTGTCAGTGGAAGTCTAAGGTAGCATAGACATCGCTACTGCAGCCAGAACGCCACTAGGATGGCGAAAGGAATGGGAGTAGAATTGACTTTGCATCAATCAGAGAAAGAATGTGTTGTAGGTGATTTTATCAGAGCAGCGCAGCATAGTTTGATGCTAAGTTGGTAGAACTTAAATTGTTGAAGTAAAAGTGAAAGAAATGGGAATCACTAGCAATAGTTGTGCTTGACTAGTTGCTGAGGTGTGAGTTTGATGCCATGTGAATAGTGTGGGTTCATGGAGCATCTTGTGATAATGAATCATGGTCATGGAGTAATCCAGTTTAGTCCATTAGCATGTGAAAGTGTCAAGGTTATTGGGAGTTGAAAAGAATCTTCGATTTCATTAATCTTGTTGGCTGAGGGCAACTTGTTTGTTAGACGGAGGTTGTCAAGGTTGCTTAGTGATTGTCTTGGGTAGGACAAATTGGAGAACTAGAGATGGAGGACATCTCAATGGTCTAAGAATTTCTAAATGTGTTGTCACAAGAACTGTCAGACCGTCGTCAAAGAAAAAGATAGAAATTGCGATCGAGCTAGCACCAGGATAAAGCCACTCTCAAAGGCTTCTTACCAGCCGTTGTTGTCTGAATTGGTAGAACTGAAGATGCAGATGTGAAGATTGATGAATGAGGAATTCACGCATATCAGTGCATCACTTTGGGGAAACATCAGTTATGTTTGTGAGAAAAAGAAAGATGGTTTGTTGCGAGTATGCATCGACCATTGTCAACTCAATTAGGTGATGATCAAAAACAAGCGTCCATTGTAAAAGATCGACGAATTGGGTGACCAGACATCAAGAGTGTCGGTGTTTTCAAGGATCAACTTGAGAACAAGATGTCGTTAATTACGAACTAGGATGGAGGTTATACTGAAGATAGCCTTTTGTACTTGATATGATCTTTATGAGAGTATGGTAAGACCGTTTGGCCTAATAAGCACTCCAGCTACTGTCATGGATTTGGCAAACCGAGTGTGCACGGAATATCTAGATCGGTTGTGCTCGTGTCTTTTAATGACATTCTGGTGCATTCGAGGAAGGCTAAAGAGCACAAGGGAAATCTAAGAATGGTGAAAGAATTTCCGTGGACCCGATGAAGACCGAAACAGTTATCAGTGAAGCGAGATCTATAGTGAGGTGTTGTGCGGAGGACTGGGTGTGTACTGATGTGACATGATAAGATCATTGCATATGCGTCCCGTCAGTTGAGATCTAATGAGTTCAATATGGGACGGTGTCGTGAGCCAGAACCTTGGCAGGACTAGGATGGTGCTATTTGGTATCACCCTGGGGGAAAGAAAGAAGTCACTGATGTGTTGAGTCAAGAGTCTTTAATGGTGCATATACTGGTAAAAGTATGAAACTTACTTGAGAAAGTTAGAGATTCGGTTTTCAAATTTGAGATGGGCTACCTTTCAAATCATATAGCTGCACTCATAACTGAGCCGGATACTCAGCTTGGAATCAAGGCATAGCTTTGTAAGTCGAGAGGACATTTACAATCACTCGAGAGTCCCGAGTGGGAATGGAAGTATATCACGATGGAATGTTGTGATAGGTTTACCAAGGAGTTAGAGGAATAATGACTCCAGTTGGGGTAGTGGTCGATAGATCGATGAAGTCAGCCCACTTATCGCTGTATGGAATGATATTGATTGGAATGGGCATGCCGAAGTGTATGTGTGTCAGACAGTTCGTCTGCGTAGAATACTAGTGATGAACTTATATCAAATCTAGAACCGAGGTTCCTAGTTTCAGCAAATCAGTCAGATAGTTCCTTTTTGAGGTAGAACAGAGCAAAGTGTGCAGAACTTCAGTTTGTTGAGATGAGATTAGAGAAAGAAAGATCACAAGCCGAGGGTCAATTCAGCAGTCAGTGATTGCAATTGTCATGATCAGAATCAGATTATAGATTGCTCAGTGCCACTAGAAAAGTTGTATTGTTGAGCATTGAAGGCCATGAAAGTTCCAAATTGGTGATTACATCTTTTTGGAGGTGTCACCAATGAGGGATACCTTGCGCTTCAGCAAAGAGGGGAGAAATCTAGAACCGAGGTACGTAGTTTCCTTTGAGATTCTAAAAAGAATCGGGATCTTAACGTATTATCTTGCGTTACCACCGGGGTAGGCACAAATGCATAACGTCTTTCACGTGTTGAGGTTGAGGACGTACGAACCTGACTTGACTCATGTGCTAAATCTTGAAGAATTAGATGTGGACAATAGAGTGTCGTACGTGAGAAGTCAGTTCGGTTGTTGGTTCAGAAAGAATGGATTCAGTGAACCAAGATAGTCCCCTTAGTCAAAGTGATTTGACAACGCCACAGGACTGAAGAAGCAACCGAGGAAAGTGAGAATAGATGAGACGATGATACCCCCACCCTTTTGTTTAAGGATTGGTAAAGGTTTAAATTTCGAAGACAAAATTTTTATAAGAGGGGAAGAGTTGTGACATTCCGAATTTCGACCCCGTCCTCAATATATGAAATGGGCATTTCTCCAACGCACCTATAGTCATTTTTCTCTAAGCTGATCACTCACGAGTTAATCAGAAGCCGTTAAGGCATATAACCGCGGTAAAATCCCTAAAAGCTACTCGATAGGTCGGATTGGAATAAAATTGCGTTCGGTTGATTTTAACTACGATATTTAATTCAGTTTCAAAAAATTGGACATTCGAGCATGTTACGGTTCAATTATAGGATGTCGTCCTATCCTTCGGAGTAATTTCATTAAGTTCGAGATTTTACGAAAAACCGAGTCGGACGTTGCGGAAAATTAGCAAAAATACGGATGGGCTCAATTGAAGGAAATTTGGACTTCTAAGCCGAGCTTTTAAGTGTCAGAGACTTGCAAAAAATGGAATGAGATTTTACTTCATTGAAATTGGTCTTCGATTTGGAGAATTTGTGAAGAAATTAAGGCTAAGAAAGTGAAATTCGGACCTAGACATAGGGGTGCAACATTTGCTATCAAAGTGGATAATTCATGGAAATAAAAAGGCAAGAAAGTATTAGAGGAAAGCAAGTAGATAAGCTTGAAGACTAGTGGGGCATTCTCATGATGATTACAGATATTTTAGTCGGACTTTCTTCCCCTCAACTTCTCGAACAAGCTTCGCACGTCTCTGCCCATTCCTTGTAGCTTCATCTTCTTTCATTTTCTTCTTCGGCCGAGCTCCCATTTCGCTGCCCTGTTTCATTTCATCTCCCTGCACTTTCATTTTCGTTCATTCTCGGCAACCGAAGACCCCACGACGCTAGCAAACCGCCCAAAATCCCACCGAAGCTGCCACGTTTGAGTCAAAATTCTCAAACTTACGCCCACTACATTGACTCCATCTTCGCTGCTCACCTCACGCCAGCAACTACTTCAATTTTGTTCATTCTGCCATCCCACCGAAAACCCATATAATTCCTCCAACTCTCCAACGCACGCCTCCGCCGAGTTCCTTCACGTTGCCACTTGGCCGCGTCTGCACCGTGTCTGGTCAACAAACCGGTGTGGAAGACCATCGAGCGAGCTTCGATCCTCGCGTCTTCAACTTCGGTCCCAAAACCAACGAAGCAACGCCGAACGAAGACTCCACTGCCTTCTGCATCCACGCGTCCACAGCCTGCAACTTCACGGTCAACAATAGCAAATTCTTTCCACTTTGTTGACCACTCAGTGAAACCAGCCCGTTCGCTCCATCATCTTCGGAGGTGCCACGTTTCTTCGCTACTTCGGCGTCCTCCTACAACGACACCCCTCGAAGATGCCAGCGAAGCTACTTTCCTCGTCCGTTCAGCCAGCAAAGCCGGCCACTCCAGTCGGCCCAACTCCAGCGGCGTGTCTTCAGCCTAATGCTTTTAATCATTCAGGCCCAGCAAAATCCGGTCCAGCAGTCTTCAATTCAACATGCAACCCAGGCCAGCAACTTGCTCAGCCCAACCCATTGAAACCATGGTCTTCAGCTGCAGCCCAGTCCAGTCCACGTAAGTTAATTGGCCAAGCTCAGTCCAGCAATTTGAAGCCCAAGCTCAGTCCAGCCCATCTCGAGCCCAAGAAGCCAGCCCATCTTCATCAGGCCCAGTCTAACTTGGGTCCAGCCCAAAAGCAAGAACAAATCTCAGTTGGGCTGAGATTTGTTGGGCCAAGTTTAAGGCCCAGTCAAAGCTCGCTTGTGTCGTCGAAAGCTCGATTTCGGCAACCGTTGCGTTGCCGTCGCGATGACCCAGTCTCCGCTTTTAATCAAGTGGGTTTTGCTTACTAATACTTTCTTAGTTTGCTAATTATGCTTAAGGGTTGGTTATATTTAATTAAGTGCAATTAGGTGGTTAAATTAGTTTACAACAATTAATAGTGACTAAATGATGCATGTTAAGTGGTTAGACTTAGTCATTAGCAAGTAGAGAGCTTCTAATATTTATTGAATGCGTCTCGGGATTTTTCCCGACCCGTTTCGAGCTCCAATCAGGCATTACGGCCTAAATTGGATTTTTAGTATTTATTTATTAAATTGTGAAATTATTAATTTTTTTTTTTAAATTAGGTTGGGATAGCCGACGACCAAAATTATGTGCTGATTGTTGTGGTGCAGTCTATTTATTTATTTGAGCACTGATTTGTGGAAATTTAGTGAGTTGATGAGTATGTGGGGATTTATCCTAAAATTGATCAATGTTGGTATTCAATTAGAATTTGACTGTGAAAGGTTGTGAGTGGAACCTCGAAAGCCGTCAAGATATGGCTATACTAGTGGGGCTGAGATTTTCCACCGAATTGGAGTCGGTCGCGCCCGTTGGCCCGTAAATTGTCACCCGATAGGGGTCGCACCTGATAAGGCCGTAACCTGCTACCTGATAGAGGTCGTGCCCGTTAGGCCGTAAATTGCCACCTAACAGAGGTCGCACCAGTTGGGCCGTAAATTGCCAACCAATAAGGGTCACGCCTAATAAGGCCGTAATTTGTTGCAAGTGGTAGACTGTGCTCGTGAAGCCGTGAGTAAGATTTGAGACTGAATAAGGGAGATGGCGGGGGAATGGTCGGATTGACATGAAATCGACTAGGTCGATTGATCGAGATATCGATCTGTGATGTGATTGCTTAAGTGCCTATTGAACTGTGGTAATATGCAGGTGGAATTTAAGGCCAAGGTAAGTCCTCTGACCCGTGCGTGCAGGGCAGCCCAGATAGCATATTGGTTTACTAATCGAGTCTTAGGGGGTAGAACTTGCTGGGATATAGTCTCATCTCGATTGTGGGACAACATTCAAGACCCTGATGAGGAGCCGAGTACGACTCGGATGAGGACTATGATCACATCCTCTTTGTGAACCCTGTTTATAGGGGGTTGAGTGTGAGACTAGACCTTCATGAATAGTATGGTAAAATATTGAGGTGTGGTTGTATAAAAGTTTGGTTGTAAATTTCAATATGAAAAATATGGCCCTACTTTTATATCTCATCATTTTATTGTCTGGGGATTATAATTGCTTCCGCATGTGCATATTAAAATGAAAATTGTCAGCGATACATCATGGGATATTGCTTTTAAAATCGACCAAAGGTAAGGAATGTGTGCGTGCCTGAGGATCGGGGTGTGACAGGTTTATTATGACTCGAAGAAAATTGACAACGAATCATTTGCACTAAAAATTTCTGAAAGCTACCTGGTAACCTATGTCCCACTAAAATCACATCGAATTGAAATTAACTACGAATTTGAATATGATTTCAAAAATTGAAAATTCTGTCATGTCACAATTAATTTTAGGAACGTCGACTCATCTTTCAAGGAATTTTTGGAGAGTTCGAAATTTTTACGGAAAATCGATTCAGGCGATTCGAAAAACAAACAAAAAATTGGATTGGCCCATCTGATGGGATTTTTAGCATCTGGTGTAAGTGAATTAGTGAAAAGGAATTTTATGGGCTTTTTCTTCAACAAATTGGACCTCAATCGGGGAAGTTTGTTCAGAAAATTAGATTCCGAGAAAAATGAAATATAATTCAGAATTGAAGGAAATGGCCATTTTTGTTACCCAGGACTTGTTGTTTGGGGGAAATTTGGTGCAAAAAAGCAAGTGAGGATCAAGTGCTTTAGGATGGGGATTTTTGGGGACTAAATTAGATTAAATAAGAGCAAATGGGACCAACATTTTTGAGTTATAGGATTTTCTCTTTAATTTTTCTATTTCCTTTCCCTTTGGCTGCCCACGTTCCCTCTTTCTCTCTCTCTCTCTCTCTCTCTCTCTCACTCGCGCGAATCCCCCCCCCCAATCTGACGTCCCCCTCTCTCTCTGCCATGTCTCACTTATCTCCCATTATCTTTGACTTTTTAGTCCTCTTTATCTTCTCCCCCACATTGCCGACACCACCCTCTCTCCTTTCCCTCTTTCTTTCTTTCTTTCTTTCTTTCTTTTCTTTTATCATTTGCTGGACATTCATCCCCTTTTGGTCGACACACAAGCCCTCCATCTCTCTCTTTTTTGTTTGACCACCCCTCTCAACCAATTCGGCAGCTTCTTTTTCATTGGTTTCTCTACTATTGCTGCCTCACATCTACGAAGGGATCTCCACCAATCAACCCTCACGTTTCCAACAATTCGGTTCAACCCCAACAGCCGTGGAAATCCAGCAGCACCATGAGGCTTTACGGGCCAATTTTCGGGCCCAATCCGTGCCCCGCTGGCGTTGTCGCTTTGGAGCTTTTCGTTCCTCATCACATCGCCGTCGTTTTGATCCGAGCGAATCGTTAATCGGGTGAATTTAACTCACTAATCCTTGCTTAGTAAGTTAATGATGATTAAGGGTTGATTAGTTTAGACTAAGTTATGATTAGGTGGTTAGTTAGATTTGATTAGTGAATTCAATTAATTATTGATGACTCTTAGATGGGTAGTTAGTGTAGTTAGAGCCTAGACAAGCTCTAGTATTTAATTAGAGTGGTTCAGTAATTTTTCAGGCCCATCTCGGCTTCCAATTAGACTTTACGGGCCTAAGTTACATTTATAAGCATTTAATAATTATTTTTTGTAATTATTTAATTGTTTATTTATTTTTCGGATATTAGATCGGGATAATCGGTGACCAGAAATTTATGCTAATTGCAATGGTGTGATTTATTTATTTAATTGAGCTCTAATTTGTGTTGGTTGTACATGATTTATGTTTTTGGAATTTATTCTTAAATTCATTTAATTTCAGTAATTGATTCAAAAATTATCATGCATCGATTTACAGTGCCAAAAATATTTTGATGGACTATATAAATTGGTGGGATTTATGGAAAGAAAATTATTGTATTTTGGCTAAAACCAACCATGTACACACACACGATCATTTTTATGGGTATCCTTAATATAAGGAATATGGGCCAAGATGTCTTGTTAATTGAGAAATCAAGTTGAAAAATGTAATGTTGTTGGCCGTGGGTGAATAATTGTGTGATGTTGTGGGTTAGATCAAGGAAACCACCGAACGTGGAATCGGTTGTGCCTGCTAAGCTGTAATTCAACATTATCACCTAATCTAGGTTGTACTCGCTGAGCCGTAATTCAGCATTACCACCGAATTTGGAATCAGTTGTGCCCGTTGAGCTATAATTCAGTATTAATCGCCAAAGATTTAGTAAGTTGTACCTGCTAAGCAGTAAGTCAGCTTACCACTAAAGTTTTAGTAAGCCGTGCTCGCTGAGCCGTAATTCAGTGTTGAGGTTGAGTAATTGAGATGACTAGGGAAATGTCTTGTTGACATGTAATCGACTGAGTCGATTGATCGATGATGTGATCTGATTGATTGAATTGATTGGTTGATGTGATTTGTGTATCTATGAGATATACTGACTTGCAGGAAGGAACAGAGGCAAAGGTAAATCCGCCGACCTATGTTTGTGCTTAGGCAGCCCTTGGGGCGTATTTTCTTCCTAGTCGGGTTTTAAGGGTTGAAATTCTTTGAAACATTGTCTCACTGGTTATTATATAACCATTTTCAAGTCCTTAGATGGAGTTGGTGGAGGACCAGAAGCCTCGGAGTCTGGGAAGGTGGAGACCAAAGAATCGGTGAACATGTCTAACTAGAGGGTCATAGGATAGTTCCCTTTTTGTTAAGCTGATATTTTTATAAACAGTCTTGTATTGTAAATAAACCCATTTGTTTATAAAAGGCTTGTTTTGGTTTGAAAAATTGAGGCCCTACTTGTCACATTCAGAATTTCCAATACTTTTTTCAATTGAATAAATCGGGCCTTTGATCGACACGTTTATAATGTTATTCTTAGAATCGATCACTCGTGAGATAACTAGACTATCTTGAGAAATCATTAAGAGATTTTAATGCAATGGACTTGAGAATTCAACCAGAAGTCGAATGCTCGACCGTGTTAGTCTGCAAGGGTCATTACGGCATTGTCAAAATCGATCAAAAAGGGATAAGTCGATTCAACTGAGATATGTGATCAAAGTATGGGTGATTTTACCTGATTGCAAAATTCTCGTCGATCGGCATTAGACCGATTTTCTGTCGTTTAGGGTACCATGTACCCGTAATTGAAATTTTGAGATTTTCATGACCACTGAGAGTCACCATGTGTCGAGTGGGTTCATTGTGGCTTGAAGAAAATTGATCACGGGTCATTTGCCCTAAAAAATTTTGAAAGCTATCCAGTAGTCTAGGTTACGCTAAAAACGCACTTGAGTGAAATTAACCGCGGATTTGAATCCGATTTTAGAAATTGAAGATTTTTCTGCAACCCGAAACTTTTTGGGAAAAGTTTGCATAGGACCGTTTTTTGTTCAGAAAAAGACATGGATTGTTCTTTATCGCAAATTTGGGAAGCAAGTGGATTGTATGGGTGGGGAAAAATGCCAAATGGATCCATGAAGTACTAATTGGATTTGTTGAGGCTGAATTGGATTGAATTAAGCACGAACGGGTGTCCAATTGAGAGTGATTATGTCAAATTCGTATGCCCCCATTCCCTATGGTCTTTGGACATTTCAGGGTTACAAGAGGGAGCATTGGTGGCTCATTGAGGGCCAATGAAGCCAAGCTTGGTGGACAAGTTCAAGGAGACAAGCTTGTGGAAAAAAATGGCTTATGGCCCCCTCCATCTCTCTCTCTCTCTCTTCCTCTCCAAGCCAATCGGCTAGCCTTCCTTCTCCTCCATCCTTGCTATTCAAACCCCTAAGGGCCAGAGGAAGTCGCTGGAAGTAGCCAGCCACTTCCCCTCCACCATCACACACTCACCAGACCATTTTCCCCCTCCGTTCTCTCTTCTGCCGGTTTCTACTCCAACTGAACTTTCGCCAAAGATCTGAGTTGAAAGTGGTCTTTCCGGACGAATTAGCCAACGATCCACCTATCACCATGACCAACACATCCAGACCATTCCAAAGAGCCTGACCTTGCTCCGAACGGAGCTGCCGGCCGTCTTGTACGGCCGCCACAAGTTGCCGGTCGCCAGTCCGTCGGTCCGCCCATTAGTCCACCTGTTTCGCGTTTTTCTTCATTTTTCTTTCATTCCAACCCTTCCTTTACCCATCCAACCTCCAACAAAACCCCGTAGATCCCCAAGAGCCATCAATTGCTTACCACCCACTCACCAGAGCTCTAATCAACCCATTTCCTCATCGTTCAACTGTTGGTTCTCCTCTGTCCAGCAAGTAGAAGCAGAAGTCAAACCAACTTTGTTTCTCTCTTTTGTAGCTCAAAACAGAGGCAAAGTGCAGCGGGTTTCCAACAGCTTCAAGGCCCGTTTTGAGGTGGTTTTGGGCCCCTGAAAGCTAAGCCTGCCTTGAGGAAAGTTGAGCCCCGCGACGTTCTTGTTGTTTTGCACTGACCCGCTCATTAAACAAGTGAGTTTTACTCACTAATCCCTACTTAGTAGGCTAATGATTTTGAGGGGTTGTTTAGATTTAATTAAGTGTGATTAGGTGGATGAATTAGAGTAGAGTAATTAAATTAGTACATTATTAATGCATGTTAGACAAATGGTTAGTGATATTAGCAAGTAGACTATTATTTATTAAACGAGTCTCGGAAATTTTCCAGGTTCGTTTCAGCTTTCAATTAGGCATTACGGGCCTAAATTGGATTTATTGCATTTATTTAATATTTTCTATTATTATTTAATTATTTATTTATTTTACGGAAATTAGGCTGGGATAGCCGACGACCGGAATTTTATACTGAGTATGAGGCGTGATCTATTTATTTATTTGAGCATTGAATTGTGCTTAATTGAATTAATTATGATTTTAGAATTTTATTCCTAAATTAATTAATTTTGGTAATTAGTGGGAAAATTACTGGGTGTTGGTTTACGGCGTCAAAAATATGTTATGGGCTGTTGAAACTGGTGAGATGTTTAAAAAAAAAGAAATTATTATATCTTGGCTAAGGCAACCGTATATCCACACACGATCATTTTTAACGGGTACTCTTAACCAGAGGAAAATAGGCCAAGATAATGTGTTAATTGAGAAATTTATTTGAGAAGTGTAATGTTATTGGCCATAGGTGAATAATCGTGTGACATTGTGGGTTAGATCAAGAAAACTGTCGAAGTACGGTTATGTCTGTTGGACCGTAGCTTACCACCTAATCCAGGTTGTGCTCACTGAGCCGTAATTCAACACCAGCACCGAACTTGGAATCGGTTGTGCACACTAAGCCGTAATTCAGCATTACTACTGAATTTGGAATCGGTTGTGCCCACTAAGCCGTAATTCAGCATTAACTGCCGAAGAATTAGTAAGCCGTTCCCATTGAGCTGTAATTCAACATTACCGCCGAAGAATTAGTCAGTCATGCCCTCTAAGCCGTAATTTAGCATTACCAACAAAGTTTTAGTAGGCTATACTCGCTGAGCTATAATTCAACATTGAATTTGAGTATTTAAGATGACTATTTAGGCCGTGCTCGATGTGTCGTAATTCAGTATTGAATTTGAGTAATTGAGATGAGCCAACCAAGAAAGGGTCGAGATTATATTTAATCGACTAGATCGATTATTCAATAATTTGATCTAATGTTATGAATTGATTGATTGATGTGATATAAGACATCTATAAATAACGTTGATTTGTAGGATGGAACTGAGGCCAAGGTAAGTCATCTATCTTGTGTTGTGCTTAGGCAGCCTCTAGATTATATTGGCTTCCTAATCGAGTCTTAGGGGGTATAACTTGCTGATAAGTTGTCTTATTGGTTATTGTATAACCATTTTCAGGCCCCTAGTTGAAAGATATGAGGAACCCGAGGCCCGAAGTTCAAAAGGTGAAGCCCGGAGAATCGGTGAGCATGTCTGACTAGCTAGTTCTAGAACATTCCCCTTTTGTTGAAAGACAATTTCTTTTTGTAGGCTTTTGTATATAAACCTGTGTGCTTATAAAAAGATATTTTATGAAAAAATTGGCCCTACTTTTTTATTCCGTTGTTTTATTGTTTGGGGATTATTTTATATGCTTCCTCATGTGTATATCAAAAGAAAGGATCGACGATTCGTCCTGGGATGTCGCTATTAATCGACCAAGTGAAGGATGGGTGCGTGCCCGAGAATCGGGGCATGACACTACTTCCTTATCACATATTGTTATTGTCTGTGGATTGTTTATCTGCTTTCGCATGTGTATTAAAATAAATGGATTGACGATACATCCTAAAACGTCGCAATTATAATCGACCAGTGAGGGATGAGCGCATGCTCAAAGATCGGGGCGTGACAAGGGATGCTATCTAATTTATATGGTGTGGGCAAAAGAACTAGCTTTCCTAGTGTGGACCGTCCACCTCTGGGCCTTGCACCCTGCAGGCCCTCACAAAGTCAACGGTATTCACAAGTTATAATAATTCATGAAGCTTATATCTGAAGTTTAGGGTAAATTGTTTAATCGGCAAACTGACAACAAAGCATCTATGACCAAAGCATCAACTAGTGTTGCGATTTATCAGGAGTCATTTTTCTTGAAACACATAGACATTTCTATGTAACACATTGCAATTTATCAGGAGTCACTTTTCTTGAAACACAGACATTTCTATGTAACATATATCCTTAACGATTTCTCGCAGGCATAGCAATTGCATACCTCATGATGTCCAATTGCCCATGAAGACCCTATTTTGGATTCGACACAGTTTCAAAAACTGAGTTTGCCAAGCACAGATCTAATGTTTTGGAAAGAAACCACCCAATCCATTTCCTAAGATACGTCGAGTCTTGCAAAAGGAGAGAATTGGCTTATGAGTCTATGTTATCTCCCATTCTCGGTTGAGCTTTTTTCTATTCGATGAACACCACTCTTTAATTCGGTATACCTTTCTTACTGCTAACACATGGATATGAGAAAATCCAATACGTAATGACTAAACAAAACGAAAAAAGGCCAATGTAGCAAGACATTGTCTAGTACACCTCGGGAAGATCCTAGCTTTAAATACTTCATTAGAATATATTGAACAAACATAGCAATAGACCTCAATATAACCCGTTAAAGTTTAGACTAAAAGATTAGGTGGTCATTGAAAGTTTCCCCACCCGTGTGTCCTAATATTAGTTTTTGTTTGTTTGTTTTTTTTTTTTTTTTTTTTTTGGGTCCTATTCTTCTAATAGTAGAATTAATGCAAGCAAAAAGTCAATGCCTCATCAAACACGTCGGTCTGTTAAATAAACTTTAAAATAGTTAAATGTATTCTGCCTGCCATGAAAGAGACTTCCTTTTCCTTATGTATGTGTTGCACTTACTATCATCCATCCAAAGACCCGATTCAAGATTTCAGTTCCCAGGAGAGCAGAGGAGAGGAGAGATGAGTACTGGGGACAAGGTGGTGTGCGTGACCGGAGGGTCCGGTTACATCGCTTCCTGGCTTGTGAAGTTGTTGCTTCAGCGTGGCTACACAGTCAAAGCGACTGTACGCAATCCCGGTAAGTTTTTAGAACTTCGTTATCATTCTCTATCGCTCTGCTCATTTTAGGAGTGAAATGGAATGAAACATCGATTTCTTAGTTGAACCACTCAAGATATGCCTTTTTGTAATCATCTCTCACCGTTTGGATTAACTCACTCATGCATCTACGCGTCTGGGTATGTGTAAGGGCTCGTGTGCATGCACAATCGAGTACCTGGTGGCTAGTGATGCTTCAGGAGCCTCTGACAAGATATCATCCATAGTCCATTCCCTACAGATGTCTAAATCTCTCGCAGAACCTGAACCAACTGGCTTAAGGTTAAGTTTTGGTCATGCTTTGCGCCTCAACCTCAATTAAGTGCAACGCCAGCATCAATACTTGATAATCACACTCTTCTCATCCACGGATGTCATTGTATTGTAAAATTGATTGTGAATTCTCACCATTTTTTGTGCACTAAATCTACTTCCTTTTGCTGACGTGCATAAACAGAATCTGAAGAAGACGCAACACTTGCGAGCCCTCGAAGGTGCTAAGGAGAGATTACATTTATTCAAAGCGGATTTGCTGGAGGAAGGGTCCTTTGCCTCGGCTGTCAATGGGTGCGAAGCTGTTTTTCATACAGCATCACCTGTCCTCCTCTCAGCTTCTGATCCCCAGGTTCTTGTGTACTGCGGTCTGTCTGTTGTTCTTCTATGCATTTCAGTTGATGGAATGTTTCTATATTTTTCGAAATTGTAGTTTGTTTCCCTTTGTCCCTTTCAGGTAATAATCAAAAGATTAGATTGATCTAGTAAATTTTGGGTGACTTGACAAAAGATCGTTCTTATGGGACTCCGTTCCTTACATATTGTAGAGCGAATTAGTTGATCCCGCAGTCAGAGGGACACTAAATGTCCTCAGAGCATGTGCAAAGTTCCCTTCTATCAAGAGAGTGGTCATAACATCCTCCATGGCTGCAGTTGTGTACACCGGACGATCCCTGACCTCTGGTGTGGTGCTCGATGAGACATGGTTCTCTAATCCGGCAATCTGTGAGGAATCAAAGGTCTGTGAGTCAGCTGTCTATCTCCCTCACCTTACTGGATTATTCTTTGCCTATTTGATTAAGTCCTTGAGCTTTCTCACACGTGTTTGCGCCCAATTTTTCTAACATAGGAGCATCACTTGAAAGCTTCCCATGGATGAGATTTTAAGTAATCTGTCATGAATAAGTACATTCTCTAGTCCTTAGAAGTTGGTTTTGTGGAATGGCAGATGAGGCAGAACAAATTGGTGTCCGGTTGGAGTCAATTAAGTCCCTGAGTGGCGCAAGAGTTCTTTCATAGCAGTGATGTTGTTTTGCTCTTTTTCAGCTCTGGTATCAGCTTTCCAAAACCCTGGCGGAGAAGGCAGCTTGGGATTTCACTAATGAGAAGGGGATCGACCTGGTCGTGATAAATCCAGGACATGTGATTGGCCCTCTCTTGCAGCCTACTGTCAATCTCTCAGCAGAGATTATACCGAACCTCATCAATGGTATTTATTTTGATGTTGATGAGAGTATATCAATTGTGTCTTTTGCCATGAAGTGAAATATTTCTCGCAGCACATGTCAATAAGATGATGAATCATCAACAACCAATTAATCATAATCCCATTTTATGTATGTGATAGAAAGACAATCCGCATGTGATTACTGATTCTCCTAATGAAGAGCGCATCACTTATTCTAATTTCACAGAGTAATTGAAGCTTATATAATGCAGGAGTTCAACTTCCCTTCAAGTATTTCGCTTCTGTTGATGTCAGGGACGTTGCACTCGTGCATATCCTAGCTCTTGAAAACGCGTCAGCTAGTGGCAGATACTGTCTAGTAGGAGAAACCATTCACCATCACGATGTCTTGAAGCTCTTGCGCAAGCTTTATCCTACACTGCACCTCCCCGAAAGGTTAGTCCCTAATTTTTTCTTCAACTTCACAAGAAAAGTCCATTCTATCCTATGAGCAACACTCCAATAGGTCATATTTCATCCTTATTGACTTAACCGACTTGCCCGAATAATTTGGAATGTATGCAGGTGCGAAGGCAACGGATCTCTTGTGTCGGCTTATAGGGTATCAAGGGAAAAAGTGGAAGGCTTGGGCGCTACGTTTACTCCTTTGGAAGTCAGTGTTCGAGACAACATCGAAAGCCTCATGGAGAAAGGCTTCCCCCTAGTTTGAGCTTGGAGAAAGGGAAATGCCACAGCTACATCAGTATACACTTGCTTTGGACTTCAAAGCCATGTGATAAGGTTTCTAATGAAGCATCGTACTCTTCTCTTTAATTTTGCACTCTTTTGATAGAGTGCAAAACAATGTACCACTCGCTTCTTGATTGAAGTCTGCCACCTCTAAACTTGAAAACTGACAGATGTTAAACATTATGTTGTTGAACCAATGCTTTGCAATACCTGGTCATTTCTGTTCCTAGCTCAACTTGAATTATTTGTACTGACGTGAATTTTCTTTTTCCTCTTGAGATGATTCAATTAGTCATTTGAGGTGTGGAATTAGTGCCACCTTTTTTGAAATTCTAAGTGAAGATATTGTAGTCTATGAACTTAAATATGATTTTGGTCCTTAATCCTTGTTTGCATCGTACATAGATAAAAAAAAAAAATAATAATAAGTTGATTGCTCTTGATTGAGCTTTCAAGTATATTTATCTGTCCGTGTAAATAAACTCGAAAAATTTCACAAGTCATATATGTAATTGTTGCCACATATGCAATATGCAAATCAAAGTAAAATAAGAATTGCACAATAATCCAAGCCACAATTGTTGCACTTGAATTAAACAAACTGACGTTCTTTGGAAAAAATAAAAATAAACAAACTGACGAGTTAAGTGGTGCATTGCCCTTGCAGAATTGGAAAAGTCTCAGCGGTGCACCTTCTTGGACTTGCGCTCTAAAGAAGAATCATTTTTCAAGCAGAAGTCCAGAGCTAAGTGGCTAAAGGAGGGAGACCGCAACACCAAATTATTTCCATCATTATGTCAAAAAAAGGCAGATAAGAAATAGAATTCTTTCGGTTATGGATGCGTCGGGTGTCCAAATCACTGGACCGGAGCTTGTTCATCAGCATTTTGTTAGACACTACCAGGATCTTTTGTCGCCACGGCTTATACATGGGAGACCCTTGGTTGGGGACATCAGGGAGGCTATCCAGTTTCCCCTCACCTCTGACCAGGTTAGCTTCCTTGATCGGCCCGTTTCTGACTCAGAGATCCGTGATACGGTTTTCTCGCTAGCTAGAGGAAAAGCACACTGGACTCGATGGTTTCACGGTTGAATTCTTTAAACATAAGCGGGAGACGGTGGGTCGTTGGTTATATTGGCAGTGAAGGAGTTCTTCATTTCGGGTAGGCTCTTAAAGGAGATTAACAACACCATATTGGTCCTTGTACCAAAAACCCCGAATGCGACTACTGTGGATGATTACAGGCCAATCGCCTGTTGTAATACCATCTACAAGTGCATCACTAAAGTCATGGCCAATCGGGTTGCTACAATCCTACAAAATGTCATCGGCCCTTCCCAGAGCGCATTTGTTAAAGGCCGGCGAATCAGATATAATATCCTACTGGCTCAGGAACTCTTTTCTGGCTTTCACATCCAACCTTACTTACCTAAATGTGCAATCAAGGTAGACTTCAGAAAAGCCTATGACACAATCGACTGGGACTTCATTGAGATTGTCCTTCAGGCCTTCGGATTTCCTGATCACTTGACCCGGCTCATCATGACGTGTGTGAGGACCCCTAAATTTTCCATTGCTTTGAATGGGGAGTTACATGGGTTTTTTGCCAGTGGGCGTGGGCTTCGTTAGGGAGACCCTCTATCTCTCTACCTATTTACATTGGTCATGGAGGTACTATCAGGTATTCTCACCACTCGCTCTTCGATGCCGAAGTTCAAATATTACTGGAGATGCAAATCAACTAACCTTACACACTTATTCTTTGCGGATAACGTCTTCTTGTTCTGTGAAGCCGACTTGCCTTTGGTGAAGCTATTCAAGGAAGGTCTCCAAATATTTTCTGATTGGTCTGGATTGGTTCCAAACACAAATAAGAGCGAAGTCTACCTTGCAGGAGGTTCACCTTCTTTAAGAAACCAAATCCTTCTTACCCTTGGTTTCCTAGAAGGAAGAATACCGGCTCGCTATCTCGGGGTTCCCATCATCACTTCCCGGATCAGCAAGGCGGATTGCTGCGTGCTAGTCAACCGCATCACTGCGAGAATACAATCTTGGACCCATCGCTTCCTCTCCTTCGCCGGTCGACTACAATTGATCAGGTCAGTCTTTCATGCTATCCAAGCATACTGGGCTAGTGTTTTTATCTTACCTGCAGCTGTCTTGGATCAAATTGAACAAATACTTAGACAATTCCTATGGAAAGGCCCGGAGTTGGGAAGAGGGGGTGCAAAGGTCTGCTGGGAGGACGTTTGTTGCCCAAAAGACGAGGGGGGCCTTAGGATCCGAAGGCTTCGGGAGTATAACAAGGCCACCATGTTAAAACATATATGGATTCTGTTTGCCGATAAGGAATCTTTATGGTGCAAATGGATTCACTCGACCTTCTTAAGAATGGCGAATTTTTGGGTGGCCAAAAAGCCAACCTGCTGTTCGTGGGCCTGGAAGAAGATCCTCCAACTCAGGACTGAGTGTCGAAGCTCTTTCTATTGGAGAATTGGGAATGGTTGCTCGGTATCCCTCTAGTTTGATAACTAGCACCCCAGGGGCCTTTTGAACTTGTACTTTTCGGACTCGGCCATATATGCATCCGGCCTTCCTAGGCAGGCGACAGTGGCGGACCTATTCACTAATTGTGGAGCTATGATTAAGGGGGTCTTGGACTCTTGGGCGGATCCCCTTCCCACCCTCTCCCACTCTTCCGATCGTTTCGGCTGGAAGGGAAATACCTCCCATCTCTTTACGGTGGCTTCGGCGTGGGATTTGATTAGGAGGAGAAAGACTCGGGTCTCCTGGCACACATTCATTTGGAACAACTCCATCACTTCAAGGTACCAATTTAACCTTTGGCTTATTGCCAAACGCAGGCTTCCTACCCAAGCTCTATTATTATTTTATGGTAGGATAGATAGTGCCTTGTGTCCATTCTGCAATGAGGTACCGGATTCTATAGACCACCTATTTTTTGGCTGCCGCATCTCCACTAGCATTGCCTTCTTTTGGGCCTCCAAGTGCAATCTTCCATGGCGAAACAATTCGTGGGTCGAGAACCTCAATTGGGCCGCCACTTTCCTTGTGGGTAAAGACTTTTTATAAGTGCATTACTCGCTTCTCTTTTGGTGCTCTTTGTTACTACATATGGAAGCACAGAAAGAGCATCCTATTTCGAGAGCAAAGCTTATCCATCCCAGAGGTGAAGAATCAACTCATCAAGGTCGTCAGAGACAAGGCCACCACCTACAAGAATGTGGATGATACATATAGAAATCGGAGGCTACAGCATAGCTGGGGTATTGATCCAATCATCTTTTCAGCTAGGGACTATTCTACTTCTGCAGGGCCCTAGCCTGGTGTTTGCTGTTTGGATACTCTTCATCTACACAGCTGCTTCCTTGACGGTTCTTCACTTTTGTCGCTACCGGATGTATGCGTAGTTTGTGGTTCTTTTGGCCTTTCGTGGCCTTCTGTTGCCTTTTGCCTTATATGGCTGTCTTGCTTACTTAGGCCCGCTCTTGCGGTCCTCTTTTGCATTCGGCTCCCTTCCACTCACCCTGACTTGTTGTCTTGTTGAGTGCAAGTTTGTGGTGTCGGATCTTTTGTATTTTTTGGTTAAATCTCAATATATTCTTACCTTTCACCAACAAAAAAAAAAAAAACAAACAAACTGACGAGTTATTAGTGGTATAAACTGGCCAAATGTAGCTCACTTGCATGCATGGTGCTTCGAATCCAATGCAAATTAGGGTCAAAGACTCTATTAACACCAAAAATAATTGGATAATATCAGTGATAGACCTAAAACACCCGGCACTTCATTCCCAAATCATACTAGCCACTTTCACGTGCTTTTAGGACATGTATTTCAAAACTTCCATTACATCTGACATTTTTTTATATCATATTGAACACTTCAGTACAATAATTAGCTTTTGCTCGACATGACTTTATCAAAAGAGTGGTACTAATTACTAGCCAATTTATACGCGAAATACTAACCCTGCCTTCAGAGATCCTCTAATAAGGTATTTATTCCACTCCACGACTTATAATACAAGGGCCTGTTTGTTTATTTTTGTTTCTATTATCCAAAACAAATTTTTTTGTTATTTTGTTCAAAGGAACTGAAAAAGAACAGAAACGTGTTTCTTTACACTTTTGTTACTGTTCTCGAAAATAGATTTGGAACAAAAACAAGAAATAAAAAAAATAAAAAAACTTATTTCTTGTTCCCGAGAACACTTCCAAGAAACACTTCTTTTTCCTTCTTTTTTTCTTTCCTTCTTCTTCCTTTTAGCCAACCACCGGCCTTGGCCATGGCTAGCGACCAACCGTCGAGGCCGGTGACCTCGTCAAAGTGTCACCAACCCCTGGCAAGGCCAACCTCACGCCGCGTGGGCGAGGTCATCGGCGAGGCTCAAGGTTGGCCTTGCCCGAGCCTTGGGTGGCGCAAGGTTGGCCTCGCCTTGGCTGGGTGAGTCGAGCTCGCCCAGATTTGGCAAGGCCAAGCTTGCCCTGCCATTAGCGAGGCTTGGTCTCATCAGGCCATCGCTAGGCGATCGCTGAGCTAGCGGTGGCCCGCGAGGCTATGCCTCACCAGTGGCTGGGTGAACTCAGCCTCGACGGGGTTCGGCGATTGGCCAAAAGGAAGAAAGCAAATAATAATAATAATAATAATAATAATAATAATAATAATAATAATAATAATAATAATAAAGAAAAATATGAAAAATATAATAAAAATATTTAAAAATTAAAATAAACAAAAAAAATTTACAAGTTTACCAAACGCATTTCTATTCCGGAGTAGAAATTTTTGCGGTTACCAAACGCGTTCTTATACTTAGAAATTATTCCCTAGAATAGGAAAAAAAAAAATCTATTTATGTTCAAAAATTATTTCCCGGAATAGAAATGTTATCAAACGGGCTCCAAGTAACCCGAAGCAACTCCTACAAACTAGTTGTATAATATCTTTGCGTCACTCACTCTTCCCCTTGATACCACAAAGCTCCCCTCTTCAACTCACAAGGACATGGGAGAATTTGGTCCAAGATAGATGCATGTTTGAAAGTGATAGTACTAACCCTAATACCATATTAGAATGTCTAATTTAAAAGCTTAAACTAATAGGTGGAAAAAGATCACAAAAATATAAAGGATATATATGACTCGTTGTCAAGTTACGTGGAACAATACCTCAAAGGCCAATGAGTTTAGCCATATTAGTTTTCGATGGATGGCTCTAATTGTTTTCGGCCAATGTTCAATGATGACGAAAGCCTCCGATGGTCGGATCTACGCACCACAAAGAGAGAATGCCCTCGTGCGTTTTCCCTCAGGAGGACCATCCGATTATTGAGTTAGACATAAACCGAAATGAAAGAGAAAAACGAAATATAATGATGCATGAATTGGGCTTATATGTGAAGTTTCGGGCCTCGAATAAAATATGAGGCCCAATCAATTTTTATCCACATGGTATTCATGGAAACTTGTATCATTGAATGTGACACTCAAAGTTTGTCAGTTTATGCGATTATACTAATAATGTTTTATGTATCTCAAGAAGTCCGTAACAAAGCAACGTAAGATGACACCTCAAAAGTAGTGCATTAACACTTCGTTTTGTGAAGCTCGAAATTGGATTACTCGAGGTCAATGCTGCACCTCTCGTATTAGAATAGAACATTTATCTTGAAACTGGATCTTGCAAACGTGGAAATTCTAACGATAGATTATCATTCCTAAAGTAACATAAGTGAGGCATTAATCATCCACCTTACCGGTTCCACATGAAATGAGCAGAGGGGGTCACCCCCGCTCGTCCCACTGATTAACCATGTGCCACTTTTAGAAAGAAATATATTTTTATTTGGTTTAGTCTATTTTATATTTGTAATTTTTGGTATCAATATATGTAACAATAATAGTAGTAGCAACAATAATTATATAATTAAGTGTATTAAAAATCTTAAAACTTGTCATAAAAGTGCAATTGAGTCCTAAAGCTTTCAAAAATTGCAATCGATGGAAGAATTTAGTTGAATCAATTTGATAAATTTTAGGACTTGTTTACACTTTTTGATAAGTTTTAAGACTTAATTTTACTTTTTGAAAACTTTGACTCAATTACACTTTGTTAACAAATTTTAAGAATTCCATTATACTTATTGCATAATTATAAAACCCCCGACCTTTCTCCCCACAAGTTTTGCTTTGTATAGAAGATGCAAGCTTTGAGAGATTTCCACTTCTAGGCAAGCAACGACGGACAATTGTTTTCCACATTTTTCATCTCCATATTGTTCCCCATCGACTAATTTGTGAAGGTTGGAGCTTGTTTGGCTCCATAAAATTAACCCATAAGGCTACTCTATATTTAAGAAAAACAATAAACATTGTCAACAATCGTGGTATTAATTATTTTTCCATAAATACAATAATATTAATTCTGGGATGTTCCCGTGCCAGTCATGTTGCCCTGCAAAGGCAAAACACCTCGCGCGGTGCCCATATTAGATTTTATCAAGATAAAATTCACTAACCCGTCTTCTCTTAATCACCAAATCGAGACCTTCGTTCATCTTATAAAAAACCTAGTAGTTTATACCACAAGCTCAGTGTTCAGTTTTTGAACTTGTGCAAACTTCTGCTACAAGACATTCTCTTAGACTCCGAGGCCTATGTTAATCTATCTTATTCAGCTTTCAGGAAAGGACACGAATGTGCCATGAGAAGGTTAATAATGTTCACTTGCTTAAAAGCCAGTCAAAGCCGGAGGGCCACGAAGTCCGTTGCCTCAACGGCTTACCAAGAGGATACGGGAAAGAACAGACATCATGCGATCGCTGAGCTAAAGCTTACGACATCGCTGGTTAGAGGAAGACACAAGTATTTTACTCAATGCATGGGTACCACGTGCACTTAAAAAAACCCTATGTTCGGTCGCTTTTGTCTTCTACCTCTCCCTCTCCCTCTCCCTCTCTCTTCTTGATCTGCAACTTGAGAACATGGCCACCACCTCTCTCTCTCTCTCTCTCTCTCTCTTCTCGGTCAGCAGCAGCCAATGGCGGCTGCCGCGCCGGTAGCTAATTTGAGCCTTAGAAAAAGTAAGAGCGTGTATTGTATGGATACTTGCACGGACTAGGACCAGGATGACTCATAGAGCCTACGTATTCTAGATCTGAACATGATCTTATCTTACAACCTATCGATTTCTACGAGAGAAGAAAGATGCCACTGGACATACGGATGTTTCCCCAAATACAGAGGATGGAACTAAATTAGAAACTAAACCATGAGGCTCATCGTCCACCCGAGAGTTGCGATTCTGCGACAGAAGACGAGTGCGTAAATGCCTTGTATATGGAGGATGGATAAGACATGGCCAAATCGTCAAAACCTTCGCGATGAGCGAACGTTAATCCGCATGAGGAAAGGCCGATGGACGACAGTTCCGGAATCGGAAGATCGCCCTCCAAGTACTGCAAAACTTGACGCATGCTCGGCCTCATCAACGGGTCGGAGTGGGAACAGATCAACCCGAGTTTCAGCACCAACTCCATCTCTTCTTCCACAAATTCCGCCCCCAACCTCGGATCTCTTGCCACGAGAATTGCACCTCTGTCCCAGCAAGAAAATACCCAGTCCACTAATATCACGTCCTCCGCGTCCCGAAGCTCTATCGGCCTTCTCCCGCAGGCAACCTCAAGCAAAAATGCTCCGAAGGCATACACGTCGGTGTTCCTAGTCGCTTTGCCGGTTCGCGTGTGCTCAGGGGCGAGATAACCGAGCGTTCCTACCACGTGAGTCGTTTGAGGGTCGGTTCCATGGTCGTATAGTCTCGCAAGCCAAAATCTCCAAGTCTTCCATTTAAGTCGGCATCTAGCAAGATGTTACTCGCCTTTATATCCCTATGGATCACCACTTGCTCCCACCCTTCGTGCAGATAAAGCAGTCCAGATGCCACTCCTTTGATCACCCTGAATCTTTGCCTCCAATTGAGGGTCACTTTTGGCTGGTTATGGAGGTATTTGTCGAGGCTCCCATTGGGCATGTAGTCGTAAACCAAGAGCAACTCCCCTTTCCTGCGGCAGTAACCAAGGAGCGACACTATGTTGCGGTGACGGAGCCGACCGATGCTGATGATCTCCGCTATGAACTCTCTCATGCCTTGTCTCGATTCATGTGAGATCCTCTTCACCGCAATCTCTATCTTCGATTTGGGTAAGATTCCTCTATAGACCCGACCAAACCCTCCAGTCCCTAATAGCTCTTGCTCCCGGAATCCTTTTGTCGCAATGTAAAGGTCTTTGAACTTGAACCGGTGTGGGCCGTAGTCCCTCTCCCAATCTTCGAGGACCTCAGCGAATTTCCTTTTCCTTCTTATCACGTAAACCACGCTCAAGATCAGCATCGATACAACGAAAAGAACCATCAGCGGGAACCCTATAGTCAGTACTTTCGACGTCTCCTTCTTACCGATCCGAGGAAGCTTAGGAAGTTGGGACAGGGCAAGTGCCTGAGCCTCTCCATTTACCCTGAAGCTCCAACCCAGAACATAGTGAGAAGTTAGGACCGAACCGGTCGATGACGAGAAGCCGACATACATGCTCTGGTTGACGATTGACGAGAGGTCCTGCCTAAGAGACAAAAGGGGAGTCTGCGGTTTTTGCACATTGATTGGAGCCAATGTGACATCGATCCGCTTTTCAGTTCCGTTGTAGTCCACCCAAACTTGCATTTCTTTACCACTGATTAGAGTCAAGTTATTGATCTCCCCACCATCTGCATAATACCCCGCTGGAGTTGATATTGCTGATGTCAACCCGTTCAAGTCGATTCCGACATGATTATCGTTAATGTCATTGAACTCGCTGCTCTGGATCGTGTCGAGTTCGACCCCAAACACATGATTGGTGGAGTTGCCGTTGTCAGTTTCGCTGAACATACCGAGGTATTGGCTCGGCAGGGACCCGGGGAGGCCTCTCTGGGGCGCGATCACGAAGACGATCCCATGGCCGCTTAGAGTGGCATACTGAGGTTGAATCGCGAAGACGAACGCAGTGGAGAAGGAGTAGACAGAACCGCTTGGCGAGTTCTTGAGCTGGACAGGGTCTGGATGGAAGGCGTGGCCCTTCTGCTGTCTGGTGTCGTTGGTCAGCTTCAGGAGGCCATTGGAGGTGACCCCTGCGATCCCATCAAGGCTCAGACTGGCCGATCGGAAACCGTTGTACACAAAATTGGTTTCTTGAGCGTAAGCCAAAACTGGGAGCAGAGAGAGCACAGCAAGAGTCTTGAAGAACATGGCTCAAACTCAACGTCTGCCTGGCAATTAGCTGAAGAAGGATGCAGCTACAAGGGCTATAAAAAACCAGAAGAATCTTTATCTTACAACGTCAAACGAATGGTGCAGATTTCAAAAATTTCTGCTCCACGCGAGTCCTATGATTGATGAATGTCTTGGACTTTCAATGGACGAATCCAATAGGATCCTCCTGTTTATAAGGCAAAGAGGATTTCAAGGTGAGAAAGAGAGAATCACGACTTTATCATGCACTTGCGGTCACGATGACTCTAAATAAACAAATCCGACGGATGCTACTGCGCAATCTGACTGCTATGGACGTTGCAAGAAGTCGCAGCCTCCAAAATAGATGACGACTTTTTGTCAAGATTAGATCTGGGGGAGAGAGATTGAAAGAAGGTGGGTGTGATGGAATCGATATCCCCGTAATTTTCTTCCCATAATAAAACAAACATGTGATGGTACCACTTGTAAGACATGGGCTCCGTGGGAATATTTGAGGGAGGACCAACCCATGGTGGAAGGATGAAAGAACGACCAAAGTTCACAGTGTCGGTCGCCATTTCTAGACTGGTCTACCGCATGGTCCATGAAAGTTCGAGGAAGACGAAGTTCTGTTCAAACATCTCTGGTGCTTTAGTGGTCCAACATGAATCGCTGCCTCGTTCCTGGTCTTCTTGATACGCCCCCCACAAATTTTTTTGTGCCCGTGTATGAAGAGAGAAGTTTTCTTTATTTTTTAAATTCACATTTGTTGGGATGAGATGATTAGAAAGAAAGAAAAAAAATGGGATTTAGATAATTATAAGGAAAAGAGAGAGAGAGAGAGAGAGAGAGAGAGAGAGAGAGAGAGAGAGAGAGGGAGGGAGGATTTGAAGGGGTGGAGTCATATGGTTGTCAAGATGCAAGCGATTAAAAAGGTAGGAAAAAAAGGTGCATTGTGATGTGAATAGCCTTTTATATACTCATAAATAGAAATAGAATAGTCTTGCAAGTGAGCAAAAAGAATGAATTCATTGAGTAATGCACAAATCTGTTCAAATACCTACGAATCCTTTTACATGGTTTTAGAATATACATGAAATCACCGGATCAATCCCTCATAATACCTCATGATCCCTCCTCCTAATCATTACCTTTCATCTTTTCTTCTCCATCCAAACACGGTTACGTTTTTAGAACCCTTTTTCTTCCCTCCGAATCTCTTCTAAAAAGCATGGTGTCGAAATAGATCCGACGGTTCATTTGGACACTCTATGCATGCCACATGCTGTTTACACATCATATGTCAGTCGACGTTGATGTGGCTTGTTTTAGTAATAGTAATTGATACACGGCATGTTAAAAAAAATTACATAGATTTTGCAGTTGATAGTAATCCTAGATAGATATAGATACAAATCTGTGTTAGTTTAACTAGACGAGTCTTAAATAATAATTTCTTCGAGATGGGAGCATACGTCTCAGCTCTCTAGAATGTGAACAGGAAGTTGGTTAGCATTATTCGTCAGTTTTTTTTTTTTGGTCTAAGCATTATTCTTCAGTTGACTTTGCGGCAAATGCGTTACTTGGGTCCGCTAACTTTAGATGACTGAAAGCTGACGTTAGGTTCCAAAATCTCAAGCACTGTTGATTATCTTTGTTCTTATATATTCCCTTTTGTAACATCGTTGATCTTCTAGAGTCTGATGGTGGCTAGTGTGAACGATGACCTGGGTGATGGGTGATTGGGCTAGTGTCGCACCGCCCCAGCCACGATTGGCTTGAGGTTTCTCAACCCCACTTCAGCCGGCCTAGGTGGTGGGCATGGGCCACCATCTCCCTTTAACTCTCTTTCGCAATCTCCCCTTTATCTTTGTGTGCATGTGTGCTTCGATTGGAGGCAGCAATGGCCATGCTATTATTACTCCCTCCCTCCCTCCCTCCCTCCCTCCCTCTCTCTCTCTCTGTGAGGGTTTAACGACTTCTATTTTATTTTCTAATGTCTGTGCTTACGGTGCTACTATGGCAGTCCATGTCAACAATTCATGTGCATTTCTAGAATAAAGACTTATTTAAACATAATAAAAGTAGGTGAGGACCACGTTGACAAAAAAAAAAAAGTAAATGAAAGAAATTGAATAAGCTAAAGAAAACGAGGGTTAGCGGCACCATTATCCCCAGAATAGAAAAAGAAAATGAGAACACTATAATTCATTTTATACCAAACAGCCGCCATCAAACTTATTGACTCTCTTGCGCTGTCAGCTATCGACTTTATGTTGGTCTAACTTTATTTAATAATCTAATATAGATGATGCATATAATCTCTAGACAACAATACTTGCTTGTTTTGAACATGAAATAATGATGTCATATGAAGTGCTTACTTATCGGCCAAAAAAAAAAAAAAGTGCTTACTTTTGGTCTCCTTGATTTCGTGATGCAATCTATATTTAATTTACATGATATGACAAAACAAGATGATGGTTCTAAATGATATTTGTTGTACCCAATATGAGTAAATATGATGATTTATGTGCATCATGAATAGCAATGAAGTTAAAAGACTTTTTGCAAATGTTAATTATGAAAAAGTATACCTTTAGTTAATTCGTACTTTTACCCAAAAAAAAAAAAGTATACCTTTAGTGAATCGAACATTAAGTAGCTTGTGGAACAAATTCGTCTTTGGCTTGTTAACTAATGAAAAATTGAACCAGCAAAACGAAACTAACTGGGGAGTCCACAAATCTGCCCACAAAAACAAGAAAAGATTAGAGGGGTCTACCCCTAGAAATTCACTTATTTCCTCGTCAACTTGTCTTTTCTATGCAGAGAAACATAGGAAGAAGAAATCGATCAGGAAATGAAGTTGCTAAGAAAGCCCTATCATTTGTTTAAGTGGCAAAAGCGACAAGTGTTGTTACCTGGTAAGGATGGGTATCTATCTAGAACAACAATGGAATATACTTTAACGGGAGGTAATTAGTACTGTCAACACTGCTTATGAATATAATAGGAATAGCTATTTAGGTTTGGTGGAAAAATGAACGGATTCAAGCCTAATGATCTAGAAAAGATAAGAATGTATACCTGCAGAAGGGCTCTTAAGAACCACTCTACACTACTTTCTGCAAAGAAATATGTATACGCACATAATGGAATCAACATTAGTAGGGATTAATTAATCTTGTACATTGCTTATGTATATAATAGGAATAGATGATTGGGTTTGATGGAAAAATTAATGGATTCAAACCTAATGATCTAGATAAATAAGAATTTTCACAATCCTACTTTCCGCAAAGAAATATGTATATATTTTAAACGTTATTGAGGGTGTGTTTGTTTTATGAAAAAATCAAGATTTGGAAAAGATTTTTCAAAAGAATGATTGGTTATATCACTTAGAAAAATTAGTTAGCTCTTCTTGAATGGAGGTTTGTGATAATTTCTCCATAAGAAACCTTTCGTCTGTAAAACAGTATTTCATTATCTAGCACAATTAAATTGTCATGTTAACTATGGAAATAATTAAGGGCTAACACCATGAAAAACCTTAAATTTATATACTTATAACAAATTTACCCCAAATTATTTTTTTGACCAACAAAAACCCAAACTAGTACTACTCGTGATAATTTTACTACTCGTTAGTTTTCATTAAATTTTACCGCTAAATTGCTGAATTTTGTGACATGTACAAGTTAACAAGAGTACTAGCTTTAGGTTTTACTATTCATTTGTCACAAGAGTACCTATTTTGGGTTTTCGTGATATTAATCCAATTTAACGGAAACTAACGGAAGGTAAATTGCTACAAATGTACTAGTTTAGTTTTTTTTTCTTTTTGTGGTCAAAAAATTAGTATAGGAAAATTTTGTCACATGTGTACCAATTTGGAGTTTTTTGTAATCAATTAATTAGTAGCTTTTTGTAATCAAATAATTAATTTGGGATAAATTTTTCATGATTATATCAGTTTAGAGTTTTTCATGATATTAAACCAATAAAATTAAATAAGTGACTATGGATACTAAGAACTCTTGTTTCAATAACAGTTGAAAGTTGCAAAGCACTCATTTTTATATTTGTACAAGTGTACAAGTTGATGTGGGGTGTATGTGCAATTGGTTGATCACAACCATTGCATGGTGTGACTGTGAAGTTGTGAAAGCGTGACTATAATAAGTACCCTTAATATTATTACAAGAACATATACTCAACACCACCCACACACTACCCACACATCACTCTCTGTCACTCACTACACTCAAGCCTCACACTTCAACACTCTATGAAGACCGCACTCCCATACTCACACTACCCATGCCTCTTCCCCTCGCTACACAAGACCCTCCACTCTACTTCAGTTGGTAAGGGGAGCTTTCCTACTTATAAAGAGACTCCCACCGACATATTATAGAGGTAGTGCTTTACAAGAGTTCAACGTGGACTATCCATAATTACAAGATTTACCTACTCTTCAAATGATTTTTAATCACTCCTCTCAACTAACACTTAAGGAACTTCAGCACCACAAATACTAACTACCTATTGTAGATATTTGGTTCTAGATGAAACTAGATAAGTGGAGGAAGGGAGAGAGGCGATGGTTCCTTAGTGGCCCCCATATAAAGAAAATGTATTTCATGTGATGGATTGTCACGTGGTGTAATCAATCAATGAAAGTAAGATGCATATAAACAATAACAATTTGACAATTCGATATAAGTTGAATGAGACACAAAATTTTCATAAAAATAATACATTTAAGTTTCTTTTTTGATAATTTTTTCTTCTAAATAATAGGAAATTTTTGGAACGAGGGGTCGGGCCACCACCAACCCCTAGGTCCATGGACGGATACATGTAGCGCTAGGTACAATGCAATTTAATTGATTGTTTATATCATGTCATCACTTGTTACGTGATATATCTATCACACGAAATACTTTTTCTCTTATAAAGAAGGTTGACGTGATCCAAATTTTTAACAAATTGAATTCATAATAATCTAGTGTGTCCAATACAGCCCGAGGGAGTGTCTAGGCCCCAGTATCCAAGTTGAAGTAAGACATAGCAGGGACCATCCTGTGTTCGGTCTCCGTTAGCTTGACAAAGTCACTAGCACATAATCTTTTCTTATATGAAGAGAAATTTCAAACTGGACGGCGAGAATATCAATTATTAAACTCTCCTAGCACAAACCCATAATGCGGTACATTGGTCAAACTCGGCTGGCTTCCCATGTGCTCAGTGACATCACATTCTATCGCTACCATCTCAATCTTTGGAATGTACTGAAGTTTTGAAAGCAGCCACCTTTAGCGATATTTCCTAAAGAAAATGTCCAAGAGCGGCGGATTCATGCTGATTGTGAGATTTTATGGATTAGTATTAATTATTCATTTTGAATTATTCTAAAAATTTAAATTGAGAGAATAATGTGTGGTTTAATATTTAAATATTCTCGTACCAATATTACTAATTTAATTAAGCCTAGTCGCTCAGCGCTTTCTTGGATTGTGGCCAACTTTGTCTTAGCTCACGTATTTTGAATGCTATCTAGATATTTCTATTGATCAAGTTGCAAATTTGTGAATTATTTATACGTTGGTCCTTGCTGAGGAGGATTCCCCACCACGTGTTACTTACCTCTTGCTTGGATTTTCTTGCACAAATAGCTGGCAACCCGGTGCTCCGATCGGCTCAATTGTTCTGCAATCATAGATTTTCGTGAATGGTGATAATACAAATCAAAATTTTAATGCAAGTGTCCTTATACGAAATTATTTTATTGCGATATTGTCGCTTGATAAGTACACTTCTCTCGGTCGGAAAGTCGCTAAAAAACCAAGTATTGTTGAAAGAAAAATAAGTACCTAAGTTAGCAAAGAGAATACTTTATGAAATATAATTAGATTTTATTTCAATGGTAGCTTCATGGTTTTTTAATCTGAAGTATGAAATTAATTCAACTTACAGAATTACATACACTTAATAATTTAGTTTAAGATATTAGCTATCTAGTTTTATTATTCTATATTAATCAATCTACGATTGGGATAATGTCACTTTTCCCTGGTTATTGTTACTTTCTTCATTAATCAAGATGGAAGAGCATATCTTTTCTCAATAATTTGGGAGACTATATATTATACTTAAAAAATTGATGAATATTATTAAAAATTGCAATATCTCTGTAGTCAGGAAGAGTACATCTGTTTTTCTTTTTCCTTATGAACGAAGCGAATAAATAACATGCAAAATTTTACTTTTCCATTTCAATTTGTATTTCTTTATTGGGATAAAATGTGAAGAGGCGGAATGTCCTAATGAAACAATGTCACACTTGGTCATCACTCATCACTAGTATGTATACTTGTCTCTACCTCATTCAAATGCCGGTAATCCTCCAAATTAGTTGATGTTTTAAGACGAAAGATGAGAGTAGACATGTTGATTCTGTCCAGAGTTTTTAGCTCAATTTGCGACTTCGTGGAATCTTACTCTATTGAAGAAAGGTTAGGAAAGAGCAAGTTTATCAACTCTGCGGGTATCTTGTTGATAGTTTCCCACTCTAGCTGGTTTTCTGGATTGTGTAGGGGTTGTGATGCATGTCAGTTGTCAGAAAGATCCTCTCTGAGCTGAGAGACACGAGAGACCATCGAATTCTTGAAGAGTGAAATTGATCTGGGTGACTGAACCACGTAATTTGAATCTGTTCAACGTTGTCTAGTGTATGATCCTTGGAATTTTCTAACAACGTAGTATTGAAGTGGGGTTATAATCAATGTGCGTGCTTTGCTGGTAGACTCGCAGTTTTGTAAAAGGCACTGCAATGATATGGACACCTTCCTACTACTCTGGAAAAAGGATGAAAAGGACGATCTTATGAGTTGACGTCGCCAGATTGAGACTTTGATGAAGGCTGAATAGGAGAAGTCGGCTTTTGAGGCATACGGAAGAAACTAGAATCCCCATACAGATCATTTGTATCTCAAACAACAGCTACACAACCTCGAGATAAATATGTCAATGAAACATCTACTGGACGTGAGCAAGGTTAACTTTCAGAGATGTGCTGAATGCGAAATATATGGACTCGGTATAGATTGTCCATTTGGAAGGGATTTGCTGCTTGCCGTTAGAAGTTTAGTCTAGGAGCATTTTTTTTGTCTGCTGTTGGCATGCGAGGATAGTCCAAGACTGATCTGCAGATCCATTCACCGTCTGCAGACTGATCTATGATTGATTGCTAAGCTGCTGATATGCAGATTGGTCCATTTTATATGTCTTCCTTACATACTTGCTATTTTGTATCTGCCGAATTATAATTTTTCCCCTAGTTTCTTTCTTCTTTTTTTTTTTTGGTGCAGTCTTCAATGTTTTCTCAAACTACAGGATAAAGCAATAGCGTAAGTGTGGGAACGTAGCAAAGTTATTAGTGCAGGAACGTCTTCAATGCAAGGAGTCTTCAGATTCTACTTCAATCGAAAGAAGAGTAGTAGTGAATCAGATATTTGGAGATGACAGTAATGGAAGCATAGCAGGTTAGAGGCTTAGTCTATCCAACTCAATTTTCCATACCCCACATTTCCAAGCGAAGTAGAAACTACAATGAAGCGCGTCATCTCAAGGAGAAGAAGGAGCAGAGCAACATCAAGCAGCAATAGCCACACTACAATCTTAGCATGATACATCGATCTTCACATTGAAATCGAAGAAAGATTCGGAGACCTCTGCTGTAAGAAAATGGGTGGACGCACTTAAGTCTACGATTTTAATGAGTCAGTTGTGAGGTCACTCCTTGGACTTGCAAACACAAATTTCTTTATGGGGTTTCTTTGTTCTCCTTCAGTTATTGTGAAAGGTTATTGTATTCCAACTCTAAGAATTTCTATGTTCGCCTCCAATTGATAATGTAAGGGACTTTGATCTAAGCAATTTGGTTGTGGAACTTAACCTCCTCTTGAGACACTCTGTGTATCTACAAGAAAACGTCACCTATGAGTTCATAGATAATTTAGTCTAGGTTTGGAATTTTTGTACGACTGTTAGTACTTTAATTGATATATTTGAATGCACTTTGGGATGAATTGTGCGTTGCAGCACCATAATACTATTTTCCAAGTGCATTTTGGAATTGATTTTATCTAACTACTACTATTATTAAGATTGATCATGAGGATCAAGCCCTCACACTGTTCTGTTCGCTGCTTTTCTTGTTTGAATATTTGGTCGATAACTGGTAGATGGTATAGAGTGTAGAGAGAATTTCAGTAGAAGATGCTACCGTAAAGGCTGCAATTGACTCACTTGTGTGAAAAGCAAAGATGGGCAAGCCGAGAAAATGATTACTCAGGGCAAGATTGATTTGAAATAGTCAAGTAGCAAGAGTGGCAGACCTAAGAATAGTTCCAAGACCAAGAGACACATGATGATATGTTTGTTGTGGCACCCAAAATGTCCAAAGGGAATGTTGCTGGATGATGTGGCGATCGACCTTGAGAATCTTATGCAGCCAAGCAATCACTAATGTAGATAAAATCCAGTGTGAGGTCGAAAACCTGAAGTTGCAAATGTCAAGATTCTGAAAGGCAGTTAATGTAAAGCCGATGAAGAAGGAGAATAAGTTGAGAGTGGTAAATCCTACAGTAAATACCGTCAACTAAAACGAAAACGGACTGTTAAGATCGAGGGAAAAAGGCAACTTAAAAGCTGAGACAGTTAACCAGGTTAGTGGGATCATCTATCAGAACATGGATCAGGGGAGTTCTGAGAAGCCACCAGGTACAAATGGACCTTTGAAAGAGAGGAAGGCGCGCACAAACATCTGAGAACATGACTTCACTTCATTTACTCTTTAGTCTTTTCCATCTGAGACTTCTATTCTTTGCGATTATTTACATGTTCATGTGACAAAAAATCTTGTTCTCTTGTTCAAGACATCACTGGATTGAGACTATGATGAAGGTTGAAGAGGAGAAGTTGGCTGCTTTGGCATTTGGACGAAACTAGAATCCCCATAAGTGACCAAGTCGGGAACAGACTGTTTTTATCTCAAACGACACCTGCACAACCTTGAGATAAATTTGCCAATAAAACATCTACTGGACGTGACATGGTTAACTTTCAGAGATATGCCAATTGGGAAATATATGGACTTGGTATAGATCGTCCATTTGGAGGGGTTTTGCTGCTTGCTGTAGGAAGTTTAGTGTAAGAGCAGTTTTGTTGTTTGCTGTTGGTATGCGAGGATAGTCCAAGACTGATCTGCAGATCCATTCACCCTCTGCGGACTGATCTATGAATTAAAATCTGCTGATCTGTAGATCGGTCCATTTTATAAGTCTTCCTTTGCACACTAGTTGATGGCTTTACTTTTTACGTGTCGGCGCCCATTTTGTCAGATTCTGAATTGAAGATTTGGTTTTAGAGCAATAGCCGTTCTTGCGCTAAAGTATTGGCATTACATACTTTGCACAATAAGTTTTACATATTTGCTGTTATGTACGTGCCGAATTATAATCTTTCCCCCTAGTTTCTTACTTATCTTTGTGCAGTCTTCAACGTTTTCTCAAACTACAGGATAGAGCGACGGCGTTAGTGTGGAAACGTAGCACTAGTATTAATGCAGGAACGTCTTCAATGCAAGGAGTCTTCAGATTCTACTTCAATCGAAAGAAGTGTAGTAGTGAATCGCATATCTGGAGATGACAGTGACGGTAGCATAGCAGGTTGCAGGCTTGGCGTCTATCCAACTCATTTTTCCATACCCCACTTTTTACAAGCAAAGTAGAAACTATGATGAAGCACGTCAACTCAAGGAGATGAAGAAGCAATATAAAAGAAATCATCAAGCAGCAATAGCCACACTACAATCTCAGCATGATGCATTGATCTTCCCATTGAAATCGAAGAAAGATTCAGAGACCCCTGCCGTAAGAAAATAGGTGGACGCATTTAGCTCTATGATTTTAATGAGTCAGTTGAGAGGTCACTCCTTGGACTTGCAAGTACAGGTTTCTTTATTGGGTTTCTTTATATTCCTTCGGTTATAATAAAAGATTGTTGTATTCCAACTCAAGAATTTCTATGTTCGCCTCCAATTGATAATGCATGGGACTTTGGTCTGAGCAATTTGGTTCTGAAGCTTAACCTCCTATTGACACCCTCTGCGTATCTACAAGCAAACGTCACCTATGAGTTTCTAGATAGTTAAGTCTAGGTTTGGAATTGTTGTACGACTGTTAGTACTTTGACTGATATGTTTAAATGCATTTTGGGATGAATTGTACGTTGCAGACCCATAATACTATTTTCCCAGTGCATTTTGGAATCAATTTTATCTAACCATTACTATTATTAAGATTGATCATGAGGATCAGGCCCTCACATCGTTCTTTTCGCGCTTTTTTTCATAAGAAAATTTGGTTGATAATTGGTAGATGGTGTAGAGTGTAGAGAGAATTTCAGTGGAAGATGCTACAGTAAAGGCTGAATGCACTCACCTGTGTGAAAAGCGAAGATGAGCAAGCTGAGAAAGTGATTACTCTGGGCAAGATTGATTTGAAATAGTCAAGCGGCAAGAGTGGCAGACCTAAGAATAGTTCCAAGACCAAAAGAAAGACGATGATATGTTTGTTTTGGCACCCAAAATGTCCAAAGCCAACCGATCACTAATGTAGATAAAATCCAGTATGTGGTAGAAAAGCTGAAGTTGTGAATGTCAAGATTCTGAAAGGAGGTTAATGTAAAGCTGATGAAGAAGGCGGAGAAGTTGAGTGATAAATCCTACAGTACATACCATAAACCAAAACGAAAATGGAGTACTAAGATCACGGGAAAAAGGCAACTTAAAAGCCGAGACAGTTAACTGGGGGAGTGAGATCATTTACCAGAACATGGATCAGTGCAGTTGGAGAAGCCACCAGGTAAAAATGGACCTTTGGAAGAGAGGAAGGCACGCACAAACATCTGAGAACATGACTTCACTTCGTTTAGTCTTTTCCATCTGAGACTTCTATTCTTTTGCGATTATTTACATGTTTGCGTGACGTCCATCTTGTTCTCTTGTTCGTTGGTATTGTGCTATCGAGGTCGAACCATTTTCAAGCTGCAGTCGAACCCCATAAGCCAAGTAATCATTCCTTTCTTGGCTGAAATTGTCTGATCTCTATTTCAATGACTGCGGAGAAATTTCAAGGTGGTCATTTCAAGCTTCTGCACATTGTTGGCTATTTTATTGGCAACTTTTGAGCGAACAATAGGTCATCACGAAGAACATCTTGCAAGAGGTTGCGAGAAAATGAGCAAGGAGCCCACATCTTGACAAATTTCCGTGTGATTAGCCAAAAGAAAGGGAAAATAAAGCAAATGCTACTACTGATTCGGTCTAAACAGGCAGTTTTTTTTTAACTCATATACAGTATACTTCAGGGGTTTAAGCCCTATTTTACTATCCTTAATGGCTTGTAATGGATCTAAAAGCGGTACACACAGCTTCCATCATCGCTTCGAGCAGTTGGATCATAACTCGTAGCAGATGGGTCAGTGCATCCTTCAGGAACCGGAAGATTAACCTGTTGTGCCGCTCTGCCTGCGTCGAAATCGACAATTGAAATGCTTAAGTTATTGTTCTTCCCAAATCTTCATTTGTATTGTCATCCTAAATCCAGAGCCAAATCTTCGACCATGTCCTTTTAGGATAAAAGGATCTAACCATAGAAACTTCCATTCTTAATAGCATCCTCGTTCGCATCCCCAAGAGCGGCCTCTTTCAAGTAATTATCCGACAGCTGGACTCTCTTCACATTCTCTTGCTCCTGGACGAGCATGTTCCCATACTCGAGTAGCTTGTCCAGAGTCATCCGCGGCTGCTCAAAGGTCGGGGGTCCCTCTTTGGAGTTCACGAGTCTTTTCCCTACATTTTCAACTCCAGTTTCGGCAACCCATTTCCTTACTTCATTGTCATACACTCTTGCCCTGATTGCTCCGAAGAAATCTGCACAGTGGACACTGATGTTAGTTCCATCTTCCTAATTTACATTCTCCATTCATGTACTGTCAAAAAGTATGAATTCTCTTCCAACAATAACAAAGATTGCCAAACCGAATAGGGTTAATCAGCTAGGAATGTTAGTTCGCTTGCTATGTAGCACAATGATAAAAAGAGTAAGATTAAGGAATGTCCTGTTACGATTAAGAAGAAGCCTACCAATCGATTGACCAGGGAATGTGTCGACAAGCTTGACTATATCTTCCTTTGGGACATTGTCGGTCCTGAAAATCCCGGTGCAAACGCCGATCCTGTCTTCCCGTGTGGGCGACCAGTAAAACTTCTCCATCCGGCCATCGCGAATGAGAGGGGCGTACAGCGTGGAGAAGTCATTCCCGGTGACTATGATGGGAACTCGGGGGTTCTCCTCCTTGTTGTACATGCCAGGAAGTTGCACGTTGGTGGGATTGTCGGCAATGTTCATGAGGGTCGCATTCACCATCTGGTTGTTCACTGTGTACTGTGTGGTCCCACCGAGCCTTCCCGCTCCCGCGTCAAGATCGTTGATAAAGAGGCAGCACATCTTCCCTTTCCTGATGATGTCCACCGCCTCCCGATACCTCTGTCTGATCAGCTTTGCGGGCTCACCAGCATTCCCGCTTTCTAGTTCTCCCGCACTCATCATTATGGGGCTGAAAATCCATTTCCATACAGTAAAAAATGTTTAGGTACCTCTTTATGTGAAGATTCTCAATTTTATCCAAGGAGTAGAAATTGATGATACTCACTTGATTCCCATTTTGGCGAACACAAGCTCGCATTGGAATGATTTTCCCTGGCCTTTCCCACCCCATACACCCAAAATGAGAGGAACCTGTCATCAATAGAGTTAATCATCGATAAAATTTCTTTCCTCTTCAAATTCAAGTTTCAAAATAAAGTCGTGTAATTTCGATATGTTAAACTTACCTTGATGTTTGGAAGATTCAAGAAGTTCTTGGTTATGTGGACCACAACTTTGTCCATAAATGCGGGAGCAATGTAGAAGCCATCCATGGTGTTATCAAATGCCAACCTGCCACAACGAGTTTAGTACTCGAATCAAGTGTTTTTCTTCACTTCCAAAACTTAATTAAAAGACATGGCGATGTGACAAAGTGTGTTACTCACTGTCGAAGACCAGCGCTGATGTAGTCGTATGAACTCATGACGGCATAGTGAGTACCGGTCCCCATCGGCGCTTGAAAGAGAGTGTCAACCATCCCCTTTCCTCTGGTTATGTCTTGCTGGTCATCCGAGGTGTCGGTCACAAGCCCTCTCCATCTGTCCTTAGATGTCTGTTTCTCCTCATCGTATTCCGCGACCGCCTTCGGGCTCTTGGACAACACTTTCGGGTGGTTGATCTTACAACTCGGTTTCTTCAAGCTCCTCACCAAGAACGGAGAGCTAGGACCCGAATTTCTCGGGCTGGCATGGCTCGCATTTAGCTGGATCAAGGTCAGGCCCTTGTTAACACTAAGTCCCACTATAGGAGGAGACTCCTGTTGGAGAAATCCTTGTGAAGTGTTTTGAAGTTGACAAAACGTTTCCATCGCCTCTCCGCGCCCGCAGACTCTGTTGGTTAAAGTCGAAGACTTCCCGGACAGCCAGACTCAAGACTCAAAGTCTATCCTCATTGACAGTCTCTAATCCGTTGAAGAAAGGTTATCCGAACCTGGATGTATTGTTCAGGATTTAACCTTATCATCCTGGAGAAGATCTCGTGGCCGGAGAAGACGATCGAATCCTTTGATTGATCAAGTTTGATTCAATGACTGAAGATTCGATGATTGTCTAAATATTATTGGAAGGTTCTACTTATGGAAACCGAGATCCGATTGTATGGGCGAACAGATTGATGGGCTATCAACACGTTCCTTTAATAGCTCGAACAAATCTTCCTAATTGATTCCGTCCAACGGGTAGATTGGAGGAATTCCTTTGGTAAGTGCCAACGGGTATGATGGCATAAAGGAGTATATAAGGAAGACGTTCTTAGTTGTTCGAGGTGTGCGCGATAGAAGAATTCCAAAGTCTGAAGCTCCTATTTGTTTAGATAATTCCTTTGAGCAAATACTTGTATACAAAAGAGAGTCTATATTTGTGAGAGACCTTGAGAAGGTGTGGTAGAACATCTACCTTTGTGGAATCAAGGCAAAGCTGTCTTTGTAACTTCTCTTTTGATCATAGTGAAATCCAGCCGGTGGGCTGTCAGTGCGGAAGAGTGGATGTAGGCTTGGAATAAGCCGAACCACTATAAATCCTGTGTTCAATTCTCTCTCTCTCTATCTCGATCGTATTTCGACAAATTGTTTGTGCGCCTATTCACCCCCCCTCTAGGTATTTATACTAGCTATATCAATTGGTATCAGAGCCTGTGTACTCACTTTGTTTGAAGTGTTTTACTCGTGAGTTAAAGATCCATGGCTAGTATGCTAGCACCAGGGCTGATGGAAGGGCAAAGCAATACCAGACCACCCTACTTTGATGGAAAGGATTACAACATCTTGAAAAACAAGATGAAAGCTTTCCTACGATCAAAGGATCCTCTGGAATGAGACGTTGTAGAAAAAGGAATAACTCCTTCCACTGCATCAGTCTCTGAAAGAGGGAGAGAAACTGATGAGATCAGCAGAATGTCTCAGGAAGAAATAATCAAGAGACAAACACTCGATGCAAAAGCAATTTACTCCTTATATTGTGCTTTATCACCAACTGAATATAATAGAATATCTTATTGTGGTACAGCAAAAGAAGTTTGGGACAGATTGCATATCACCTATGAAGGAACAGATCGAGTGAAGGAAACAAGAATCAACATTCTTCTCGGTCAATACGAAGCCTTCAGAATGAAACCAGGAGAATCAATATCGACATGTTTAGTCGTTTTACAGATATTGTGAATGGTCTTGAAAATCAAGGTCAACCAACTTCCGATCCCATGAAGGTAAACAAGCTCTGCGTGGACTCTCCAGGATTGGAATCACATAAAGACTTCGATAAGAGAGACGAGAATTATGCCACTATCTGTTGACGAGCTGATTGGAACTCTTTAGTCCTATGAAGTAGAAAGAATCAATGAAGATGAAGATCCAAAAGGTAAGAAATCCATTGCATTAAAATCAAACGATGATTCTGATGATACAGATTCTGAAGATGATATGGACGATGAGGAGCTTGCTCTCATGATAAGAAGATTCGGAAAACTAAATAGAAAAGGAAGGAGGTTCAACTCAAAGAAACAAAGCTTTCAAAGACAGCAGACCAAGTCTGTTGATGATGAGGAACCAAATAAAGATGTAGTCTGCTTTGAATGCAAGAAAAAGGGACACATCAGACCCAACTGTCCTCTTCTGAAGAAGAAGAGAGGAAAAGCTGAAAAATTTCGAAAAGCTCTCAAAGCTGAAACCTGGAGTGATACTGAGTGTGAAGAAAGTGATAATGAATATGCCAATTTATGTCTGATGGCACAATCAGACTCAGACTCAGGATTAGACTCAGACAGTGAATTTGAGGCAAGTAATTTTAAAATTCCTGTCAAAGTTTCTAAATATATTGATGAACTATGCTTTAGTCTTAAGACTTCTCTAAAAAGAATTTCTAAACTGAAAAAAGAAAACTCAGCTCTAAAACAAAAGGAAAATGTTTTAGCAGAAAGAGTTAAAAGTCTAGACTTGTCTGTTTCCATTCTTAAAGAAAATGAAGAAAATCTTTTAAAAGAAAATGCTTTTTTAAAAACAGACTTATCAAATATATCAAAGAAATTTTCCATAGGGTCTGAAAAACTTGAGAAAATTCTTTCAGCACAAAGACCTTACTTCAATAAGTCTGGTCTAGGTATGATAGAAGAAACAATTCCCTTGATTGATTTTCCTAAAGTAAAAGAAAGAATTAAGAAAAGACTTTCGAGTGAGGTTGACAAAAATCACTTCAAGAAAGTTTTTGTAAAACCGTAGGTAGAAGTGCTCTCGGATGTTCTAAGTGCAACAACGGTCCGGATCACTTTGAACAAGAGTGTCCTATGGTATGGAAACCTGTTAAGAAAGTATGGGCTAATACTGTTTATCTCACTAACACCAAAGGACCCAAGAAAATTTGGGTACCAAAGAAAGCTTGAGACTTTATTTTAAATGCAGGTCTCCGTTAAGAAACAGGTAAAGTGGTATCTTGACAGCGGATGCTCAAGACACATGACAAGAGACTCAAATTGCTTTATAAAGCTTGCTCAAGTAAATGGTGGAAAAGTTTCATTTGGAGGAAACAGTAAATGAAGTATTGTGGGATTTGGAACCGTGAAAATTGGAACTCTCACAATAAGTAATGTTTCCTTAGTGGAAGGACTCAATTACAATCTTCTCAGCATTAGTCAATTGTGTGATACTGGTTTCAAGATCTTCTTTCAAGAAGGAACATGTTCGGAATCGTAAAGACACTACTCGTCTTTCATGGGTCGAAGACATGGAAATATCTATCTTCTGGATGTGAAACCAAATGAATCACAATGCCTTATCTCAATTCAAGACGAAGCAAGCTTATGGCACAAAAAGCTTGGTCATGTCCACATGAAGCAATTAGCCAAAATCTCATCAAAGCAGCTTGTTCGAGGTCTACCCAAATTGCCATACCAAAAGACTGATTCATGCACTCCATGTATTCTGGGAAAGCAAGTAAGAAATTCATTTAAGCCAATAAATCATGTCTCTACTAATCATGTACTACAGTTGCTGCATATGGATCTCTTCGGACCAACCAGAACTCAGAGTATTGGGGGTAAGAAGTATTGCCTAGTAATTGTTGATGATTACTCCCGTTTTACTTGGGTATACTTCCTTGCAAGTAAGTCCGAAACCTTTTCGTATTTTGAAAAATTTGCTAAAAAGGTTCAAAATGAAAAAGGATGTGTTATCTCGAGTATAAGAACAGATCACGGAGGTGAATTTGAAAATCAAGATTTTACAAAATTCTGTGATGAATCGGCTTTAAGCATGTGTTCTCCTCTCCATATACTCCTCAGCAAAATGGAGTTGTGGAAAGAAAGAACAGATCTCTTCAAGAAATGGCTAGAACTCTTTTAATTGAAAGTAAAATTTCTTCTCGATTTTAAGTGTTTCAACAAAGCATGCTATATCATCAATAGAGTTTTCTTAAGATCTATTCTTCAGAAAACCCCTTATGAGTTATTCAAAGAAAAGAAGCCTATTGTTTCATACTTTCATGTATTTGGTTGTAAATGTTTTATATTGAAAAATGCAAAAGATCGAGTTGGTAAGTTTGAAGAAAGATCGATGAAGGTATCTTCCTTGGATATTCTACATCAAGCAAAGCCTACGAGTCTATAACAAGAAGAGCCGTCGTGGAGGAGTCAATGAATGTCAAATTTCAAGACTCAACGCAAGATGAATCAAGACAGACTCATCAAGAAGAGTCGAACCGCTCCGAGACCCTCCAAAGTCTACAACTCAAGAAGCATCTCAGACTCTGGAAAACCAGCATCAGGTTGTTAGTGAAGATCCAAATAAAGAAAGAGATCATCAACCAGACAAATCAACAAGTAACTGGAAGCATAAGTCCAGTCATCCCAAAGATCTTATAATTGGCGAAATTAATGAAGGAATTCGCACCAGATCCAAAAGGCGAGAAGAGTCTAGCGCTGTGGCACTCGTTTCTGAAATTGAACCAAAGAGCATAGAAGAAGCTTTATCTGATGAAAGCTGGATTGAAGCTATGCAAGAAGAGCTCGAGACAGTTCAGCATTAATGATGTCTCGGGAATTGACATCCAAACCAAAAGGTAAAAGCGTTATTGGAGCTAAATGGGTGTTCGAAACAAGATGAACGAGAAAGGAAAAGTCGTACGAAATAAAGCAAGACTTGTGGCCAAGGGATATACGCAAGAAGAAGGAATAGACTATGATGAGACTTACGCTCCAAAGTGGCAAGGTTAGAAGCTATTCGACTATTACTTGCGTTTGCTTGTTATAAGAATTTCAGGTTATTCCAAATGGACGTCAAAAGCGCCTTCCTAAATGGATTTATCCATGAGGAAGTTTATGTGGAACAACCACCAGGGTTTGAAGACCCAAAGAAGCCAGACTCAGTCTTCGGGACCGAAAAAGGCTTTGTATGGTTTAAAGCAAGCACCTCGGGCTTGGTACGACAGATTAAGTAAGTTCCTAATACAAAATGGTTTTGTCAAAGGTAAAGTAGATACGACTTTATTTATCAAGAAGGAAAACAAAAGTTTCTTACTTGTTCAAATATATGTGGATGATATTATTTTTGGATCCTCTAATGAAAGTCTGTGCAAGAAATTTTCAAAGTCTATGCAGGATGAGTTTGAAATGAGTATGATGGGAGAGTTAACATTCTTTCTTGGTCTTCAAGTAAAACAATTGAAGGAATGAACTTTTATTTATCAAGAAAAATATGTTAATGATCTTGTCAAAAGGTTTGGACTGGAAAAGTGCAAAAAGACAGACATACCAATGTCAAGTTCTTTAAAAATAGACAAAGATGAAGAAGGGAAGAAAGTTGATCAAAAGTTGTACAGGAGCATTATTGGATCACTTCTTTATCTTACTGCCTCTAGACCTGACATTTTGTTGAGTGTTTGCATCTGTGCTAGGTTTCAATCAGATCCTAGAGAATCTCATCTCAGTACTGCGAAACGCATCATTAAATACGTTGCTTCATCATCAAGCATCGGTCTTTGGTATCCTAAGAAGGGAGACTTTAATCTTCTGGGATATTCAGACGAGATCGGCCGGTTGCGAGTTGATAGAAAAAGCACTTCGGGAACCCGCCAATTGCTTGGAAGCGGGAAGTGTCTTGGTTTTCAAGGAAACAAAGCACTGTGTCCCTTTCAACAACAAAAGCAGAGTATGTAGCCCTTGGAAGCTGCTGTTCGCAAATTCTATGGATAAAACAGCAGCTAAGAGACTTTGAAATTGAAGACTCATGCACGGAGATTAATTGCGACAACACCAGCGCTATCAACCTCACCAAAAATCCAATTCTCCATTCAAGAGCAAAGCATATAGAAATTCGACATCACTTTATTAGAGACCATGTTCAAAATGGAGAGATTTCAATTCAGTTTGTTGACTCAAAGAATCAACTGGCGGATATTTTCACAAAACCTTTGGAGAAAAATCAATTTGAGTCTATCCGTTCCAGACTCAACATTTTGAGGTATGAGGATATCAAAGTCTAAAGACTTTCAGACTCAGGCTTACAAGACTTTATCTACAGTCTTGGCTCGACCTTCAGACTGTAAGTCTTTCTCTCTCCAATCTTATCTTGAAAAGGTACGATCATCAGACTAGGTTTAAATTGTTGCTATATTTAATTAACGTAAATATTGCATCGATTCATTTTCAAAAGGGAAATTATTTTTGCTATTTTTGCGGATAAAGACAGTTATTTTGAAAAGGCATATTTTTATTTCCTTTGTGACGGTTCGTTTACTCTTCTTTTTAAACGATTGAACACCGTCGATTCCTCTTCACTTTTCCATTCACTTTTCTCTCAAAAACCCTAGAAAGCATCGATCCTCCATTCCCGTTTGTCTTCTTCGCTAAATCTTCAAAAAGTTGTCATCTTTTCTGGGAAAGTTAAGCAAGGAATCTTCCAAACACTGAGAAAGATGTCATCTTCGCGAAAGTCGTCAAGAATCGCAAGCAGGGGACCACAGAGAATGAGTGAGGGGCCTACGCACTTCGATCTTACTGAAGATGAAGTTACTCCAGATCAGCAACCGAGCCCACAACATTCTCAGCGTCATTCTCCACCATCTAGTCCTCAAGGCGTTGTTAATCGCATCGGAAGAAATCGTCGAGGATGCGAGACCCGTAAGAGTTCAAAAGCCTGCTTTTATTTACAAGCTATATCGTGCCTTAAAAGGAACTCGTACTCCTTTGAACTATGTTGATGAATTTCTTAAAGACAAAGGATATGGGAATGAATATATTTTTCTGCGGAAAATGGAAAGTTTGGGAATTGCTCGTAAAGGGGTGGCTGAGGAAACCCTTGCGAATATCCCAAGTGATCCTCGTGACTGGGGGCCGAATCCTGTAGATGGGAATGACGATGACAATCTATTCAGTCTATTTCAACCGAAAATGGGTATTGCGGCTGAAATTCAAGGAAAAAGGGGAGATTTGTTCAGATCAAAGGAACAAAAGGATCTGTACTCGAAATTGCTGAAGCGTGGGGTAATAAACTCTAGGAGTGTGGATTTTGATTTTCTGGATGCAGTGCAAGTGAACTTGAGGGAAAAGTTCAGTTATCTTCAACTTGAAAAGTTCTGCTTTGACTCGACTGAGGCTTATGCTGAATTGACTGCATATTTCTATTCAAATCTTAGCTTCTTAGATGCGAATAGATTCTCCTTCAGCGTTAAAGAACAAGACTATGTTGTGGATATGAATATGCTGGCAGATGTGTTAGAAGTTGAGAGAGGCAGATATCAACCAATCAAAGTTTCCATTGCTCGGGCCACACTTGAACTGGTGAAGGACAGGAGAACAGAGGAGAAGATCACCTACTCAAGGACGAATGCATTCAACATCTTGCTTCACAAGATTGTGATTAATTGCCTTCGGCCGAAATCAACTTCCAAAACAGATGTTTCAAGTTCTGAGGCAAAGTTGATGTATGCCATCCTCTGTGGAAAGAAGTTTTCTCTTCCTCATACTGTTATGTTTCACATGTATAGAGCAGTGATGAAGGACAGAGGTCAACTCCCTTACCCAAGCCTTGTTACGAAGTTATTTAGACATCTGAATATTCAGCCTCCGCAAATCTTTTGTGTTCGATCATGCGATCATATGGTGGTAGGACTGAAAATGGTGACCAAAATGCGTACGAAGGAAGGAACCGAGCAAGGAATTGGAGAAATTCAAGGAGAAGACTCCTGCCAAATCTCATCAACTCTCTTCTACTGCTAAGAGAAAAGGGAAGGAGCCCATGGTTGCTCCATCAAAGAGAAGAAGAGCTCTCCTCGTTGAGGATGAAGATGATGACGATGACATCACCATCTCTGCAATGGCTTTGAAAAATTTAAGTCGTCCTGTTCCACAGAAAGAATCGGAACAAAAGACGAAAGAAGCAGAGGAGAAGGAAGAAGAAGAAAGAGAAGCAGAGGAGAAGGAAGAAGAAGAAAGAGAAACAGAGCAAGAAGCAGAGGAAGAAAGACCGAAAAAGAAAAAAGAGAAGAAGGAGAACCGAGGAAATCTCTTCTCCACCGTAGGCATGGAAACGGGGGAGATCGGAGAAAGGAGTGACATCTTCATTTCCTGATGCAAGTGAAGGAGTCAGTCGCTCACCTGCAGACCCAGAAGATGTTTATGCATCTCAATTTCCAGAGGAAGGTCATGAAACTTCATCGCCAATCTTGCGAGATTATGTTGATCCACCATCATCTGCTTTTGCTCCATCAGATCGAGCCGAAGCAAGTACTCAGACTGATAATGGAGCAGATTTTCGCAGAATCTTGGATATTCTCATGGAAATGCGAGGTCAAATTTATGCATTGGGATGCGAAGTTCAAAGTTTGAAGAATGAAAGTCAAGCTTCTTCCTGTTCATTGAATGATAAGATGCAAGCCCTCTCTATTCGAATCAGGCCAATGCCAAGAGTGAGGAGGTTGTGCGGTGAAGGAAGACTTTAAAAGGCTGGAAGGCATCGTTCGATCTATGGAAGATTTCCAGCTTGTCCGCGTTCCCAAGCAATCTTGACTTCATCTCATCCTTTTTAATGATGACAAAAAGGGGAGAGATGCATGATTTGATCAAAAACTTTCAATCATTTTTTAACCGTTTGTTGGATTGTGTTGTTGTTTAACTGTCTGTTTTTGGAGACTTTGACTTGTTTTGTGTCCGGATGAGAACGAACTAGACTTGGACTTGACTGCTTCTATTAACAAATATTGATATCTTATGGATGGTTTTATTATATAGACTAACCTATTTTCTGTGGTTGCAGATTCTAGTGTTAATCTTTTAGCCATTCATCTCTATAAGATATGCATATGTGTTTGAGAAATATTTTGCAGGTCAAAGTTATCCAAATCTGCAGGAAGGTTTTGTCACCATCAAAAAGGGGGAGATTGTTGGAGAAATCCTCGTGAAGTGTTTTGAAGTTGACAAAACATTTCCATCAGTCTAGTCTGAAGGTCTGCAGACTCTGTTGGTTAAAGTCGAAGACTTAGGACAGCGTGAGACTCAAGACTCGTCTATCCTCATTGACGAGTCTCTAATCCGTTGAAGAAAGGTTATCCGAACCGGATGTATTGTTCAGGATTTAACCTTATCATCCGGAGAAGATCTCGTGGCTGGAGAAGACGTATCGAATCCTTTGATTGATCAAGTTTGATTCAATGACCGAAGATTCGATGATTGTCTAAATATTATTGGAAGGTTCTACTTATGGAAACCGAGATCCTGATTGTATGGGCGAACGGGATTGATGGGCTATCAACACGTTCCTTTAATAGCTCGAACAAATCTTCCTAATTGATTCCGTCCAACGGGTAGATTGGAGGAATTCCTTTGGTAAGTGCCAACGGGTATGATGGCATAAAGGAGTATATAAGGAAGACGTTCTTAGTTGTTCGAGGTGTGCGCGATAGAAGAATTCCAAAGTCTGAAGCTCCTATTTGTTTAGATAATTCCTTTGAGCAAATACTTGTATACAAAAGAGAGTCTATATTTGTGAGAGACCTTGAGAAGGTGTGGTAGAACATCTACACTTTTGTGGAATCAAGGCAAAGCTGTGCTGTAACTTCTCTTTTGATCATAGTGAAATCCAGCCGGTGGGCTGTCAGTGCGGAAGAGTGGACGTAGGCTTGGAATAAGCCGAACCACTATAAATCATGTGTTCAATTCTCTCTCTCTCTATCTCGATCGTATTTCGACAAATTGTTTGTGCGCCTATTCACCCCCCCTCGAGGTGTTTATACTAGCTATATCAACCCCAACACAGACATCGTAGATATTGTGAATACAGTATGAATTCACTAGCTATGGAAGCCTAACCCGTTACGTGTGATCTCGTAACTTTCCCAAAGATGAACAAAAGAAGCAGACTCCTTTCATGAAAACAGAGCGTGCTTTCTACTTCGTATGCTTAAACAGTTGAATGACCGCTATGATCAAGCAGAGACGATGAAAAAGAGAAGAAAGGACGAAGTGGGCTTGACGCTTTTCATGAACTGGAGCCTAAAACAACGCACGAAAACAGGAGTTGGCGGGAAAAACAGAGTACTGATGCGGTGTAAACAGCTGCGGCAGCTGGCACCGAAGCAGCCATAGATCTGCGCCGAACCCAACGGCTACGATCGAAAGGAAAAAGTTCACAAAGCTTAGGAAGTAGAAGACGAAAGGACGTGGAAGTTGAGCGCACTGTTTTTGGAGTGTTGTCGTTTGACGAGAGAGAAAGAGGAGCGAGAGGAGTTTTATAGGGAAAGTGGGAGGAGAAATCCTGTGGACGAGCATGCTAAAGTTCCTAGGGGCCACACGTTGGGATTTTTGGCCTGTATTTTTCGTGGCAGTGGATGACAGGGACGTTGGTTTCGGATACCGGGGATTTTTCTGCACAAATTCAAGACAAGGAGAGAGAAAACAAAATGGAGGCTTCTGGGAACTCAACTGGTGTGAGGTCAGGGCTTCAGCTGTCCCCATCTCCACCAAAATCATCAAATCCAGTTTCTTCGGGTGCGTTTGGCTGGCACCTATTTCTGTTCCCAAGAACGAAAATTTCTGTTTTGTTCCTGGGAACAAAAAAGGAACAGAAACGCGTGGGTGCGTTTCTGTTCCTTTTTTGTTCTTTTGTTTCCAGGAACAAAAAAGAAACAAACAAAACTTAGAAACACTTTTTTTATTTTTCTTCTTTTTCTTCTTATTTTCTTTCTTTTTTCTTTTGGCCGGTCGCCGGCCCCCGGCAAGGCCGAGCCTCGCCGTAGCTGGGCGAGGGTTGGCCTCGCCTTGGGTGGGCGAGCTCGAGCTCGCCCGGATCCGGCGAGGCCGAGCTCGCCGGCCGGGCCGGCGAGGCCGAGCTCACCTGGGCCGGCCGGCGAGGTTTGGCCTCGCCGGCCACCGCCAGCGACGCCGACTGGCGGTGGCTCGGCGAGGCTCGCCCGCCGACCGACCGGGCGAGCTCGGCCTCGCCGGATCCGGGCAAGATCGAGCTCGCCCGGCCCGGCGAGATGTCGGCACGTCGGGCCGGGCGAGCTCGCCGGGGCCGGCGAGCCTCGCCGGGGCCGGTGAGCCTCGCCGTGCCCGGGCGAGGCCGCCGCCCTCGTCGGCCTCGCCATGGCCGAGGCCGCCGACCGGCCAAAAGAAGAAAAAAGAAAAAAGGAAAAAGGAAAAAGAAAAAAGGAAAAATAAGAAAAAAATAGAAAAAAATAAAAGAAATAAAAAAATTATACAAATTTACCAAACGTGTTTCTATTTATTTTTTGTTCCCGGAACAAGTTTACCAAACGCGTTTTTTTGTTCAGAAATTGTTCCTAGGAACAGAAACACTTTTTTTTATTTCTATTCCCTGGAACAATTTTTAAACAGAAACGCAAACAAACGCACCCTTCGTTTCTCCCACTTTCACCCCCATTGAAGGGGACATGAGCATTAGTAGGATCAAGAAGAGGAAGGATCTCCATCTTTCTAGAGATGGAAGGAGCCTCCGGTTGACTCGGTGGGGTCAGTTGACCCCCTCTGAAATTTTAGTTTTGAATGTTGTACTTCTCGTATATTTTAAAGAAAATAAACCTGACATGAGTTCAAAAGTTAGTTAGCAGAAAAATAAGGACATCGTTTACCTTCTAGTTTATTTGCTCATAAACAAAGCATTAATGTTGCTTGCTGCGACAAGAAGTTGGAGAACTATCTGCATAATGGAATGGGTAGTCTTTTGATGAATGATTATCTGATTTCCTTCTTTGAAAATGAAAGGCAGTTAATAGCATAAGAAGTGAAGCGAGAATGCCATGCTTGCTAACCATGAAAACACATCGACGTTAAACTTTCAATTTCATCTTTTTAGGAATTTAAATGAAGGAGCAGGTGGAAAAATTATAAGAAGAGTGGTAAAAATGGAAGCAATTGCTTCACAAGGAAACAAGACTAGGATCATCGTGAATGATATTCACTAGCAAGGGAAAGATGTGCTAACGCTGATGACTTTCTGCAATTATTTTAAAATAAACACCACGAATGATACCCGTTGGACAAGAACATGCACTCCTTTTAATTATTTTTTATTTCTTTATTTATTTTCAAAAAATTGATTTTTAAATTTTAAATTTTTCGCCTTCTTCTTCTGCCAACCTTTGGCCATAGGCGAGGAGGAGCTCGCCCAGGGCTAACTAGGCTCAAACACACCATCCTTAGGCAAGCTCAACCTGGCCGGAGAAAAATGAAATCAATTTTTTAATGCCAAATGATGGTAAATATTTTTTCAGTTAATTTTCAGGTTTTAGCAAAACAACAAAAAAATATGATCATTTTCTATATTTTTTAGAAATGTCATAAATTATGCAAAACGAATGACGCCAAAGTGGAGAATCCATAAACGAGTGAAAATGAAGTTTTTCTATTTGTATTCAAGACCATGCTAGCTTGAAGCATATGTGTAATCATTTATCCCACAATTGTAACCTTTAAAATTTGGTCATGAAATATATTTTCTATCTCAACAATTTTATCACAAACGAAATTGTTGACACATGAATTTTGGCAATTCATTTAAACATTCATTGTATAATAAAATTAGGGATCAACTTTGATCCCTAAACAAAAATATTAGCTAAACTGCATATAAGTTTAAAGCATTATGCATTTTATAGCATATAGATAAATTCATAAGATTGCATTTAATTTGATTGATGGTGGATGGACTTAATTCAATCGTATGGACAAAGGAAGCAAGATTCGGCCAAGACCATGGAAATTTACCGGCCGAAAATCACATGGCTAATAAGAGGGCTTTTGAGCTTTAATTGAGTTGGTTTAAGCCCACGACAGACATAACTAATAAAAGGCATTGAACTTAATATTAATAGAGCCCATTACTTCAATAAGGTTGAAAATAAGGCCACAAGGATTAAAGATTCTAAACCATAATCAGGATTAATAAACACGATAATCTAATTGACACTATATAAAGATTCTTAATCCTCACAACTAGAGAGAGAGAGAGAGAGAAAGAGAGAGCCGCAGCTGAGAGACCTATGCAGGCCAGACCACCGACACCATCTCTACTCCATTGCTGCCTATCTTGGACGATGACGCCACAACTCATATCCCTATCCTGAGGATGATGCCGCTACTCTAACGAAGCTACTTTATTGTCGGCCGTGAAGCTTGTTGTACCTAGCTGCCGCTAGTCTGATTTGGAAACTAGTCCTTTTAATTAGTTAACTTTTCCGAACTGAATTTGAATTCGATATTTGGTTTCCTAATCTGAATATATTGTGATCTAATTTTAATTACTTTGAGATTTTAGGCATATTCAAATTTGCAAACTTTCCTAATTAAGGTTAATACTATGAAAAACTTTAAACCGGTACATAATAAATTTACCCCAAATGACCACATAAAATCCAAAACTCGTACATTTATAAAAAAAAAAATTATAATAAACTAATTGTTTTACAATCAAAAAACTCCAAATTAGTAAATTTGTAACAAATATACCGTATATTAAATTAGATTAGTACTATAAAAAAAATCACAAAACTAGTATCATTATGACAAACGGAGAGTAAAGTCCCAAATTGGTATATCCGTCAATTACATTATCAGGAGGGTCAGCTGCACACGAATCCCCATCTGAAATCTTCGAAGCCTTTGGGAGTTTTGGGTCCTCCACAGCATCATCAAGAGGGTCAGTTGCACCCTCGCCTGGAGTGGCGTCAACCACCACGGCGGGGATCTCAAAACCTTAGAGGGGATCAACTCTGTATCCATTGAACCCACGGCGAAACCATGCCCTAAATCAATGAGGTACCCTATGAGATAGGCCCTCATCGACCCAAACAGTGGTCACTACAAACTCATAGACCCAGTGGCCCTCGGGAATAGGGAAGTCAATGATCAGCTCGGTAACCCTCCTAGGCTGACCATAACGTACCGGAGGGGCCTCCATCTAAGGACCTAAAAAGTTTAAAGCATGCGACGGGGTGAAACAATATCTCAGTAAATTCACCCCATAAACCCTGACAATGAAGGAAATACGCCCAAATGCAGTCTATACACACAAAACAGAGAACTTACCTCACCTCAATTCCCTCCTACATATCAGTATAATTCACATACCCAATCAATCAATCCATCACTCAATCATTCGATTAATCAATTCAATTACTACAATCGATCAATCAATCGATCAATCCATCAATTACAGGAGTCCCGATTATAAGATTAAATCATTATAACACGTCCCATACCATGCCACACAATTTTGTCCCATAATTTGACGCTTCAATTTCAATCAATCACACATTCCAATTCGATTACTGCCTGCACAGGCACAATATACCAACGCACATCAGTCTTCTAGCGTAGCCAAGCTTCATCTCACTCCTTCAAGCACGGCAACATCCACCGACACATTGGGGACAGCATTTTCGAATGAGTATCGGTCCAAAATCTACTGCGACTGGCTTCCGTTGTCCAAGGACATCCCATATAGGGGCAACGTCCTACCGACACACATCGGGGACGAGTTCACTTAGCCATCACACAATCAATCAATCCCAGCCAAGGACATTGTGCTTTGCACTTAAATGCCTCAATTAAAATAATGAACTTAGTCTATTTTCTTCATATTAAAAACACCCAATAAAAATAATCGTGTGTGGGTACACGGTCAATTTAAGCCAAAAATGCGATATCTTTATTTTCAAAAATCCCACTATTTAATATAGTACCTAAAAACATTTGTGGCATTAAAAACCAACGTCAGGTATTTTCTAATTAAATACCAAAATTTCACAATTTTGAAATAATAACTCAAAATTACAATCACCACTCAATTTGCACAAATTAACATTCAATTACATAAACTAAGCATACAATTGCAATCAGTATAAAATTTCGGTCACTGACTATCCCGGTATAATTTTCAGAAAATATTAAATAATTAAATAAATTACAAAAATAATTAAATAATGCAAATTAAATACAATATATGCTAACCTAGACCGTAAATGCTAATCTAACCACCTAAAAGAGTCTAGAAAAATAGAATGCCAATCCACATAAATAGTACATCCTATCTAGTCCTTAATTAATCTAATATAACCACCTAAAATACATAATTAAGCAATTAAATCACTAATCTAATCTAACTAACCACCTAATCAATACTTAGTCTAAACTAATCAACCCTTAAACATAATTAACTCCATAAGTAGAGTTTAACAAGTAAACTCACTAGTTTTGCGATCCGGTGAGTTCACGGCGATGACGACGCGAAGGCCAGCAACAACCAAGCCTACGGCGACACCAAACAAGATCAGGAAGGACCCATAAATGGCCCACAAGCTCTCAGCTCTAAGCGGAGAGTTTGGCTTCTGCTTTACGTTGGAGGAACCAGTCGAAGGGGCTGCTTGGTTTGAGAAACAGGCACAACGGGACGACGATGGCAACGGTGAACCAGGTGGTGGCTCTAGCTGGCCAGACGACGACGACGGTGCAGCTTCTAGGTTGGCTCGACAGCTAAAAAACGGTGCACGGATGTGTGGGCAAGCGAGACGTCGAGTGGAGGGCGACGCAGGCTCAAGCACGCAACAAGCAGACGGACGACGATCGGACTACTTCGAGCGAGCGGTCAACGGCTAGGGGAGAAGGCTGGCTGGTTTCTCTAGAATTTTGAGCTTTCAAAACACTCAATAATGGAGAAAGTGAGCCAAGGGAAGAAGAAGAAGAAGTTGTTGAAGAGGGGGGGGCCCAAAAATGCCTCAAATGTCAACTAAAATATCTCAAACACTCATTACTTGCCCCCGCCACCTTCAGCCTTCATCCCAAGCCATTTGCACACTTAAGGCTTCCCCAACAAGCCATTGAAGAGGTCCAAAATGTTGCTCCCCCTTTGGCCTACGAATTTTGGACCATTTCTCCCAAATCCACTTCAATTCTTCTCTAATTGGACTCAAATTGGTGTCCAAAAATTCAACCAAGGTGTCCACATCACATTCCATATTTTTCATTGTCAATTAGTCCAACTTGGATGCCAAAAGTGCAACCAAAAATGTCCCTCTAATTTTCCCGGTCCAAAACGGCCCAACTTCGATTTATTGCCAAAAATGGGTCACAATTATAAAGCCAAACCATTATGACACGTCTCATTCTGTGCCACACAATTTTGTCTCATAATCAGGCGCGGCTATGCCAATCACTCAAGCATATCCCAGTTATTACGACCCATCGGCCATGTCCAACTCAATAGTCGGCAGTCATCCGACATAACTGGGCGTCGTCCCGCTCTGTCGGGCACGGCATCATCCCATGTAAACGCATCAAGACGGCATTCTATAAGGAGCATCAGCACAGTCTCCACTGTGACTGGCATCCATTGACAAGGGGCATCCGAACTTAATCGGGCATCGCCCCGCGTAAACGCATCAAAACAGGTTCACTACCCCGTGTAAACGCATTAGGGTACTTAAGTGATCACACGCACATCTATCATCAGTCAATGACATCATGCTTTGCACTCAAATGCCTCAATTTCAAATAATGGACTTTGTCAATTTTCTTCATATTAAAAGTCATTCCAGTAAAATAATCGTGCATGGTCATGCATTTAAATCGAACTAGTAAGCGTGGTATACTCTCATTTCAAAATTCCACAATTTTATATACTATATAAAATATTTTTAGTGTTCGACACCTGGTATTTTTCTAATTCAATACCATAAAATCAATTTTTGGCAATAATAATTCAAAAATCATCACCAAGCACCCAATTGCATAATTTAACAATCAATTTCACAAATCAATTCAACTATAACAATCAGCGTAAAATTCCACTAACCGGCTATCTTGGAACAATTTACGCTAATTATAATTAATTAATTAAATTGAAAATTATTTAAACTAATTTAAACTAAATCACTTAATTCATTTAAATAGGCTAACCGAACTAACCTAATTGAGCTAACTAAACTAATTTAACTAGACTAACTACATTAATCTAATTAAGCTAACTAACTAACCTAACTAACCACCTAACTAATTAGTCCAGGTAACTAACTAACCTAACTTAGTTACGCTAACTAACTAACCACTAATCCTTAATTAAGCATAAATTAATCCACTAAGTACAATTAACTTTCTAATCCAAGATTAGGGCGTTAACTCACTAAATTAGTGAGGCGACGGGTTCATGGCAACGGCGGCACGACGGTGGTGAGATACCGTGACTACGACGTCTCCAATGGAGGGCTGGATGAGGCTGAAAATAGCCTTACAAGCCTACGACTTAGGCTAGTCGAACTGGTACTATGGCCGGTCGGTTTGGGCTGAGGCGGACATAGATTGTGTCTTTTGCCATGAAGTGAAATATTTCTTGCAGTACATGTCAATAAGATGATGAATAATCTACAGAAAATTAATCATAATTCCATTTTATGTATGTGATAGAAAGACAATCCACATGTGATTACTAATTCTCCTAATGAAGAGCGCATCACTTATTCTAATTTCACAGAGTAATTGAATATAATGCAGGAGTTCAACTTCCCTTCAAATATTTCGCTTTTGTTGATGTCAAGGACGTTGCACTCATGCATATCCTAGCTCTTGAAAACCCATCAGCTAGTGGCAGATACTGTCTAGTAGGAGAAACCATTCACCATCACTCAAGCATATCTCAGTTATTACAACCCATCGGCCATGTCCAACTCAACAGTCGGCAGTCATCCGGCATAACCGGGCGTTGTCCCGCTCTGTCGAGCATAGCATCATCCCATGTAAACGCATCAAGACGGCATTCTATAAGGAGCATCAGCACAGTCTCCACTGTGACTGGCATCCATTGACAAGGGGCATCCGAACTTAATCGGGCATCGTCCCACATAAATGCATCAAAACAAGTTCATTACCTCGCATAAACGCATCAGGGTACTTAAGTGATCACATGCACATCTATCATCAGTCAATGACATCATGCTTTGCATTCAAATGCCTCAATTTCAAATAATGGACTTGGTCAATTTTCTTCATATTAAAAGTCATTCCAGTAAAATAATCATGCATGGTCATGCATTTAAATCGAACCAGTTAGCGTGGTACACTCTCATTTCAAAATTCCACAATTTTATATACTATATAAAATATTTTTGGCGTAAAAAACCGACACCCGGTATTTTTCTAATTCAATACCATAAAATTAATTTTTGGCAATAATAATTCAAAAATCATCACCAAGCACCCAATTGCATAATTTAGAAATCAATTTCACAAATCAATTCAACTATAATGATCAACGTAAAATTCCACTAACCGGCTATCTTGGAACAATTTACGCTAATTATAATTAATTAATTCAATTACAAATTATTTAAACTAATTTAAACTAAATCACTTAATTCATTTAAATAGGCTAACCGAACTAACCTAATTGAGCTAACTAAACTAATTTAACTAGACTAACTACATTAATCTAATTGAGCTAACTAACTAACCTAACTAACCACCTAACTAATTAGTCCAGGTAACTAACTAACCTAACTTAGTTACGCTAACTAACTAACCACTAATCCTTAATTAAGCATAAATTAATCCACTAAGTATAATTAACTTTCTAATCCAAGATTAGGGCGTTAACTCACTAAATTAGTGAGGCGACGGGTTCACTGCAACGGCAGCGCAACGGTGGTGAGATACCGTGACTACGACATCTCCAATGGAGGGCTGGATGAGGCTGAAAACACCTTACAAGCCTACGGCTTGGGCTGGTCAAGTTGGTTCTATGGCCGGTCGGTTTGGGCTGAGGCGGAGCTCGGACGACAAGTTGGACATGGGGACGGCACAGTTGGAACAAGCGGCGGTGTGGCTGGCTACGGCAATTGCTGGTCGACCAAAGGTAGAGCGATTGAGCCGGGCGATCGAACGGCAACAGTGATGGGCAGACAGAGACGGTGAGGAGCTAGGATGGGCAGTCAAACGGCAGTGGGAGCAGGCGGCTGGTCATGAGCTCCTAGCTGGCACTGGCATGAAGGCTAGAATGGTGAGCTGTTAGTTCAGCTGAGTAGAGGCTGAAGTATGTTGCAACAAGGAAGAAGTGAGGAAGAAGAAAAGGAAAGCGGAAGCAGGGGTCGGTTAAGGGGTTCTTGTTGGAGAAATCTTCTTGAAGTGTTTTGAAGTTGACAAAACGTTTCTATCAATCTAGTCTGAAGGCTTGCAGACTCTGCTATTTAAAGTCTGAAGACCTCCGGACAGCCAGACTCAAGACTCAAAGTCTATCCTCATTGACAGTCTCTAATCCGTTGAAGAAAGGTTATCCAGAACTGGATGTTTCGTTAAGGATTTGACCTTATCAACTGGAGAAGATCTCGTGGCTGGAGAAGACATAACGGAGTCCTTTGATTGATCGAAGATTGACTCGATAAATTGAAGATCCGGCGATTGCCTAAATATTATTGGAAGGTTCTGCTTATGGAAACCGAGATCCTGATTGTATGGGCGAATAGGATTGATGGGCTATCAACACGTTCCTTTAATAGCTTGAACAATCTTCCTAATTGATTCCGTCCAACGGGTAGATTGGAGGAATTCCTTTGGTAAGTGCCAACGGGTATGATGGCATAAAGGAGTATATAAGGAAGACTGTCTTAGTTGTTCAAGGTGTGCGCGATAGAAGAATTCCAAAGTCTGAAGCTCCTTTTTGTTTAGACAAATCCTTTGAGCGAACACTTGTATACGAAAGAGAGAGTCTATATTTGTGAGAAATCTTGAGGAGGTGTGGTAGAACATCTACACTGTGGAATCAATGCAAAGCTGTGCTGTAACTTCTCTTTTGTTCATAGTGGAATCCAGCCAATAGGCTGTCAGTGAAGAAGAGTGGACGTAGGCTTGATATAAGCCGAACCACTATAAACCGCGTGTTCAATTTTCTCTTCTCTCAGTCTTACTTTGATTATCGTTTCCTTCAACTGTCTAGTATTATGCATTTGTTGAAGAAAAATCCTTTATATACCTATTCACCCCCCTCTAAGTACTCATACTAGAAATATCAATTGGTATCAGAGCCTGTGTACTTACTTTATTTGAAGTGTTTTACTTCGAAGTAAAAGATCCATGGCTAGTATGCTAGCACCAGGGCTGATGGAAGGGCAAAGCAATACCAGACCACCCTACTTTGATGGAAAGGATTACAACATCTGGAAGAACAAGATGAAAGCTTTCCTACGATCAAAGGATCCTCTGGAATGGGATGTTGTAGAAAAAGGAATTACTCCTGCCACTGCATCAGTCTCTGAAAGAGGAAAAGAAACTGATGAAACCAGCGGAATGTCTCAGAAGAAATAATCAAGAGACAAACACTCGATGCAAAAGCAATTTACTCCTTATATTGTGCTTTATCACCAACTGAATATAATAGAATATCTTCTTATGGTACAGCAAAAGAAGTTTGGGATAGATTGCATATCACCTATGAAGGAACAGATCGAGTGAAGGAAACAAGAATCAACATTCTTCTTGGTCAATACGAAGCCTTTAGAATGAAACCAGGAGAATCTATATCTGACATGTTTAGTCGTTTTACAGATATTGTGAATGGTCTTGAAAATCAAGGTCAACCAACTTCGATCCCATGAAGGTAAACAAGCTCTGCGTGGACTCTCCAGGGATTGGAATCACATAAAGACTTCGATAAGAGAGATGCAAAGAATTATGCCACTATCTGTCGACGAGCTAATTGGAACTCTTCAGTCTTATGAAGTGGAACGGATCAATGAAGATGAAGATCCAAAAGGTAAGAAATCCATTGCGTTAAAATCAAATGATGATTCTGATGATACAGATTCTGAAGATGATATGGACGATGAGGAGCTTGCTCTCATGATAAGAAAATTCAGAAAACTTAATAGAAAAGGAAGAAGGTTCAACTCAAAGAAACAAAGCTTTCAAAGACAGCAGACCAAGTCTGTTGATGATGAGGAACCAAACAAAGATGTAGTCTCGCTTTGAATGTAAGAAAAAGGGACACATCAGACCCAACTGTCCTCTTCTGAAGAAGAAGAGAGGAAAAGCTGAAAAATTTCGAAAAGCTCTCAAAGCCGAAACCTGGAGTGATACAAAGTGTGAAGAAAGTGATAATGAATATGCCAATCTATGTCTGATGGCACAATCAGACTCAGACAGTGAATTTGAGGCAAGTAATTTTAAAATTCCTGTCAAAGTTTCTAAATACATTGATGAACTATGTTTTAGTCTTAAGACTTCTCTCAAAAGAATTTCCGAACTGAAAAAGGAAAACTCAGCTCTAAAACAAAAGGAAAATGTTTTAGTAGAAAGAGTTAAAAGTCTAGACTTGTCTGTTTCCAATCTTAAAGAAAATGAAGATAATCTTTTAAAAGAAAATGCTTTTTTAAAAACAGACTTATCAAATATTTCAAAGAAATTTTCAATAGGGTCTGAAAAACTTGAGAAAATTCTTTCAAAGACAAAGACCTTACTTCAATAAGTCCGGTCTAGGTATGTCAGAAGAAACAATTCCCTTGATTGATTTTCCTAAAGTGAAAGAAAGAATTAAGAAAAGACTCTCTCGAGAGGTTTACAAAAATCACTTCAAGAAAGTTTTTGTAAAATCTGTAGGTAGAAATGCTCTAAAATGTTCAAAATGCAACAGTCCGGATCACTTTGAAAAAGAGTGTCCTATGGTTTGGAAACCTATTAAAAAAATATGGGCTAATACTGCTTATGTTACTAACACCAAAGGACCCAAGAAAGTTTGGGTACCAAAGAAAGCTTGAGACTCTTTTTAAAATGCAGGTCACCGTCAAGAAAAAGGTAAAGTGGTATCTTGACAGTGGATGCTCAAGACACATGACAGGAGACTCAAATTGTTTTATAAAGCTTGCTCAAGTAAATGGTGGAAAAGTTTCTTTTGGAGGAAACAACAAAAGGAGTATTGTGGGATTTGGAACTGTGAAAATTGGAAATCTCACAATAAGTAATGTTTCCTTAGTGGAAGGACTCAATTACAATCTTCTCAGCATTAGTCAATTGTGTGATACTGGTTTCAAGATTTTCTTTCAAGAAGGAATATATTCTGGAATCAGTAAAGACTCTACTCAGTCTTTCATGGGTCGTAGACATGGAAACATCTATCTTCTGGATGTGAAACCAAATGAATCGCAATGTTTTATCTCAATTCAAGACGAAGCAAGCTTATGGCACAGAAAGCTTGGTCATGTCAACATGAAGCAATTAGCCAAAATCTCATCAAAGCAACTTGTTCGAGGACTACCCAAATTACCTTATCAAAAGACTGATCCATGCACTCCATGTATTCTGGGAAAGCAGGTAAGAAATTCATTTAAGCCAATAAATCATGTCTCTACTAATCATGTACTACGAGTTGCTGCATATGGATCTCTTCGGACCTACCAGAACACGAGTATTGGAGGTAAGAAATATTGCCTAGTAATTGTGGACGATTACTCCCGTTTTACTTGGGTATATTTCCTTGCAAGTAAGTCCGAAACTTTCTCGTATTTTGAAAAGTTTGCTAAAAAGGTTCAAAATGAAAAAGGATGCGTTATCTCAAGTATAAGAACAGATCATGGAGGTGAATTTGAAAATCAAGATTTTACAAAATTTTGTGATGAATCTGGCTTTAGTCATGTGTTCTCATCTCCATATACTCCTCAGCAAAATGGAGTTGTGGAAAGAAAGAACAGATCTCTTCAGGAAATGGCTAGAACTCTTTTAATTGAAAGCAAGATTTCCTCACGATTTTGGGCTAAAGCTGTTTCAACAGCATGTTATATCATCAATAGAGTCTTCTTAAGACCTATTCTAGAGAAAACCCCTTATGAATTGTTCAAAGATAAGAAGCCTATTGTTTCATACTTTCATGTATTCGGTTGCAAATGTTTTATATTGAAAAATGCAAAAGATCGAGTTGGTAAGTTTGAAGAAAGATCAGATGAAGGTATCTTCCTTGGATATTCTACATCAAGCAAAGCCTTCAGAGTCTATAACAAGAAGAGTCAGTCTGTGGAGGAGTCAATGAATGTCAAATTTCAAGACTCAACGAAAGATGAATCAAGTCAGACTCATCAAGAAGAGTCTGAACCTGCTCCAGACATTCCAAAGCTTACAACTCAAGAAGCATCTCAGACTCTGGAAAACCATCATCAGGATGTTCGTGAAGATCCAAACAAAGAGAGAGATCATCAACCAGACAAATCAACAAGTAACTGGAAGCATAAGTCCAGTCATCCCAAAGATCTTATAATCGGCGAAATAAATGAAAGAATTCTCACCAGATCCAAAAGGCGAGAAGAGTCTAGTGCTGTGGCTCTCGTTTCTGAAATTGAACCAAAAAGAATAGAAGAAGCTTTATCTGATGAAAGCTGGATTGAAGCTATGCAAGAGGAGCTCAGACAGTTCAAAGCATTAATGATGTCGGGAATTGACATCCAAACCAAAAGGTAAAACTGTTATTGGAGCTAAATGGGTGTTCGAAACAAGATGAATGAGAAAGGAAAAGTCGTACGAAACAAAGCAAGACTCGTGGCCAAGGGATATACGCAAGAAGAAGGAATAGGCTATGATGAGACTTACGCTCCAGTAGCAAGGTTAGAAGCTATTCGACTATTACTTGCGTTTGCTTGTTATAAGAATTTCAGGTTATTCCAAATGGACGTCAAAAGCGCCTTCCTAAATGGATTTATCCAAGAGGAAGTTTATGTGGAACAACCACCAGGGTTTGAAGACCCAAAGAAGCCAGACTCAGTCTTCAGACTGAAAAAGGCTTTGTATGGTTTAAAGCAAGCACCTCGAGCTTGGTACGACAGATTAAGTAAGTTTTTAATACAAAATGGTTTTGTCAAAGGTAAAGTAGATACAACTTTATTTATCAAAAAGGAGAACAAAAGTTTCTTACTTGTTCAAATATATGTGGATGACATTATTTTCGGATCTTCTAATGAAAAATGTGCAAGAAATTTTCTAAGTCTATGCGGGATGAATTTGAAATGAGTATGATGGGAGAGTTAACATTCTTTCTTGGTCTTCAAGTAAAACAATTGAAGGAAGGAACTTTTATTTATCAAGAAAAATATGTTAATGATCTTGTCAAAAGATTTGGACTGGAAAAGTGCAAAAAGACCGACATACCGATGTCAAGTTCTTTGAAGATAGACAAAGATGAAGAAGGGAAGAAAGTTGATCAAAAGCTATACAGGAGTATCATTGGTTCACTTCTTTATCTTACCGCTTCTAGACCTGACATTTTGTTAAGTGTTTGCATCTGTGCTAGGTTTCAATCAGATCCTAGAGAATCCCATCTTAGTGCTGCGAAACGCATCATTAAATACGTTGCTTCATCATCAAGCCTCGGTCTTTGGTATCCTAAGAAGGGAGACTTTAATCTTCTGGGATATTCAGACGCAGATCTGGCCGGTTGCAGAGTTGATAGAAAAAGCACTTCGGGAACCTGCCAATTGCTTGGAAGCAGGACAGTGTCTTGGTTTTCAAGGAAACAAAGCACTGTGTCCCTTTCAACAACAAAAGCAGAGTATGTAGCCCTTGGAAGCTGCTGTTCGCAAATTCTATGGATAAAACAGCAGCTAAGAGACTTTGAAATTGAAGACTCATGCACGGAGATTAATTGCGACAACACCAACGCTATCAACCTCACCAAAAATCCAATTCTCTACTCAAAAGCAAAGCATATAGAGATTCGACATCACTTTATTAGAGACCATGTTCAAAATGGAGATGTTTCAATTCAATTTGTTGACTCAAAGAATCAACTGGCGGATATATTCACAAAGCCTTTGGAGAAAAATCAATTTGAGTCTATACGTTCCAGACTCAACATTTTGAGGTATAAGGATATCAAAGTCTAAAGACTTTCAGACTCAGACTTACAAGACTTTATCTGAAAGACAGTCTTGGTACGTCCGTCAGACTGTAAGTCTTTCTCTCTTGAATCCCATCTTAAAAAGGTACGATCGTCAGACTGTGTTTAAATTGTTGCTATATTTAATTGACGTAAATATTGCATCGTTTCATTTTCAAAAAGGAAGTTATTTTTTAAATGGCTATTTTTGCGGAAAAAGATAGTTATTTTGAAAAGGCATATTTTTATTTCCTTTATGACGGTTCGTTTATCCCTCTTTTTAACCGATCGTGAACTGTCGATTCCTCTTCACTTTTCTCTCAAAAACCCTAGAAAGCATCGATCCTCCATTCCTGTTTGTCTTCTTCGTTTAATTCTCAAAAAAAAAATTGTCATCTTTCCTGGGAAAGTCAAGCAAGGAATCTTCCAAAAACTGAGAAAGATGTCATCTTCAAGAAAGTCCTCAAGAATCGCAAGCAGGGGACTACGACAGATGAGTGAGGGGCCTACACACTTCGATCTTACTGAAGAAGAAGTGACTCCAGAACAGCAAGTGAGCCCACAACATTCTCAGCAGCGTCATTCTCCTCCATCTAGTCCTAAAGGCGTTGATCAACAACAACAGGAAGAAATCATCGAGGAAGCAGACCCTGTAAGAGTTCAAAAGCCCGCTTATATTTACCAGTTATATCGTGCCTTAAAAGGAATTCGTACTCCTTTGAACTACATTGATGAGTTTCTTAAAGACAAAGGACATGGGAACGAATATATCTTTCGAAAAAAATGGAAAGTTTGGGAATTGCTCGAAAAGGGGTGGCGAGGAAACCCTTGCAAATATCCCAAGTGATCCTCGTGGACGGGGGCCGAATCCTGAGATGGGAATGATGATGACAAATTATACAGTCAATTTCAACCAAAAATGGGTGTTGCGGTTGAAAATCAAGGAAAAATGGGAGATTTGTTCAGATCTAAGGAGCAAAAGGATCTGTACTCGAAATTGCTAAAGAGTGGGGTAATAAACCCTAGGAGTGTTGATTTTGATTTTCGGATCTTTTGTGAATATGAACTTGAGGGAAAAGTTCAGTTATCTTCAACTTGAAAAGTTCTGCTCTGACTCTACAGAGGCATATGCTGAATTAACTGCATATTTCTATTCAAATCTAAGCTTTTTGGATGCGAATAGATTCTCTTTCAGCGTAAAAGACCAAGACTATGTTGTGGATATGAATATGCTGCGAGATGTGTTAGAAGTCGAAAGAGGAAGATATCAATCAATCAAAGTTTCCATTGCTCGGGCCACACTTGAACCGGTGAAGGACGGGAGAACGAGATGAAAAGATCACCTACTTAAGGATGGGTGCATTCAACATCTTGCTTCACAAGATTGTGATTAATTGCCTCCGACCGAAATCAACTTCCAAGGCGATGTTTCAAGTTCGGAGGCCAAGCGATGTATGCCATTCTCTTTGGAAAAAGGTTTTCTCTCCCTCACTCTGTGATGTTTCACATGTATAGAGCAATGATGAAGGACAGAGGTCAACTCCCTTACCCAAGCCTTGTTACAAAGTTATTCAGACATCTGAATATTCAGCCTCCACAAATCTTTTGTGTTCGACCTTGCGATAATATGGTGGTAGGACTGAAAATGGTGACCAAAATGCGTCTGAAGGAACTGAGCAAGGAGTTGGAGAAATTCAAGGAGAAGACTCCTGCAAAATCTCATCAAATCTCTTCTTCGCAGCTAAAAGAAAAGGGAAGGAGCCCATGGTTGCTCCATCCAAGAGAAGAAGAGCTCTCCTCGTTGAGGATGAAGATGATGAGGAAGACATCACCATCTCTCGCATTGGCTTTGAAGAATTTAAGTCGTCTGTTCCACGAAAGAATCGGAACAAATGACAAAAGAAGCAGAGGAGAAGGAAGAAGAAGAAATAGAAGCTGAAAAAGAAACAGAGGAGGAAAGACCAGAAGAAGAAAGAAGAGAAGAAGGAGAACATGAGGAACACTCTTCTCCACCTGTAGGCATGGAAACAGGGGGAGATCAGGAGAAAGGAGTGAAGTCTTCATGTCCTGAAGCAAGTGAAGGAGTCGGGTCGCTCACCGCGAGACCCGAGAGGATGTTTATGCATCTCGGTTTCGAGAAGAAGGTCATGAAGTTTCATCGCCAAACCTGCGAGATTTTGCTGATCTACCATCGTCTGCATTTACTCCATCAGATCGAGCCGAAGCAAGTACTCAGACTGATAATGGAGCAGATTTTCGCAGAATCATGGATATTCTCTTGGAGATGCGAGGTCAAATTTATACCTTGGGATGCGAAGTTCAAAGCTTGAAGAATGAAGGTCAAGCTTCTTCCTGTTCATTGAATGATAAAATGCAAGCCCTCTCTGTTCAGAATCAGGCCAATGCCAAGAGTGAGGAGATTGCACAACTAAATGAAGACTTTAAAAGGCTGGAAGGCATCGTTCAGTCTATGGAAGATTTCCAGCTTGTCCGCGTTCCCAAGCAATCTTGACTTCATCTCATCCTTTTTAATGATGACAAAAAGGGGGAGAGATGCAAGATTTGATCAAAAACTTTTCATTCATTAAACTTTTAATTGTTTGTTGGATTGTTTTGTGGTTTGTGGTTTAAACCTGTTTGACTTTGTTTTGTGTCTGGATGAGAACTGAACTAGACTTGGACTTGACTGCTTCTATTAACCAATATTGATATCTTATGAATGGCTTCATCATATACTGGACTAACCTATTTTCTGTGGTTGCAGATTCTAGTGTTATTCTGTTAGCCATTTATCTCTATAAGATATGCATATGTGTTTGAGGAATGTTTTTGCGAGTCAAAGATATCCAAATCTACAGGAAAGTTTTGTCACCATCAAAAAGGGGAGATTGTTGGAGAAATCTTCTTGAAGTGTTTTGAAGTTGACAAAACGTTTCTATCGATCTAGTCGAAGGCTTGCAGACTACGTTATTTAAAGTCTGAAGACCTCCGGACAGCCAGACTCAAGACTCAAAGTCTATCCTCATTGACAGTCTCTAATCCGTTGAAGAAAGGTTATCCAGAACTGGATGTTTCGTTAAGGATTTGACCTTATCAACTGGAGAAGATCTCGTGGCTGGAGAAGACATAATGGAGTCCTTTGATTGATCGAAGATTGACTCGATAAATTGAAGATCCGGCGATTGCCTAAATATTATTGGAAGGTTCGCTTATGGAAACCGAGATCCCGATTGTATGGGCGAACGGGATTGATGGGCTATCAACACGTTCCTTTAATAGCTTGAACAATCTTCCTAATTGATTCCGTCCAACGGGTAGATTGGAGGAATTCCTTTGGTAAGTGCCAACGGGTATGATGGCATAAAGGAGTATATAAGGAAGACTGTCTTAGTTGTTCAAGGTGTGCGCGATAGAAGAATTCCAAAGTCGAAGCTCCTTTTTGTTTAGACAAATCCTTTGAGCGAACACTTGTATACGAAAGAGAGAGTCTATATTTGTGAGAAATCTTGAGGAGGTGTGGTAGAACATCTACACTGTGGAATCAAGGCAAAGCTGTGCTGTAACTTCTCTTTTGTTCATAGTGGAATCCAGCCAATAGGCTGTCAGTGAAGAAGAGTGGACGTAGGCTTGATATAAGCCGAACCACTATAAACCGCGTGTTCAATTTTCTCTTCTCCCAGTCTTACTTTGATTATCGTTTCCTTCAACTGTCTAGTATTGTGCATTTGTTGAAGAAAAATCCTTTATATACTTATTCACCCCCCTCTAGGTACTCATACTAGAAATATCAGTTCTCACACCAAGGGGGGAGAGGGAAAAGAGAAGGAAGAGAAAGGGGGATAAGGGCCATGAAAGTCCACCACGCAGCCAATGGCCATCCAAGTGAAATATCCAGGCCCTCATGACTTGTGCCACAAAGTCTTCATGCCCATTTTGTCAAAGCTTCATCTAATGGCAATTTTCCCTCCCAAAACTTCACAAACAAGCTCTTTTTGGTGGCCAAAAGTCTCATGGCAACAACCCCTACGAATTTCCCTCCAATTCTTCACAAATGAAACCAATTTGGCAACCCAAAATCCCTCTAATTTAGCCCATATGAATTTCCTTGATTTTAATTTGCCGATTTTGATTTTTTCGCCAATTTCCGGACTCGATGGAAATTTCTTGAAAGGTGAGACGAGGTCCTAAAAATAAATCGTGACACGCTTGAACATTCAATTCCCGAAACCAAATTCAATTTCATGGTTAAAATCGATCGGACGCGGTTTTAGCGCAACATAATCTACCGAGTAGCTTTTAGGGATTTTATCGCATTTGACCCGTGGTCGATAATTTTCGATCCACGTTTGTGCATTTCCGACTCGTCGGCGACTCTCAGTTGTCGTAAAAATCTCAAGGTTTCAATTACGGGTACCGAGTATAGAATTGATAGAAAATCGGGTTAGTGTCATTCGATGCGAATTTTGCAATCATGCGGAATCACCCGCAATTCAATTGTGTGCTTCCATTGAATCGACCTACATCCGATCACTAATCAATTATAACGGTCTTGTATTGACCCTTGTCGATTATTACGGTCGAGCAATCGATTTCTAATCGAATTCTTAAGTCTGCCACGTTTACATCTCTTAATGGCTTCACCCGATAGATCAGTTAACTCGTGAGTGACCAACTCAGAGAAAAATGACCATAGGCACGTTGATGAAAAGCCCATTTCATATATTCGAGACGAGTCGAAATTCAGGATGTCACACTTCCATATAAGACAATGGCTCTAATACCAAGTTAAGAATAATAAAGTGGAATAGAGAATTGTGAAATTTTCTATATATTTCGATGTGTGTTATAAAAAGTACATCAACATATTTTTAGGTTTTATGATATAACTATCTAAAATAACATATCAATCAAAATATATGCACAATCAAATGGAGACATGTATGCAATTTTGAGGAGAAAATTGTCCAAAAAGTTCTAAACCTGTGCACTTTGGTGAATTCAGTCTTAAACTTTTCAATTTTGCCAATTAAATCCTAAACTTTTTCATTTCTTGCCAATTGAGTCTATCCAGCCAAATTGGTCAGAAATTGTTGACGTGGACAGCTGGTACTAACGTGATATTTTTTTAATAATATTTTGAATTCTTTTTATTGTTTCTTCTTCTTCTTTTTAAAATTTTTTTGCTTTTTTTTTTCTTTTTGGTTTTTGGATCTAGTGCCGGTGAGAGTTGTTGCCGGCCAAGCCTCGCCAGCCACAAGCGAGGGCTAGCCAACCTTCATCGGCTCTAGGCGAGGGTGTCACACCCCTCACTAGCACTAGGCGAGGGTCATGACACCCTCGCCGGCAAAAGTGAAGGCGTGCGAGCTCGAGCCCATAAATGGTGAGGGCTACAAAGCCCTCCCCAGATCTAGCGAGGCGAAGGCTTGGTGGACCTTGCTTGTAGCCAATGAGGGTTGGCTAACAACCCTTGCCGACCTGAGATCCCAATACCCAAAAAAAAAAAAAAAAAAAAAAAAAAAAAAAAGCAAAAAATTAAAATTAAAAAGGAAGAAAAGACCATAAAAATTTCAAAATATTATTACAAGTTTGTCACGTGTCAATCGTCTCGTTAGCAATTTCCCACCAAAATTGGTCAAATAGACTGAATTAACAAGAAGCGAAAATGTTTTGGATTGAATTGACATAATTGAAAAGTTTAGGACTAGATTGGCAAAAGTAAAGTAAGTCTAGGATTTTTTGGACAATTTTCCATAATTTTGAGAGAGAAAGAATCAATAAAATTATCAAAATATCTCTAATATTAAAATTATTTTATATAAATCCCTAACAATCTTTAACAACTATGAATCACTCATTGCTACATTCATGGAGATAATATAGGCCATGTGCAGCACCTCTAATCCCTCCAGATAGACTATATCACCTAATATTTTCTTGCTTTTCTCACTTAAGAGAAGTTCTTGCCGCTTCTGACTTGGTAATGGGAAAGAAATCTTTTTACAAAATTCTAGGTTTATAGAACCTTGATTATCTGGTATGATAACCTGAAGTGAGCTACTAATAGAATAGAAAGAATCCAGGGGTATGAAACATTTTGTTCACTTTTGAGAATCTAAAACTTCACGAGCTTTGTCAGACCTCTATAATTTACTTAGAGAACCCTACGCGCTTCTTGGACATGTAAGGCTGACATCAATTTATAGCCTATTTTTGTTAGGCATATCAGTTCCGATAGACGGCTCCATTGTTTATACATGATTTTTTGGGTCAGGCTTCGAAGATAACGACCTCCTTCGGTGGTTCTATATGCGCACCACAAGAGAGAAAATCTTCCTGGGTTTTCCCTCTGTAGCATCAGTGGACTATTAAGTTAAATACATCTGAATGAGGGAGAAAAGAAAGTGGTTAGGATTATTAGGTCATACCTCTGTGAGGGGATGCTATATAATTTATATGGTGTGGGTGAAAGAACTAGCTTTCCAAGTGTGGACCGTCCACCTTTGGGCCTTGCACCCTGCAGGCCCTCACAAAGTCAACGGTATTCACATAATATAATAATTCATGGAGCTTATATCTGAAGTTTAGGGTAAATTGTTTAGTCGGCAAACTGACAACAAAGCATCTATGACCAAAAAAAAAAAACCTAACTACAAAGCATCAACTAGTGTTGCGATTTATCAGGAGTCACTTTTCTTGAAACACAGAGACGTTTCTATGTAACATATATCCTTAACGATTTCTCACAGGCATAGCAATTGCATACCTCATGATGTCCAATTGCCCATGAAGAACCTATTTTGGAATTTCAACGCGGTCACAACAACTGAGTTTGCCGAGCATAGATCTAATGTTACAGAAAGAAACCACCCAATCCATTTCCTAAGATACGTCAAGTCTTGCAAAAGGAGAGAATCGGCTTATGAGTCTATGTAATCTCCCATTCTCGGTTGAGTTTTTTCCTATTCGATGAACACCGCTCTTTAATTTAGTATACCTTTCTTAAAGCTAACACATGGATATGAGAAAAACCCCATCTATAATGACTAAACAAAACGAAAAAAGGCCAATGTAGCATGACATTGTCTAGTACACCTCGGGAAGATCCTAGCTTTAAATACTTCATTAGAATATATTGAATAAACATAGCAATAGACCTCAATATAACCCGTTTAAGTTTAGACTAAAAGATTAGGTGGTCATTGACAGTTTCCCGACCCGTGTGTTCTAATAGTAGGGTTTTTTTTTTTTTTTTTTGTCGTATTTTTCTAATATAGAGTTAATGCAAGCAAAATCAATGCCTCATCAAACACGTCGGTCAGTTAAATAACCTTTAAAATAGTTAAATGTATTCTGCCTGCCATGAAAGAGAGTTCTGTTTCCTTATGTATGTGTTGCACTCACTATCATCCATCCAAAGACCCAATTCAAGATTTCAATTCCCAGGAGAGCAAAGGAGAGGAGACGAGAGATGAGTACTGGGGACAAGGTGGTGGGCGTGACCGGAGGGTCCGGTTACATCGCATCCTGGCTTGTGAAGTTGTTGCTTCAGCGTGGCTACACAGTCAAAGCGACTGTACGCAATCCCGGTAAGTTTTTAGAACTTCGTTTTCATGCTCTACTCTGCTGACGCCCTTGGACTTTTGAATTCTCTATCGCGACACTTGCGAGCCCTTGAAGGTGCTAAGGAGAGACCAAAGCGGATTTGCTGGAAGAAGGGTCCTTTGCCTCAGCTGTCAATGGGTGCGAAGCTGTTTTTCATACAGCATCACCTGTCCTCCTCTCAGCTTCTGATCCCCAGGTTCTTGTGTACCGCGGTCATCTGTTGTTCTTCTATGCATTTCAATTGATGGAATGTTACTATATTTTTCGAAATTGTAGTTTGTTTCCCTTTATCCCTTTCAGGTAATAATCAAAATATCAGATTGATCTAGTAATTCTTGGGTGACTTGACAAAAGATCGTTCTTATGGGACTCCGTTCCTTACATATTGTAGCGCGAATTAGTTGATCCCGCAGTCAGAAGGACACTAAATGTCCTCAGAGCATGTGCAAAGTTCCCTTCTATCAATAGAGTGTCATAACATCCTCCATGGCTGCAGTTGTGTACACCGGACGACCCCTAACCTCTGGTGTGGTACTCGATAAGACATGGTTCTCTAATCCGGCAATCTGTGAGGAATCAAAGGTCTGTAAGTGAGCTGTCTGTCTCCCTCGCCTTACTGGATTATTCTTTGCCTATTTGATTAAGTCCTTGACCTTTCTCGCACATGTTTGCACCCAATTTTTCCAACATAGGAGCATCACCTTCCCATGGATGAGATTTTAAGTAATCTGTCATGAATAAGTCCATTCTCTAGTCCTTAGAAGTTGGTTTTGTGGAAAGGCAGATGAGGCAAAACAAATTGGTATCAGGTTGGAATCAATTAAGTCCATGAGTGGCGCAAGAGTTCTTTCATAGTAGTGATGTGGTTTTGCTCCTTTTCAGCTCTGGTATCAGCTTTCCAAAACCTTGGCGGAGAAGGCAGCTTGGGATTTCACTAATGAGAATGGGATTGACCTGGTCGTGATAAATCCAGGACATGTGATTGGCCCTCTCTTGCAGCCTACTGTCGATCTCTCAGCATAGATTATACCGAACCTCATCAATGGTGTTTATTTTGATGTTGATGAGAGTATATCGATTGTGTCTTTTGCCATGAAGTTATATTTCTTGCAGCACATGTCAATAAGATGATGAATAATCTACAAACAATTAATCATAATCCCATTTTATGTATGTGATAGAAAGACAATCCGCGTGTGATTACTAATTCTCCTAATGAAGAGCGCATCACTTATTCTAATTTCACAGAGTAATTGAATATAATGCAGGAGTTCAACTTCCCTTCAAGTATTTCGCTTTTGTTGATGTCAGGGACGTTGCACTCATGCATATCCTAGCTCTTGAAAACCCATCAACTAGTGGCAGATACTGTCTAGTAGGAGAAACCATTCACCATCACGATGTCTTGAAGCTTTTGCACTGTTAAAATATGTCTCGAGTTTGAACCCAATGTGAAATTCCGAATATTCCAAATTGGATATGTTGCAGACGTTCAAAATTGAGCAAAGAATATCTGAAGATCAATTTCCCAAAATTCAAATCTGCGTTGGAGAATTTGGCTGCTAAAATAGGAAAGTCCAACTTTGACTAGGACCTGGATTTTGTTTAAAATATACAGAGATATGTTTTGGTTTAAGATAGGAAACAGAATCATATGAGAAGTTGGTAAAAGAATAAGGGTCTCACTTATATATATAGACTTATGGCCGTGGGTGGTAGGAGGTTAATCATGAAGAATTGGTCTTGAAGCGCTATCTTGTCGTTGAGTGCTTGGGAGGGATTTTTTCTGTCATTTTTGTTTGTGAATTACATCTAAAAAGATTTAGTGTTCAAGCAGATTAAATCTTGTGGTAAGATTTGTGTGTAATTCCTTCGTGAGATTGAAAGATTATTTTTTGAGGAATTTTGAGGCTAAACACTACATGCGTTATTGGGTGTAATTGATACTTGGGAAACACCGAGAGAGTGTTTGAGTAACTCAAGTGTGTAATCTCCCTATATCGCTTGATCTATAGTGAAATTCATTACTGCTCTCCCCATGAACGTAGGCCTTTACGACCGAACCATGTAAATCTGGTGTTTGATTTATTTTATTCTTCTATCTATATTATTGTTCGATCGCTCGCATTTTCGCAACAATTGGTATTAGAGCCAGGTTTGGCTAAGTTGAAGCCAATCGATTGCGACAGAAGAAGTAAAAGTGAGAATCGACATATTTGATAGGAAGGATTTTAGTTTCTGGAAGATACAGATTGAAGATTATCTTTACTAGATGAAACTACACTTGGCCTTATCTGGGCAGAAACCAAAGTCGATGAAGCAAGCTGATTGGGATTTACTGGATAGACATGCTATGGGTGTTATTCGGCTAATGTTGGCTCATAACGTTGCGTTTAACATCTTGAAGGAGAAGACCGCTGCTGATTTGATGCAAGCCCTGTCAGATATGTACGAAAAGCCCTCTACGATCAACAAAGTCTATTTGATGCGAAGCCTGTTTAATTTGAAGATGAGCGAAGGTGCGTCAGTTGCAGATCATATCAATGAATTCAATGTGATTGTTAGTCAATTGAGTTTAGTTGAGATTGACTTTGAAGATGAGATACATGCTTTAATTCTGTTATCCCCATTGCCTGATAGTTGGAATACTGCTGCTACTGCTATTAGTAATTCCTCTGGATCAACAAGTTTGACGATTGATGGGGTTCGAGATTTGATTCTGAACAAGGACATCCGTAGAAAAGAATCTGACGAACCTATATCTACTACTTTAATAGGTGAAAATAGAGAAAGATTTAGAACACGTGTGGATAAGAGTAGTACTAATATGAACAGGCGTAGTCAATCTAAGATTGCTTATGTTGTTTGTTAAAGTTGTGGCAAGAGAGGGCATCTTAGAAGAAATTGCCTTAAGCTAAAGAATGAGAAGTGTAAGGAAATTATAGTTGATTCTGCAGATAATGTTGTAGCTGTAGCTGATAGTATTGATTATGTCTTGTCTGTCACTAATGATTCATCGTTTGATGGATGGATTATGGATTTTGGTTGTTCTTTTCATGTTACACCAAATAGAAACTGGTTTACTACTTATCAATGCATGGATAATAGTAAAGTGTAGTCGGGGAACAATGTTGAATGTGATGTCATCGGTGTTGGCAATGTTAAAATCGGAATGCATGATGGTATTGTGAGGACATTGACTAGAGTAAGGCATGTTCTAGAGTTGAAGAAGAACTTAATTTCCTTGATGCCCTGGATTCAGGTGAGTATCGTTATATTTCAGAATGTGGTATTCTGAAAATTGTTCAAGGTGCTTTAATAATAATGAAATGAATCAAGCACAATAGCCTGTATGAGTTTCAAGGTGAGACGGTGACAAATTTCGCTGCAGAGACATAGGATGCATCTGTTCGAGAGTCTGAATTATGGCATATGCGTTTGGGACAGATTAGCGAGAGAAGCCCGAAGGTTTTAAGTGAAAGAAATCCACTATGTGGTTACGTTTCTAACGAACTGAATGTATGCAGGTGCTGTGATTTAGATTAACGGCGGAAAGTGCAGTTTAGTTCGACTGTCAAAGAAACCATGGAAATTGTAGAATTAATTCACTTGAATGTTCGCAGGTTGTCGCAGTTTACTTTAAGGAAGAATGCTAGATATATGCTAACAGTTGTTAATAACTACTTGATGAAGACATGGGTATTTGTGCTTAGGCACAAGTTTGATACTATTGTCAGGATCAAGCAGTTGATAGCTTTGATCGAAAAGGAGACTGGTAAGACGATCAAGCATGTGCAAACTGACAGTAGCATGAAGTTTCGCTCGAAGCTATTAAATGAATTCTGTATGAAGGAAGGTATAGTGAAACACCGCACTAATGCTGATGAACCACGATATGTTACGGAATTGATGAGCAAAACATTATTAGAGACAGCCCATAACATGCTCTCTAGTGCTAGTATGGCTAGGAGATTCCTAGCGGATGAGCTAAGTACGGTGTGCTACTTGATGAATAGATCCCCATCGACTGCGATTAGATATCAAACTCCTGAAGAGGTGTGGCCAAGTAATGTTGCTAATTATTCTATTCTTAGAATATTTGGTTGCCCATGTGATGTTCGAGCGAGTGATGGTAAGCTCAATGAAAGGGTAAGAAAGTGTATATTCATAGGCTATGCACGAGGTGAGAGAGGTTATCAATTGTGGTACCCGGAGTTAAATTCACCTATTATTAGTAGAGAAGTTACATTTGACGAGGCTCCAGTATTTCTGACTAGGCGTGATTATAGCAGTGTTCAAACGGATCTGAACGGTGTTCAGCTTGAGGTGGAGTTGCAACCAGAAACTCCTGAGGTAGCGTATACAGGTACTAGCAAAGTAATCAACGCAGATATTGATGCAATAATGATTTTGTTTTATCTATGGTTGAGGAGGTTGCGTCGGAAAATCCTTGCGGAGCAATTAAAAGTGCATGTGGAGTTGGTATTCTGATGAGGTCCTCGATTATGGCAAAGTTCAAGCAAAACTTGGACTTGGATAATATCTGTGGAGGTTGAGCCTATTGGGAGCCATGGAAAAGGAGCGATGGAGTTTGAATTTTTGCAAAGCGATTGCAACTTAGCTCAAACGTCGAGCCAAGGTGGAGATTGTTAAAATATGTCTCTAGTTTGAACCCAATGTAAAATTTCGAATTTTCTGAATTGGATATGTTGCGGACGTTCGAAATTGAGCAAAGAAGATCCGAAGATCAACTTCCCAAAATTCGAATCTGCATTGGAGAATTTGGCCGCTAAAATAGGAAAATCCAACTTTGACTAGGATTTGGATTTTGTTTAAAATATACAGAGATATGTTTTGGTTCAAGATAGGAAACATAATCATATGAGAAGTCGGCAAAAGAATAAGAGTCTCACTTATATATATAGACTTGTGGCTGTGGGTGGTAGGAGGTTGATCATGAAGAATTGGTCTTAAAGCACCGTCTTGTCGTCGAGTGGTTGGGAGGGATTTTTTCTTTGTTGTTCTTATTCGTGAATTACATCCAAGAAGATTTAGTATTCAAGCAATTAAATATTGTGGTAAGATTTGCATGTAATTCCTTTGTAAGATTGAGATATTATTTCTTGAGGAATTTTGGGGCTAAACACTGCGTGCGTTATTGGGTGTAGTTGGGGCTTGGGAAACACCGAGAGAGAGTGTTTGAGCGACTCGAGTGTGTACCAAAGGGAGTTATTCATGTTCAAGCAAGTTTCAACAACACCATTGTGACTATTACAGATGTACAGGGTCGGATAATTTCTTGGTCCTCCGCCGGTACTTGTGGATTCAATGGTACAAGAAGGGGGACACCATTTGTTACTCAAACCGTAGCAGGAAAGGCTATCCTAGCTTGTTGTGAGATAGAGATACTTCTATCTCATCTGAAGAAGGAGTGAATCAATGAATGAAAGTGGAAGAACTGGAGTTTAACCCCCTTTTCTAGGCAAACCAATCACTTCCTAAAAGGATCCTTACTTCGTATTACTTCTATTTCTTTTTATTATTATTTTTTGGTAAGAATTCTTTTTCTTTTTTTCATTTCATTCAAAAATTCTTATTTTTTTCCTTATTTTCAGTTTTAATTAATATTTAAATTGAATAATGAATCCATAAGATATTCATTCTATTTTATAAAATTCAAGATAGATTTATTTATAGAATGGTGATTCGAATGAATGATTTAGGAATATAACTGACAAATTCCAAAATTTTATGGAATTTTGAAAGATAGAAAGATCTTTCGAGTCTAGTCAGACCATTCCATTATATTGACAATTTCAAAAAAATGTTCATACTATGAGCATTCCATGAGCATAATATAGTATGATGGCGGTCGGGCAAGTATGCCCCCATCGTCTAGTGGTTCAGGACATCTCTCTTTCAAGGAGGCAGCGGGGTGGCGAAACCTAATAAGATAGCAATTACAACCCAAGAAGTAATAAGGACTTGGCCATGGACTTGAAAACCTCCTATTTACCAATAGAAATGTTGGCCTACTTCCACACCTGATATATTGTATAACCCTTTTAGTGTGTTGGTGGAACATGATAAAACATTCATATTGCCCTCTGACAGAAATAGAACTTTAAAGGGAATTATTTTGATTCAACCATCTCTTTTTCGACTTGCTTAGTTGAATTTTCTATTTTGGATACGAACTAATCACATAATATCCGCAGTAATTTGGATCTCTGTTACGCGATTCAAGAGTAGTAACTGATTCCAGAAATTTATGAAGTTCAAAAATAATTTATTTAGCTTATTATTAATCAAGGATTTCGTATATAGCTAGAACGACCCTCACAAATTGCAAATACTATTGGCGGAACCTAATAAGATAGCAATTATAACCCAAGAAGTAATAAGGACTTGGCCATGGACTTGAAAACCTCCTATTTGCCAATAGAAATGTTGGCCTACTTCCACACCCGATATATCGTATAACCCTTTTAGTGTGTTGGTGGAACATGATAAAACATTCATATTGCCCTCTGACAGAAATAAAACTTTAAAGGGAATTATTTTGATTCAACCATCTCTTTTTCAACTTGCTTAGTTGACCTTGTATCGCTTGATCTATAGTGAAATTCGTTGCTGCTCGGACGTAGGTCTTTACGATCGAACCATGTAAACCTGGTGTCTGTTTTATTTTCTTCTTATGTCTATATTATTGTTCGATCGTTCGCCTTTCGTAACATGGCTTTATCCTACACTGCACCTCCCTGAAAGGTTAGTCCCTAATTTTTTCTATCCTATGAGCAACACTTCAATAGGTCATATTTCATCCTTATTGACTTAACCGACTTGCCCGAATCATTTGAAATGTATGCAGGTGCGAAGGCAACGGACCTCTTGTGTCGGCTTATAGGGTATCAAGGGAAAAACTGAAAGGCTTGGGCGCTACGTTTACTCGTTTGGAAGTCAGTGTACGAGACAACATCGAAAGCCTCATGGAGAAAGGCTCCCCCCTGGTTTGAGCTTGGAGAAAGGGAAACGCTCCAGCTACATCAGTATACACTTGCCGTGGACCTCAAAGCCATGTGATAAGATTTCTAATAAAGCATCGTACTCTTCTCTTTAATTTTGCACTCTTTCGATAGAGTGCAAATCAATGTACCACTCGCTTCTTGATTGAAGTCTGCCACCTCTAAACTTGAAACCTGACGGATGTTAAACATTATGTTGTTGAACCAATGCTTTGCAATACCTGGTCATTTCTGTTCCTAGCTCAACTTGAAAGTATTTGTAGTGACGTGAATTTTCTTTTTCCTTTTGAGATCTTGCATCTTGTGGGTTGATTTAGGTTCGCATAGATAGATTTCTTTGATGGGATTTTTAGTCAATTAAACTAAATAAAGATTCAATTAGTTATTTGAGGTGTGGAATTAATGCCACCTTTTTTGAAATTCTAAGTGAAGATATTGTAGTCTATAAACTTAAATATGGTTTTGGTCCTTAATCCTTGTTTGCATCGTACCTAGATAAAAAAAAATATAAAAAAATAAAAAAGTCGATTGCTCTTGATTGAGCTTTAAAATATATTTATCTGTCCGTGTAAATAAACTCGAAAAATTTCACAAGTCAAATATATAATTGTTGCCACATATGCAATATGCAAATCAAAGTAAAATAAGAATTGCACAATAATCCAAGCCACAATTGTTGCACTTGAATTAAACAAACTGACGTTCTTTGGAAAAAATAAAAATAAACAAACTGACGAGGTATTAGTGATATAGACTGGCCAAATGTAGCTCACTTGCATGCATGGTGCTTCGAATCCAATGCAAATTAGGGTCAAAGACTCTAGTAACGCCAAAAATAATTGGATAATATCAGTGATAGACCTAAAACACCCGGCACTTCATTCCCAAATCATACTAGCCACTTTCATGGGCTTTTAGGACATGTATCTCAAAACTTCCTTTACATCTGTCATTTTTCTTAATCATATTGAACACTTCAGTACGATAATTAGTTTTTGTTTGACATGACTTAATCAAAAGAGTGGTACTAGTTACCAACCAATTTATACGCAAAAGAACAACCCTGCCTTCAGAGATCCTCTATTAAAGTATTTATTCCACTCCAGGACTTATAACACAAGTAACCCGATGCAACTCCTACAAACTAGTTGTATGATATCTTTGCGTCACTCACTCTTCCCCTTGATAACACAAAGCTCCCCTCTTCAACTCAAAAGGACATGGGAGAATTCGGTCCAAGATAGACACATGTTTGAAAGTGATAGTATTAACTCTAATACCATGTTAGAATATCTAATTTAAAAGCTTAAATCAATAAGTGGAGAAATACCACAAAAATATAAAGGATATATATGACTCGTTATCAAGTTATGTGGAACAATAACTCATCAAGCCCAACGAATTTAGCCATATTAGTTTTTGATGGATGGCTCTAATTGTTTCGGCCAATGTTCGATGATGACGAAAGCCTCCGCTGGTCGGATCTACGCCCCCACAAAGAGAGAATGCCCTCGTGCGTTTTCCCTCAGGAGGATCATCCGATTATTGAGTTAGACATAACCGAGATGAAAGAGAAAAACAAAATATAATAATGCATGAATTGGGCTTATATGTGAAGTTTCGGGCCTCGAATAAAATATGAGGCCCAACCAATTTTTATCCACATGGTATTCATGGAAACTTGTATCATTGAATGTGACACTCAAGGTTTATCAATTTATGCGATTATACTATTAATGTTTGATGCATTTCAAGAAGTGCGTAACAAATCAACATAAGATGACACCTTAAAAGTAGTGCATTAACACTTCGTTTCGTGAAGCTTGAAATTGGATTACTCGAGGTCAGTGCTGCACCTCTCGTATTAGAATAGAAGATTTATCTTGACACTGGATCTTGCAAACATGGAAATTCTAACGATAGATTCTCATTCCTAAAGTAACATAAGTGGCATTAATCATCTACCTTACCGGCTCCACATGAAATGAGCAAAGGGGGTCAGCCCTGCTCGCCCTACCGATTAACCCGTGTGCCACTTTTAGAAAGAAATATATTTTTATTTGGTTTAGTCTATTTTATTTTTGTAATTTTTGGTAGCAATATATGTAACAATAATAATAGTAGCAACAATAATTATATGGATAAGTATACAGGAAATCTTAAAACTTGGAATGAAAGTATAATTGAATCCTAAAACTTTCAAAAGTTGCAATCAATGGAAGAATTTCATTGAATCAATATGATAAGTTTTATGACCTATTTGCATTTTTTTTATAAGTTTTATGACTTAATTCTACTTTTTGAAAAATTTGATTCAATTACACTTTTTTGACAAATTTTAAGACTTCCATTATATTTATTGCATAATTATAAAACCCCCGACCCTTCTCCCCACAAGTTTTGCTTTTTATAGAAGATACAAGCTTTGAGAGATTTCCACTTCTAGGCGGGCAACGTGGGACAATTGTTTTCCACATTTTTCATCTCCATATTGTTCCACATAGACTAATTTGTGAAGATCGGAGCTTGTTTGACTCCATAAAATTAACCCATAAGGCTACTCTATATTTAAGAAAAACAATAAACATTATCAACAATCGTGGTATTAATTATTTTTCCAAAAAAAAATAATATTAATTCAAGGATGTTCCCATGCCAATTATGTTGCCTTGCAAAGGCAAAACACGTACCCATAACTAGATTTTATCAAGATAAAATTCCCTTACACTTTTTCTATTTATCACCAAATCGAGAGGTTCGTTCAGATTATAAAAAACCTAGTAGTTTTGTTAACACCTAAATTCTGGTAATCCATTTAATTATTTATCGCATTAAAAAATTAGGGATTAATATTTTTTATTTATTTATTTGCATTAGACGAGCGATAGATGGGTTCAACTTGATGGTTCAAAGCTTTAATTTGACAAGTTGGATGAGGCCCACAAAAAGAGCAAATTAGCCCAAATCCGTTATTTTGATGACAAAAAGTTATCTTGTGAGAAATAGAAATTTGATATTTTCAATAATATGATCATGGATTTGTGAGCTCATCTTTGCAAGATTTGAAACTTGAGAAAAATCTCATTGCAATCTTGAATCTTTAGCAATACGTGATAAAATTGGTGAAGAATATTGCATTTGAGAGGTGATCTTTGTTGGATGTTGATTTGAAAAAGCCGTAGTCCACTCACTTATAGAAAGGTTTCTACATGATATAAACAGGATGCTTTTTCCTTCAGTTTCTTTGAGTTCAAAATTCAAGAGGAAAAAGGCGCTTACCTTCAAAGTAATCAAGGACAAGGCGCTTACCACAGACAACACTAGGAATAAGAGGCTCTAGCGATTGGGGGCTTGACTCTTCCATCTTCGGTTCTCTTGCTTAGTGTCGTCTAGCCTTTGCTTGTTGCTTGTTTCTTGTTTTGGCTTGTTTTCTCGTGGTAATTTGTTCAGCTCTCCGCTATTTCGGGAGGTTTTTTTTTACATCAACTCCGTTCCATTCATTATGAATTGTTATCATTTTGAAAGAAAAATTTTAGCGCCGGTTTTTTTTTTTTTTTTTTTGTATAGTTGGTTAAAGTTATTAATAAATTCTTACTTTTATTAAGAAAAGTCAAGAAAAAAAATCTTTTGTGGGAAGGAAAAAAGTCAAAAAGGGCTGGTGTCCTTTGCTGAAGAAACAGGGGAGCAGGACAAAGAACAGAAAGAGAGAAGTGACGTGAGTGGACGGGTGAGAGAGAGAGAGAGAGAGAAAAAAAGGCTACTGTTCGTCTTCTTCGCGCGGACGCTCGTGCTCTGCCGGTCTGCGTCCGCCATGCCTCCTCCTGCCGCCCTCCGGCCGCCGCTGCTCCTGCGCCCCTACGCCGCCCACGTCCGGCTGCCAGCCACCGCACCTCCGCCACTGCCGCTCCGCCGGTCTCGCCCGCGGCTGCCGTTCCTCCGTCTACTGCCGCTGCTGCTCGATCAAGCCCGAGCTTTGCCATCGCTGTCGCTGCTCAACCAAGCCGACGCCGTCGCTTCCCACCGCCTCGACGAGCCGCTGCCTTGTTCTCGACGCACCGCTCGACGACGCCCCGACACTGCTCGCCGCTCCGACGTCTTTGCTGCTCGCGTCGCTCCCGCCCGTGCTACACTCCCTCGCCATGGTGTTTGATGGCTCTTCGACGACGAGCCGCCCGCGTGTTGACGAGCCACCGCATCCCAGCCTCCAAACGACGAGCTGTTTCTGTTCACTGCCGCTGATCGCTGCTGTTCCGACAGGGACAGAACCAGCTGCCACCTCGACTTCCTTGCTGCAGCACTCCACCTCCGCCATCCTCATCGAGTCCCAGCAGTGCCAGTAACCTTCGAGTGACATTCCAGCAGCTTCTTGGCACAGCTAAGCCACCGGCCGTGAGCCACCAGTCACTGCAGTCGCTTCGCACGAACGCTTCTACAGTCCTGGAGACATCACAGCGCCAGATTTGTCCCTGCAGCAGTGTCTCCGACCGTCCCAGCAGCTTCCTAGACTGCCCAGCTCCTCCTGGACGCCCTACCAGCGTAGCAGCTCAACATCCGTGATCAGCCAGCAAATCTGCCACACCTGAACTTTCCCTTGCAGCTCTTTCCAACATCGCACAGCTGTTCAAGTCGACCCTTGCAGGAACTTAGCAAGCATCAGTGAGTCCGTTTGCGCAGCAGCTGTGACGAAGCCCTCACAGTTTTGGAGAGCCGTTTATCAAAGCCTACCGTAGTTACCACTCCTTGGGTGTCGCCGTCTTCCTCTTTCCATTGCTGTTCTATGCATCGCCGTAGCCTTGCTGGTCACCGTGAATCACGTCGTTGGTTCTTGTTTGGATCAAAGTCCAATGTAGAGAAGTTGCAGGTGGCAGCCCTTGGACGCTCCTCCCACATCTGCACCACCTGTCTAGCAACCTTGGTGTCATAGCATCTCTTCATTGTGCCAAGCCTCGCCCGTGAGCCACCGCCGGTCATCCGTCGACCAATTCCATTGAATTCAAATTTGGTAATATTATTTTACGGAATTAGGTAATTATCTTATATAAATTTGATTTGGATATTTTATTGCATAATACATGCTTTTCAATATCTTACATGCATATTTAAATAATAGGCGTATTTCCAATTAGGGTTTATTGCCTAATTCGTAACCGTATATCGATTTTTTATTCCATCTATAAAGCTTTAGATAGAATAATTAATTACGTGGGAATAAAATTGATATCTTGATCTTTAAGGTTTAAGATCAATTTATCGATTTTAGCAAAATAATCAAGTTGATTAGATGTCGTTTTCAAATTCGAACAATGGATAATATCTTTGCTGACGGTGAATGATTTGGTGCTCATCTTTTAATTGCTTTATTTATCCCAAAAATACAAAAAAAAGATTACATTTGCATATTAGAATTGATTTCCTAGATAAAATTGCATGATATAATAGTTAGATTCCTTTCTAATTATATTAGAATGCATGTTTAGATGATATCTAGGTTAGATAATATCTTTGAATTAAATTGCATGTCGAGATAAATTTCTAAGTTAAGATAGGATTCAGATTGGTCTATTTCCTAACTTAAAATAGATAATATCTCACTTTAGTTAGATTTTTATTATTAGTAATGTTTAATTACGAATTTTTATTTAAAAAAAATACAAAAATATTATACGCATGAATATAGAATTAGGTTCAAGAAATGCGTGTTATTTAGTATTTGTTTCTAGGTCCATTTAATTAGTTTGTCCGTCATTAGAATTAGGTCATTTGGTTAGATTGCTTTGCATATAGATTAGATCTTTTATAAAACAAGAGAAAATCCTAAAAAAGATTGAGTGATTGCGAATTGTATTTTTTTATGTCAATTTTGAGCTAACACTGCATATGCTTTTGTTGCTATGAGATAAGTCCCGTAATTTATTTATTGCTTTCTTGTGTATTAAATTGGTGGTTTGTGCACCTACATCATCATCTCACATGTTAGGGAAGTAGAAATTCAAGTTGCCTGCAAAACATTTTTTTGAAATAAGAGAGAAAGATACATTGCAAAACATTTTTTTGAAATAAGAGAGAAATGTACTGAAAGGACGTTAGAAAAATCTAACATAATCAAGTCCCCGAACTCACAATCTCTGATTCATAGAAGTAAAGTAAATCTCCGTTATTTTATATGGGTCGACCCACAAAAAATATATTAGTGGTGACTCCTGATTAAAAAATCAATTTTATATTAAGAATTTAAATATAAGTCGCAAATTAGTATGGGCTTAGGAGAGCTTGAGCTAAGTTTAAGCTTAGTAATCCATTATCCAAACTTTAGGTGTTCATCCGAAGTTAGGTCGTGACAAGTTTATACCACGAGTTCAGTTTTCAGTTTTTGAACTTGCGCAAACTTTGCTACAAGACATTCTCTTAGACCCCGAGGCAATGTTAGTCTATCTTATTCAGCTTGAATGCGCCATGAGAAGGGTAATAATGTTCACTTGCTTGAAAGCCAGTCAAAGCCGGAGGGCCACGAAGTACGTTGCATCAACGACTCGCCAAGAGGATACGTGAAGGAACAGAAGTCATGCGATAGCTGAGCTGAAGCTTACCACATCGCTGGTAAAAGGAAGACAGAAGTATTTTACTCAATGCATAGGCACCACGTGCACTTATAAAACCCTATGTTCGGTCGCTTTTGTTGGTCTGCAACTTGAGAACATGGCCACCACCCCTCTCTCTCTCTCTCTCTCTCTCTCTCTCTCTCTCTCTCCAAGGTCAGCAGCAGCCAATGGCGGCTGCTGCGCCGGTAGCTAATTTGAGCCGTAGAAAAAAATAAGAGCGTGTATTTTATTGATACTTACACGTACTAGGGCTAGGGCCAGAATGACCCATGGAGCCTACGTATTCTATATATGAACATGATCTTATCTTACAAGTAATCTATTTCTACAAGAGAAGAAAGATGCTACTGCACATACGGATGTTTCCCCATATACAGGGGATGGAACTAAATTAGAAACCAAACCATGAGGCTCATCGTCCACCTGAGAGATGGGATTCTGCGACAGAAGACGAGTTCGTAAATGCCTTGGACGTGGAGGACGGATAAGACATGGCCAAATCGTCAAAACCTTCTCGATGAGCGAACGTTAAGCCGCCTGAGGAAAGGCCCATGGACAACAATTCCGGCATCAGAATATCACCCTCCAAGTACTGCAAAACTTGACGCATGCTCGGCCTCATCAACGGGTCAGAGTGGGAACAGATCAACCCGAGTTTCAGCACCAACTCCATCTCTTCTTCCACAAATTCCGCCCCCAACCTCGGATCTCTGGCCTCGAGAATTGCACCTCTGTCCCAGCAAGAAAATACCCAGTCCACTAATATCACGTCCTCCGGGTCCCGACGCTCTATCGGCCTTCTTCCACAGGCTACCTCGAGCAAAAACGCTCCAAACGCATACACGTCGGTGTTCCTAGTGGCCTTGCCGGTTCGCGTGTGCTCAGGGGCGAGATAACCGAGCGTTCCTACCACGTGAGTTGTTTGAGGGTCGGTTCCATGGTCGTATAGTCTCGCAAGCCCAAAATCTCCAAGTCTTCCATTTAATTCAGCATCTAGCAAGATGTTACTCGCCTTTATATCCCTGTGGATCACCACTTGCTCCCACCCTTCGTGCAGATAAAGCAGCCCAGATGCCACTCCTTTGATCACCCTTAATCTTTGCTTCCAATTGAGGGTCGCCTTTGGTTGGTTATGGAGGTATTTGTCAAGGCTCCCATTGGGCATGTAGTCGTAAACCAAGAGCAACTCCCCTTTCCGACGGCAGTAACCAAGGAGCGAAACTATGTTACGGTGACGGAGCCGGCCAATGCTAATGATCTCTGCTACGAACTCTCTCATGCCTTGTCTTGATTCGTGTGAGACCCTCTTCACTGCGATCTCTATCCTCGATGTGGGTAAGATTCCTCTATAGACCCGACCAAACCCTCCCGTCCCTAATAGCTCTTGGTCCCGGAATCCTTTTGTCGCAATATAAAGGTCTTTGAACTTGAACCGGTGCGGGCCGTAGTCCCTCTCCCACTCTTCGAGGACCTCAGCAAATTTCCTTTTCCTTCTTATCACGTAAACCACGCTCAAGATCAGCATCGATACAACGAAAAGAACCATCAGCGGGAGCCCTATAGTCAATACTTTCGACGTCTCCTTCTTACCGATCCGAGGAAGCTTAGGAAGTTGGGACAGGGCAAGTGCCTGAGCCTCTCCATTTACCCTGAAGCTCCAACCCAGAACATAGTGAGAAGTTAGGACCGAACCGGTCGATGACGAGAAGCCGACATACATGCTCTGGTTGACGATTGACGAGAGATCCTGCCTAAGAGACAAAAGGGGAGTCTGCGGTTTTTTCACATTGATTGGAGCCAATGTGACATCGATCCGCTTTTCAGTTCCGTTGTAGTCCACCCAAACTTGCATTTCTTTATAACTGATTAGAGTCAAGTTCTTGAACTCACCACCATCTGCGTAATACCCCGCCGGAGTTGAGTATGCTGATGTCAACCCATTCAAGTCGATTCCGACATGATTATCGTCGATGTCATTAAACTCTTTGCTCTGGATCGTGTCGAGTTCCACCCCGAACACATGATTGGTGGAGTTGCCGTCGTCAGTTTCGTTGAACATGCCAAGGTATTGGCTCGCCAGGGACCCAGGGAGGCCTCTCTGGGGTGCGATCACGAAGACGATCCCATGGCCGCTCAGAGTGGCATACTGAGGATGAATTGCAAAGACGAAAGTGGTGGAGAAGGAATAGACGGAGCCGTTTGGTGAGTTCTTGAACTGGACAGGGTCGGGATAGAAGGCGTGGCCCGTCAGCTGTTTGGTGTCGTTGGTCAGCTTCAGGAGGCCATTGGAGGTGACCCCGGCGATCCCATCAAGGCTCAGATTGGCCGATCGGAAACCGTTGTACACAAAATTGGTCTCTTGAGCGTAAGCCAAAACTGGTAGCAGAGAGAGCACAGCCAGAATCTTGAAGAACATTGCTCAAACTCAAAGTCTGCTTAGCAATTAGCTGAAGAAGGATGCAGCTACAAGGGCTATAAAAATCCAGAAGAATCTTTATCTAACAACGTCTCACGAATGGTGCAGATTTCAAAAATTTCTGCTCCACATGAGTCCTACGATTGATGGTTGTCTTGGACTTAAGGACGACTCCAATAGAGCTGTGTTCATAAGGCAAAGAGGACTTCAAGGTGCGAGAGAGAACTTTGATTTCATATTGCATTTGCGGTCGCGATGACTCTTAATAAACAAATCGGACGGATGCTACTGAGTAGTTCGCAATCTGACTGCTATGGACGTTGCAAGAAGTCGTGGCCTCCGAAACAGATGACGACTTTTTGTCAAGATTAGATCTGGGGAAGAGAGATTGGAAGGTGGGTGTGATGGAATCGAAAGCCCAGTAATTTTCTTCCCATAATAAAACAAACATGTGACAGTACTACTTGTAAGACAAGGGGTCCATCGGAATATTTGAGGGAGGACCAACCCATGGTGGAAGGATGAAAGAACGACGAAATCCACACTGTCGATTTCTAGAATGGTCTACCATGTGGTCCGTGAGGAACACGAAGTTTTGTCCGTCTTTGGTTCTGTAGTGGTCCAGCATGAATCGCTGCCTCGTTCCTGGTCTTCTAGATACGCACCCCCCCCCCCCCCTCCCCAAACAACCCCAAAATAATATTGCGAGAGTGCTTTCCTATTTATAGAGAGACTTCCACCGACATATAGAGAGAGTGCTTTACAAGAGCTCAACGTGGACTATCCACAATTACAAGATTTAAATGATTTTTAATCACTGATCTCAACTAACACTTAAGGAATTTCAACACCACAAATACCAACTACCTATTGTAGATATTTAGTTCTAGATACATCTAGATAAGTGGAGGGGGAGAGAGGTAGTGATCCTTTAGTGGCCCCCATATAAAGAAAACGCATTTCATGTGACTGGCTGTCACAAGGTGTAATCGATTAATCGAAAGTCAAATTCATATAGACAAATAACAGATTGACAATTCGATATAAGTTGTAATCGACGGACCGTCGGAATATTTGAGGGAGAACCAACCCATGGTGGAAGAATGAAAGAACGACAAAAGTCCACATTGTCGATTTCTAGAATGGTCTACCATGTGGTTCGTGAGGAGCACGAAGTTCTGTCCAAACGTCTTTGGTTCTTTAGTGGTCCAGCATGAATCGCTGCCTCGTTCCTAGTCTTCTAGATACGCACCACGCCCCCCCCCCCTTCTCCCAAACAACAACCCAAAAAAAAAAAAACTCAAAAAAATATTGCGAGAATGCTTTCCTATTTATAGAGAGACTTCCACCGACATAGTATAGAGAGAGTGCTTTACAAGAGCTCAATGTGGACTATCCACAATTACAAGATTTAAATGATTTTTAATCACTGATCTCAACTAACACTTAAGGAATTTCAACACCACAAATACCAACTACCTATTGTAGATATTTAGTTCTAGATACATCTAGATAAGTGGAGGGAGGGAGAGAGGTAATTATCCTTTAGTGGCCCCCATATAAAGAAAACGCATTTCATGTGACTGACTGTCACAAGGTGTAATCGATTAATCGAAAGTCAAATTCATATAGACAAATAACAGATTGACAATTCGATATAAGTTGTAATCGACGGACCGTCGGAATATTTGAGGGAGAACCAACCCATTGTGGAAGAATGAAAGAACGACGAAAGTCCACATTGTCGATTTCTAGAATGGTCTACCATGTGGTCCGTGAGGAGCACGAAGTTCTGTCCAAACGTCTTTGGTTCTGTTAGGGTGAGATTCGGGAAACGGATTCCCAAAACGGTGATTTGACACAAAATCAATCACAAACGTAGCGGAAGCGAAGCGCAAGAAATTCATGATTCACCGATCCTAAGGTACGTCACATAAACGAATGAACCTTGTTTCCACAGACTAAACCCCGGTGTTGCGAATCAAAGAGGAATAAACCACGCCGTTCTTCAGAGGATAAACTGTTCTTCGGGAGAGAGAACGTGCGTCAAAGAGTGAACGTCAGTCAGAGAGTGAGAGACCGTCAGAGAGCGAGCGAGCATCTGTAAGCGAGCGAGAGATAGGATACGTAATCTTTCAATCTTCTAAAACCACCTCTCTCTAATTTTTATTTTTATTTTTTTATTTAAATAACTTCCTCCATGGGCCCTAAACTCACGGGCCGGGCCTTTTGGACCCAACATGGATGGACGGGCCAACTCAGGCCCATAAATAAAAGAAAAAATCCATCATCTCCCACTCGCACATGGTGGTCCAAAAACCAACATGGGCAGACTGTCCCTACTCAAACCCATCAGAGAAAATCCATCACAGACTCCCACTTAACATGGTGGGCCGAACATAATCCTATTTTCCTCACTGCAACATTCATACTGGTGAATAGTCCGTGTGACCATCGTACTTTGAGAGCTTGTTGCCATACATCTGTTAGGAATATATAGCAGCTCATAATGGACATCGCATTTTGAGTAGATTTAGTATGCAATACCCTAGATCGATCGATCACATTTATATCTCTCTTGATCTCTTTTAAACAATGATATATATATATATATATATATATATATATATATATATATATATTGTATTCACAATTATGATTATCCCAAAGACAGTCATAATTGGTTAACCAGTGAATACAAAACTACAATGTGATTCTCCAAATTTGATCTTCCTCTTCCCTTCAAACTCTCAATTTCAGTTTAGCTTGCTTTTCTAGAAATGTCCTATTAGATCGAATCAACTCATGATCATTGGCAACATCCTAAGATAGCAAACACTAAATTGAAATCTTGAGAATAAGTAAAAGTCATGAGGGGACTAAAATTGAGGAACTTTTTTCCTCAAGAGTCTCACACGACATAAAAGTTGAGATGAAAACTTTTGCCACTCTTATTGGTCGTTTCATGCATACGTAGTATGAAATACGTATTACGGTATTAACTCCTTTCTCATGGAGCGTATGTCTACACCTTCAATACCGTACATATGATAGTTCATACATACCCAATGTCTAACTTGAGTTCACGTATCTACTCATTCACAAAATTCATCAGAACTCACATCTGGCATCATAGACAGATAAAGTAAAATATATGGGTTATTTTACTTTCGGACAGATAAAGTAAAATATAAAGTAAAGTATTATGTCCTCATCTTAACACTCAGTTAAGGCGACATACATATTTTAAGCTTGAGCTCTCGATTATCACCTAGATAATAAGCTTAAAAACAGTCTCATCTCTATTTATCACATAGTAAATAGAGGCGATTACCCATGTGAGTGGGCTAATATTATATCTGTCCGATATACTTTCTCAACTTAAAGTAATGCACTGAGCATTAAGATGCATAAAGATCAAACAAAGATTCATAGGCACTAATGATGAAAAAACACAAATTCATCAAATGTGAACACTTCAGGGAAATTACAATACAATACATCAGACTCTACGCAATCCTAGAGATTTCATATGACCAAAAACACATCTCTAGGTATTGGCTTTGTCATAGGATCTGCTACCATTCTATGCGTAATATGTACTGTAAGTTCACATCTTTTCGTGCAATCATATCTTTGACAAAATTATACTTTGTATCTATATGTTTGGTCTTACCATGATATTTTGGATCTTTGGTATATGCTTTTGCTGCTTGGCTATCACTATTAACCAATAATGAATCTGCAGCACTTCCAATTGATATTGCTAGTATGAGTACCTAGAGGGGGGGTGAATAGGTATATAAATAATTTTTCTTAAACAATTGCACAATACTAGACAGTTGGAGGAAACGATAATCAAAGTAAGACTGAGAGAAGAGAAAATAGAACACGCGGTTTATAGTGGTTCGGCTTATATCAAGCCTACGTCCACTCTTTCTTCACTGACAGCCTATTGGCTGGATTCCACTATGAACAAAAGAGAAGTTACAGCTTTGCCTTGATTCCACAGTGTAGATGTTCTACCACACCTCCTCAAGATTTCTCACAAATATAGACTCTCTCTTTCGTATACAAGTATTCGCTCAAAAGATTTGTCTAAACAAAAGGAGCTTCAGACTTTGGAATTCTTCTATCGCGCACTCCTTGAACAACTAAGACAGTCTTCCTTATATACTCCTTTATGCCATTATACCCGTTGGCACTTACCAAAGGAATTCCTCCAATCTACCCGTTGGACGGAATCAATTAGGAAGATTGTTCAAGCTATTAAAGGAACGTGTTGATAGCCTATCAATCCTGTTCGCCCATACAATCAGGATCACCTTCCAATAATATTTAGGCAATCACCGGATCTTCAATTATCGAATCAATCTTCGATTAATCAAAGGACTCCGTTTATGTCTTCTCCAGCCACGAGATCTTCTCCAGTTGATAAGTTTAAATCCTTAACGAATCAACCAGTTCTGGATAACCTTTCTTCAACGGATTAGAGACTGTCAATAAGGATAGACTTTGAGTCTTGAGTCTGGCTGTCCGAAGGTCTTCAGACTTTAAATAGCGAGTCCGCAAGCCTTCGACTAGATCGATAAACGTTTTGTCAACTTCAAAACACTTCAAGAAGATTTCTCCAACAATCTCCCCCTTTTTGATGGTGACAAAACTTTCTGCAGATTTGGATATCTTTGACTCGCAAAATATTTCTCAAACACATATGCATATCTTATAGAGATAAATGGCTAACAGGATAACACTAGAATCTGCAACCACAGAAAATAGGTTAGTTCAGTATATGATGAAGCCATTCATAAGATATCAATATTGGTTAATAGAAGCAGTCAAGTCCAAGTCTAGTTCAGTTCTCATCCAGACACAAACCAAAGTCAAACAGGGTCAAACCACAAAACAATCCAACAAACAATTAAAAGTTTAATGAATGAAAAGTTTTTGATCAAATCTTGCATCTCTCCCCCTTTTTGTCATCATTAAAAAGGATAAGATGAAGTCAAGATTGCTTGGGAACGTGGACAAGCTGGAAATCTTCCATAGACTGAACGATGCATTCCAGCCTTTTAAAGTCTTCATTTAGTTGTGCAATCTCCTCACTCTTGGCATTGGCCTGATTCTGAACAGAGAGGGCTTGCATTTTATCATTTAATGAACAGGAAGAAGCTTGACCTTCATTCTTCAAGCTTTGAACTTCGCATCCCAAGGCATAAATTTGACCTCGCATCTCCAAGAGAATATCCATGATTCGCGAAAATCTGCTCCATTATCGATCTGAGTACTTGCTTCGGCTCGATCTGATGGAGTAAATGCAGACGATGGTAGATCAGCATAATCTCGCAGATTTGGCGATGAAACTTCATGACCTTCTTCTGGAAACTGAGATGCATAAACATCCTCTGGGTCCGCTAGTGAGCGACTGACTCCTTCACTTGCATCAGGACATGAAGACTTCACTCCTTTCTCCTGATCTCCCCCGGTTTCCATGCCTACAGGTGGAGAAGAGTGTTCTTCAGGTTCTCCTTCTTCTCTTCTTTCTTCTTCAGGTCTTTCCTCCCCTGTTTCTTTTTCAGCTTCTATTTCTTCTTCTTCCTTCTCCTCTGCTTCTTTCGTCATTTGCTCCGATTCTTTACGTGGGAACAGACGACTTAAATTCTTCAAAGCCAATGTAGAGATGGTGATGTCTTCCTCATCATCTTCATCCTCAACGAGGAGAGCTCTTCTTCTCTTGGATGGAGCAACCATGGGCTCCTTCCCTTTTCTCTTAGCTGCAGAAGAGATTTGATGAGATTTTGCAGGAGTCTTCTCCTTGAATTTCTCCAACTCCTTGCTTAGTTCCTTCAGACGCATTTTGGTCACCATTTTCAGTCCTACCACCATATGATCGCATGGTCGAACACAAAAGATTTGAGGAGGCTGAATATTCAGATGTCTGAATAACTTCGTAACAAGGCTTGGGTAAGGGAGTTGACCTCTGTCCTTCATCATTGCTCTATACATATGAAACATCACAATGTGAGGGAGAGAAAACCTTTTTCCAAAAAGAATGGCATACATCAACTTGGCCTCTGAACTTGAAACATCAGTCTTGGAAGTTGATTTCGGTCGGAGGCAATTAATCACAATCTTGTGAAGCAAGATGTTGAATGCACCCATCCTTAAGTAGGTGATCTTTTCATCTGTTCTCCTGTCCTTCACCAATTCAAGTGTGGCCCGAGCAATGGAAACTTTGATTGTTTGATATCTTCCTCTTTCGACTTCTAACACATCGCCAAAGATATTCATATCCACAACATAGTCTTGGTCTTTAACGCTGAAAAGAGAATCTATTCGCATCAAAAAAGCTTAGATTTGAATAGAAATATGCAGTTAATTCAAAGCATTTGCCTCTCGTAGAGTCGAGAGTAACTTTTCAAGTTGAAGATAACTGAACTTTTCCCTCAAGTTCATATTCACAAGCATCCAGAAAATCAAAATCCACACTCCTAGGGTTTATTACCCCACGCTTCAGCAATTTCGAGTACAGATCCTTTTGGTCCTTTGATCTGAACAAATCTCCCCTTTTTCCTTGATTTTCAACCGCAACACCCATTTTCGGTTGAAATTGACTATATAATTTATCATCATCATTCCCATCTACAGGATTCGGCCCCCAGTCACGAGGATCACTTGGGATATTTGCAAGGGTTTCCTCAGCCACCCCTTTTCGAGCAATTCCCAAACTTTCCATTTTTTTCAGAAAGATATATTCGTTCCCATGTCCTTTGTCTTTAAGAAAATCATCAATGTATTTCAAAGGAGTACGAATTCCTTTTAGGGCACGATACAACTGGTAAATATAAGCGGGCTTTTGAACTCTTACAGGGTCTGCATCCTCGATGATTTCTTCCTGTTGTTGATGATCAACGCCTTGAGGACTAGATGGAGGAGAATGACGCTGTTGAGAATGTTGTGGGCTCGCTTGCTGTTCTGGAGTCACTTCATCTTCAGTAAGATCGAAGTGCGTAGGCCCCTCACTCATCCGCCGTGGTCCCCTGCTTGCGATTCTTGAAGACTTTCTTGAAGATGACATCTTTCTCAGTTTTTGGAAGATTCCTTGCTTGACTTTCCCAGGAAAGATGACAACTTTTTTGAGGATTAAACGAAGAAGACAAACAGGAATGGAGGATTGATGCTTTCTAGGGTTTTTGAGAGAAAAGTGAAGAGGAATCGACAATGCACGATCGGTTAAAAAGAGGGATAAACGAACCGTCACAAAGGAAATAAAAAATATGCCTTTTCAAAATAACTGTCTTTTTCCGCAAAAATAGCCATTTCAAAAATAACTTCCTTTTTGAAAATGAAACGATGCAATATTTACGTCAATTAAATATAGCAACAATTAAATATAGCAACAATTTGTCTGACGGACGTACCAAGACTGTCTTTCAGATAAAGTCTTGTAAGTCTGAGTCTGAAAGTCTTTAGACTTTGATATCCTCATATCTCAAAATGTTGAGTCTGGAACGAATAGACTCAAATTGATTTTTCTCCAAAGGCTTTGTGAATATATCCGCCAGTTGATTCTTTGAGTCAACAAATTGAATTGAAACATCTCCATTTTGAACATGGTCTCTAATAAAGTGATGTCGAATCTCTATATGCTTTGCTCTTGAGTGGAGAATTGGATTTTTGGTGAGGTTGATAGCGCTGGTGTTGTCGCAATTAATCTCCGTGCATGAGTCTTCAATTTCAAAGTCTCTTAGCTGTTGTTTTATCCATAGAATTTGCGAACAGCAGCTTCCTAGGGCTACATATTCTGCTTATGTTGTTGAAAGAGACACAGTGCTTTGTTTCCTTGAAAACCAAGACACTGTCCTGCTTCCAAGCAACTGGCAGGTTCCCGAAGTGCTTTTTCTATCAACTCTGCAACCGGCAAGATCTGCGTCTGAATATCCCATAAGATTAAAGTCTCCCTTCTTAGGATACCAAAGACCGATGCTTGATGATGAAGCAACGTATTTAATGATGCGTTTCGCAGCACTGAGATGGGATTCTCTAGGATCTGATTGAAACCTAGCACAGATGCAAACACTCAACAAAATGTCAGGTCTAGAAGCGGTAAGATAAAGAAGTGAACCAATGATGCTTCTGTACAGCTTTTGATCAACTTTCTTCCCTTCTTCATCTTTGTCTATCTTCAAAGAACTTGACATCGGTATGTCGGTCTTTTTGCACTTTTCCAGTCCAAATCTTTTGACAAGATCATTAACATATTTTTCTTGATAAATAAAAGTTCCTTCCTTCAATTGTTTTACTTGAAGACCAAGAAAGAATGTTAACTCTCCCATCATACTCATTTCAAATTCATCCTGCATAGACTTAGAAAATTTCTTGCACATATTTTCATTAGAAGATCCGAAAATAATGTCATCCACATATATTTGAACAAGTAAGAAACTTTTGTTCTCCTTTTTGATAAATAAAGTCGTATCTACTTTACCTTTGACAAAACCATTTTGTATTAAAAACTTACTTAATCGTCGTACCAAGCTCGAGGTGCTTGCTTTAAACCATACAAAGCCTTTTTCGGTCGAAGACCGAGTCCGGCTTCTTTGGGTCTTCAAACCCCGGTGGTTGTTCCACATAAACTTCCTCATGGATAAATCCATTTAGGAATGCGCTTTTGACGTCCATTTGGAATAACCTGAAATTCTTATAACAAGCAAACGCAAGTAATAGTCGAATAGCTTCTAACCTTGCTACTGGAGCATAAGTCTCATCATAGTCTATTCCTTCTTCTTGCGTATATCCCTTGGCCACGAGTCTTGCTTTGTTTCGTACGACTTTTCCTTTCTCATTCATCTTGTTTCTGAATACCCATTTAGCTCCAATAACAGTTTTACCTTTTGGTTTGGATGTCAATTCCCAGACATCATTAATGCTGAACTGTCTCGAGCTCTTCTTGCATAGCTTCAATCCAGCTTTCATCGATAAAGCTTCTTCTATGCTTTTTGGTTCAATTTCGAAACAAGAGCCACAAAGACTAGACTCTTCTCGCCTTTTGGATCTGGTGCGAATTCCTTCATTAATTTCGCCGATTATAAGATCTTTGGGATGACTGGACTTATGCTTCCAGTTACTTGTTGATTTGTCTGGTTGATGATCTCTCTCTTTGTTTGGATCTTCACGAACATCCTGATGCTGGTTTTCCAGAGTCTGAGATGCTTCTTGAGTTGTAAGCTTTGGAAGGTCTGGAGCAGGTTCAGACTCTTCTTGATGAGTCTGACTTGATTCATCTTGTGTTGAGTCTTGAAATTTGACATTCATTGACTCCTCCACAGACTGGCTCTTCTTGTTATAGACTCTGAAGGCTTTGCTTGATGTAGAATATCCAAGGAAGATACCTTCATATGATCTTTCTTCAAACTTACCAACTCGATCTTTTGCATTTTTCAATATAAAACATTTGCAACCGAATACATGAAAGTATGAAACAATAGGCTTCTTATCTTTGAACAATTTATAAGGGGTTTTTTCTAGAATAGGTCTTAAGAAGACTCTATTGATGATATAACATGCTGTTGAAACAGCTTCAGCCCAAAATCGTGAAGAAATCTTGCTTTCAATTAAAAGAGTTCTAGCAATTTCTGAAGAGATCTGTTCTTTCTTTCCACAACTCCATTTTCTTGAGGAGTATATGGAGAGGAGAACACATGATTAAAGCCGATTCATCACAAAATTTTGTAAAATCTTGATTTTCAAATTCACCTCCATGATCTGTTCTTATACTTGAGATAACACATCCTTTTTCATTTTGAACCTTTTTAGCAAACTTTTCAAAATACGAGAAGGTTTCGGACTTACTTGCAAGGAAATGTACCCAAGTAAAACGGGAGTAATCGTCCACAATTACTAGGCAATATTTCTTACCTCCAATACTCTGTGTTCTGGTTGGTCCGAAGAGATCCATATGCAGCAACTGTAGTACATGATTAGTAGAGACATGATTTATTGGCTTAAATGAATTTCTTACCTGTTTTCCCGAATACATGGAGTGCATGGATCAGTCTTTTGATAAGGTAATTTGGGTAGTCCTCGAACAAGCTGTTTTGAAGAGATTTTGGCTAATTGCTTCATGTTGACATGACCAAGCTTTCTGTGCCATAAGCTTGCTTCATCTTGAATTGAGATAAAACATTGCGATTCATTTGGTTTCACATCCAGAAGATAGATATTTCCATGTCTTCGACCCATGAAAGACTGAGTAGAGTATTTACTGATTCCAGAACATATTCCTTCTTGAAAGAAGATCTTGTAACCAGTATCACATAATTGACTAATGCTGAGAAGATTGTAATTGAGTCATTCCACTAAGGAAACATTACTTATTGTGAGATTTCCAATTTTCACAGTTCCAAATCCCACAATACTTCCTTTGCTGTTTCCTCCAAATGAAACTTTTCCACCATTTACTTGAGCAAGCTTTATAAAACAATTTGAGTCTCCTGTCATGTGTCTTGAGCATCCACTGTCAAGATACCACTTTACCTTTTTCTTGACGGTGACCTGCATTTAAAAAAGAGTCTCAAGCTTTCTTTGGTACCCAAACTTTCTTGGGTCCTTTGGTGTTAGTAGCATAAGCAGTATTAGCCCATATTTTCTTAACAGGTTTCCAAACCATAGGACACTCTTTTTCAAAGTGATCCGGACTGTTGCATTTTGAACATCTGAGAGCATTTCTACCTACAGATTTTACAAAAACTTTCTTGAAGTGATTTTTGTAAGCCTCTCTCGAGAGTCTTTTCTTAATTCTTTCTTTTACTTTAGGAAAATCAATCAAGGGAATTGTTTCTGCTGTCATACCTAGACCGGACTTATTGAAGTAAGGTCTTTGAGCTGAAAGAATTTTCTCAAGTTTTTCAAATCCCATTGAAAATTTCTTTGAAATATTTGATAAGTCTGTTTTTAAAAGAGCATTTTCTTTTAAAAGATTATCTTCATTTTCTTTAAGAGTGGAAACAGTCAAGTCTAGACTTTTAACTCTTTCTACTAAAACATTTTCCTTTTGCTTTAGAGCTGAGTTTTCCTTTTTCAGTTCGGAAATTCTTTTGAGAGAAGTCTTAAGACTAAAACACAATTCATCAATGTATTTAGAAACTTTGACAGGAATTTTAAAATTACTTGCCTCAAATTCCGTCTCGAGTCGAGTCGATCCAGTCCGAGTCCGATTGTGCCATCGACATAGATTGGCATATTCATTATCACTTTCTTCACACTCGTGTCACCCAGTTTCGGCTTTGAGAGCTTTTCGAAATTTTTCAGCTTTTCCTTTCTTCTTCTTGTAAGAGGACGGTTGGGTCCGATGTGTCCATTTTTCTTACATTCAAAGCAGATTATGTCTTTGTTTGGTTCCTCATCATCAACAGACTTGGTCTGCTGTCTTTGAAAGCTTTGTTTCTTTGAGTTGAACCTTCTTCCTTTTCTATTCAGTTTTTTGAATCTTCTTATCATGAGAGCAAGCTCCTCATCGTCCATATCTTATTCAGAATCTGTAACATCATAATCATCATTTGATTTTAATGCAATGGATTTCTTACCTTTTGGATCTTCATCTTCATTGATCCGTTCCACTTCATAAGACTGAAGAGTTCCAATTAGCTCGTCAACAGATAGTGGCATAATTCTTTGCGTCTCTCTTATCGAAGTCTTTATGTGATTCCAATCCCTGGAAAGTCCACGCGGTAGCTTGTTTACCTTCATGGGATCAGAAGTTGGTTGACCTTGATTTTCAAGACCATTCACAATATCGTAAAACGACTAAACATGTCGATATTGATTCTCCTGGTTTCATTCTGAAAGCTTCGTATTGACCGAGAAGAATGTTGATTCTTGTTTCCTTCACTCGATCTGTTCCTTCATAGGTGATATGCAATCTGTCCCAAACTTCTTTTGCTGTACCACAAGAAGATATTCTATTATATTCAGTTGGTGATAAAGCACAATATAAGGAGTAAATTGCTTTTGCATCGAGTGCTTGTCTCTTGATTATTTCTTCCTGAGACATTCCGCTGGTTTCATCAGTTTCTTTTCCTCTTTCAGAGACTGATGCAATGGTAGGAGTAATTCCTTTTTCTACAACGTCCCATTCTAGAGGATCCTTTGATCGTAGGAAAGCTTTCATCTTGTTCTTCCAGATGTTGTAATCCTTTCCATCAAAGTAGGGTGGTGCAGTATTGCTTTGCCCTTCCATCAGCCCTGGTGCTAGCATACTAGCCATGGATCTTTTACTACGAAGTAAAACACTTCAAATAAAGTAAGTACACAGGCTCTGATACCAATTGATATTGCTAGTATGAGTACCTAGAGGGGGGTGAATAGGTATATAAAGAATTTTTCTTAAACAATTGCACAATACTAGACAGTTGGAGGAAACGATAATCAAAGTAAGATTGAGAGAAGAGAAAATAGAACACGCGGTTTATAGTGGTTCGGCTTATATCAAGCCTACGTCCACTCTTCTTCACTGACAGCCTATTGGCTGGATTCCACTATGAACAAAAGAGAAGTTACAGCTTTGCCTTGATTCCACAGTGTAGATGTTCTACCACACCTCCTCAAGATTTCTCACAAATATAGACTCTCTCTTTCGTATACAAGTATTCGCTCAAAAGATTTGTCTAAACAAAAGGAGCTTCAGACTTTGGAATTCTTCTATCGCGCACTCCTTGAACAACTAAGACAGTCTTCCTTATATACTCCTTTATGCCATTATACCCGTTGGCACTTACCAAAGGAATTCCTCCAATCTACCCATTGGACGGAATCAATTAGGAAGATTGTTCAAGCTATTAAAGGAACGTGTTGATAGCCCATCAATCATGTTCGCCCATACAATCAGGATCTCGGTTTCCATAAGCAGAACCTTCCAATAATATTTAGGCAATCACCGGATCTTCAATTATCGAGTCAATCTTCGATCAATCAAAGGACTCCGTTATGTCTTCTCCAGCCACGAGATCTTCTCCAGTTGATAAGGTTAAATCCTTAACGAATCAACCAGTTCTGGATAACCTTTCTTCAACGGATTAGAGACTGTCAATGAGGATAGACTTTGAGTCTTGAGTCTGGCTGTCCGGAGGTCTTCAGACTTTAAATAGCAGAGTCTGCAAGCCTTCAGACTAGACTGATAGAAACGTTTTGTCAACTTCAAAACACTTCAAGAAGATTTCTCCAACACCAATAACACCTAAATGATCCAATAATCTCTTAAGCAAAACACTTTCTTATACTGCTGCTGATAATGCCACGAACTCAACTTCCATCATGGACAAGGCTATACACGTTTGTTTCTTACTGCTCCAACATATGGTGCCATTATTCGGTAAGAAAACAAATCCATAGATAGATTTTCTTTCATCTAAATCTCCTCTATAATCAACATCAAAATAGCATTAGAGTCGCAGATCATTTCCTTAATAACTCAGCGTATAATCAGCAATCCCCTTTAGATACTTCAGTATTCTCTTAACGACATTCCAATGTGCTGGACCTGGATTGGATTGGTATCTTCTCACCATTCCAATTGCAAAAACATATGTCAGGTCTTGTACACATCATAGCGTACATCAAGCTCCCAACAGCACTAGCATAAGGAACATATTTCGTTTGTTCCTTCTCTTGTGGAGTCCTTGGACACAATCGTGGCTCAATCCTTCACCTTTTGCAATAGGAGTGTCTATGGGTTTACAATCCCATATCCTTTAATTCAAAGTTGGAAGACAACCAACTCTTGACAGTATTGACAAGCTCCATATTGCTTCCGGCAATTAGTATATCATCAACATATAATTATATGATCACAAATTGATCCTTGGATCTTTTGATATATACACAATGATCCTCGTCAATCATTGTAAAATTATATGCCATTATGGCATTATGAAAACGTATATATCATTGTCTTGACGACTGCTTAAGGCCGTATATCGATCTCAAAAATCAACATACATTTTCTTCTTGGCCTTTCGCTATGAAACCATCAGGTTGTTCCATATATATTTCTTCCTATAATTCTCCATTGAGGAAAGCAGTCTTTACATCTATTTGATGTAACTCAAGATCTATACTAGCCATTATTGCCAGAATTATGCGAATCGAGGTAAATCTCACTACAGGAGAAAATGTATCTTCATAATCAATTCATTCATGTTGATTATACCCCTTCGCCACAAGGCGAGCTTTTTGCCTTTATATCGAGCCATCAGCTTTACGCTTTATTTTGAGAACCCACTTGTTCCCAATAGCTTTGCGTCCTTTTGGAAGATCAACAAGTTCCTAAACTTGGTTTGACTTCATTGACTCCATTTCTTCTTCCATTGCATGAATCCATTTTTCCTTACTAGGGCAATTCAGAGCCTCATTAATATTTCTTGGCTCATCCTCATCTTGCGGAGCAATCATAAAAGTTTCCCCTTCAATGTCAAAACGTCGACGGGGAATACTTTGGCAACTTGTTCGCCGTATGGGAGATTGTATACTTTGCATATCATTCCCCATTATGCTCCCACTATGATTAGATAATGATAACGTTGTCTCATCACGTGGTTGCAATTGAGAATGAGTTGAATTCAATTCATCACTTCTCATATTACTCCCACTTGGACGAACTCCACTAATATCATTATCTTGATCCAAGGTTTCAAATAGGGATAATCTTCCCCTATTTCGCCCTTCTTAGAAAATTCATCCTCTAAGAATGTGACATCCCGTGATTCAAATTCAGTTATACTCCCACTTTCCTGCTCACCTATGAACACATACCCTTTCGAGTGTTCGGAGTATCTCATTAAAATAATCTTCTTTCCTTCAGGACCCAATTTCCCAAACTTGTGAGAGGACTTATGAGTATAGGTAGCATAACCCCATGTCTTAAGTAAACTTAAGTCCGGTTTTCTACCTGTCCATAACTCATATGGAGTGGAACTAACTAATTTGGAAGACACCCGGTTAAGTATATAGGTAGCATTTAACAACGCATCACTCCAAAAAGTGATATGTAAGTTAGCATGCGTCATCATGGACTTAATCATTTCTAGTAGGGTTCTGTTTCTTCTCTCTGCAACACCATTTTGTTGAGGAGTATTTGGAATAGACAACTGTCTTTCTATTCCTTTTTCACCACATAATTTTCTGAACTCATCAGATAAATATTCTCGACCTCGATCAGATCTCAATGCTTTTATTTTCTTGTCTAATTGATTTTCTACCAAGTTCATAAACCTTTTGAAACAACTTAATGCTTCAGATTTATGAGAAATCAAATAGACATATCCGAATCGAGTATAATCATCTATAAAAGTGATGAAATAAACATCCCCATGCCTTCCTCTCACATTCATTGAACCACAGACATCAGAATGGATTAAATGCAGAGGAAATTCAGCTCTTTTACCTTTTCCAAATGGTTTCCTAGTCGTTTTCCCTACTAGGCAATGCTCATATATGGGCAAATCGACTTTTTCAATATTGCCCAACAAGCTCTATTTGGCCAGTCTATTCATACGATTGTTGGCCTATATGACCAACTCTAGCATGCCACACATTCACATCATTATCATATGAATTAGGAGATGTGAGAAGGGAATAACAAACATTTGCATTAACATAGTTAATATCTAATACAATGAAACTATCCAGAAAATAATCACGAGTATAGTAGTTTGTATTCAAATACAAATCTACACCTTTATTATGGAAGTTCATATTAAAATCAAGCTTAACCAACACCAAAACAGACACTAAATTTCGACGAATCTCCGAAGCATATAGAACATCATGTAGGAACAAGGTGCGTCCACCACACAAGTTCAATTGGCAGGTGCCAATCCCTTTAACTTCATCTCTGGAGTTATATCCCACATAGATCCACTTAGTTCCAGTTGGTATTCGTCGAAATTCCATGAAGGATTCTCTATCATTCGCTACATGGTTTGTCGCTCTTGAATCTACAGTCCACAAAGGATTGGATTCAACCAATAATGCAGAACTTGACAAATAAACAAAGTTCTCAAATGTACAAGAGATGTTTAGCTTTTTCGACTCATAACAGTTGCGAGCATAGTGACCTTTCTTGTCACAATTGTAACACCTCACCCTTGACATTTTCTTCACTTGAGGATATTTTCCTCTCTTGTGTTGGTTAATTCTTGATTTCTTGCAATAAGGACTTGATCCTTTGCATTCCCACATATTGAACGAATCAATACGCTTGTGCTTAGAGCTCAAAGCCCTTTCTGAGCTAGAACCTACATTACAAATATCTCTTATCGGCTCAAATGCCATTATGCGGTCCTCTACTAGCTCAAGGTGGTGCACGGCATCCTCAAGATCTTCTATAATATGGTCAAGAGCTTCTAGTACTTCTTGTTTTTCCAGCATATATTGAATCTTCATATTCAATATTTCACAATTGTTGCCGTTCATCTCAGCAATTACGTTTTTAGTTGCTGAAACCATCGATCTAAACACATCAGACATATATGCACGAATAATTAATGCCTATCATTTATGCATCCACTTTGCACAGACCCATCATATCAATGAATAATTTCAAGTAGGGTTTCAGAATCAAAAGGTCACTATGTTTCCAATCATCCTCCAAAAAATCCTAACTTAAAACTATTATTAATATAATTGTCTTATGCAAAATAAATTCTATGAAGTTACAAAAACTTCTATGAACTACCCACAGCAGTCAACAATAATAGAAAGCAAATAATATCTAACATCCAATAGAATAATAATACTTTCACATAATACAACAATCAATTACACTAAGTAATATATTCAAAGAAGAAATATCAACATAGAAAGAGATATTCACACTTAAAAAAAAAAATCTCAAACTAATCTAAGAAATAAATAGGGAATGTCCCTTCTAATCTATCGGTCAAAATATCTAAGAAAATTGAAGGCACATTTACCAAGCAAGGAAAAACTTTTGGAGAGCTCTCATGTTGTCTCCAAGGCGCATTTACTCTGCGCCATGTGGCGCTCAATCTAAGGGTTGATGTTTTGGTTAACTCAATCCTATAGTACTCTTTTACAAAAGCTACCACTAGCCTCCTATAACAGGACCACGTTGACCTCCCATAGCCGATCTAACACTGCTTGCCATTCGGTGGAAGAGTGTTCATCAAAGCCGACACCTTCTCAAAATCGGCGTAAGATAAGATAACTATTCCGAGATGATTTCTTGATCATCGATCGATTCCCGACCACGCGTGTGATACTAAATCACCATCACGCCACCGATAATCGATAATTCTGTCATCGCCTTTTAAGTCTTGTTCTTCATTCGTCCGTTCTCGGGAATGCAGGTATCCTTACATAACGCATCATAGTTCCTGCAACAAATGCAGAACAAAAAAAGGATCACTTTATAATCCATAATAAACATAATGGAAAATACATGATTTTCTATGATTCATGCAACAAATGCAGAATAAAAAATGGATTACCTCTAACCCATACAGACATAATTGAAAAAGAAACAATTTTTTTTTTGGTCAACTGTCAACAGTCAACGGTCAACGGTGGTCAACGGTCAACGACGGTAAACGGAAGTCAACGCAGGTCAACGGATGACCGGGTCAGGTCAACGGGTCGGTCAACGAGTCGTCGGGTCAAACGGGTCAGGTCAGGTCGGTCGGACTGATGAGGCCGGTCGGACCGCTCGGGCCGACCAACCGGCACGTGCCCTGCGCGTGCGTGGGCAACCGCCGGCCAATGTCACGATGACGTCAGCCAGCGCGTGCCTTGAACGCGCAAGCGGTTGCTGCGCGCGTGCGCTGCACGCGCCTGCGGTTTAAACTGCACGAATGGTGCAGATTTCAAAAATTTCTGCTCCACATGAGTCCTACGATTGATGGTTGTCTTGGACTTAAGGACGACTCCAATAGAGCTGTGTTCATAAGGCAAAGAGGACTTCAAGGTGCGAGAGAGAACTTCGATTTCATATTGCATTTGCGGTCGCTATGACTCTGAATAAACAAATCGGACGGATGCTACTGAGTAGTTCGCAATCTGACTGCTATGGACGTTGCAAGAAGTCGTGGCCTCCGAAACAGATGACGACTTTTTGTCAAGATTAGATCTGGGGGAGAGAGATTGGAAGGTGGGTGTGATGGAATCGAAAGCCCGGTAATTTTCTTCCCATAATAAAACAAACATGTGACAGTACTACTTGTAAGACAAGGGGTCCATCGGAATATTTGAGGGAGGACAAACCCATGGTGGAAGGATGAAAGAACGACGAAATCCACACTGTCGATTTCTAGAATGGTCTACCATGTGGTCAGTGAGGAACACGAAGTTTTGTCCGTCCTTGGTTCTGTAGTGGTCCAGCATGAATCGCTGCCTTGTTCCTGGTCTTCTAGATACGCACCACACCCCCCCCTTCCCCAAACAACAACCCCCAAAAAAATATTGCGAGAGTGCTTTCCTATTTATAGAGAGACTTCCACCGACATATAGAGAGAGTGCTTTACAAGAGCTCAATGTGGACTATCCACAATTACAAGATTTAAATGATTTTTAATCACTGATCTCAACTAACACTTAAGGAATTTCAACACCACAAATACCAACTACCTATTGTAGATATTTAGTTCTAGATACATCTAGATAAGTGGAGGGGGCAGAGAGGTAGTGATCCTTTAGTGGCCCCCATATAAAGAAAACGCATTTCATGTGACTGGCTGTCACAAGGTGTAATCGATTAATCGAAAGTCAAATTCATATAGACAAATAACAGATTGACAATTCGATATAAGTTGTAATCGACGGACCGTCGGAATATTTGAGGGAGAACCAACCCATGGTGGAAGAATGAAAGAACGACAAAAGTCCACATTGTCGATTTCTAGAATGGTCTACCATGTGGTTCGTGAGGAGCACGAAGTTCTGTCCAAACGTCTTTGGTTCTTTAGTGGTCCAGCATGAATCGCTGCCTCGTTCCTAGTCTTCTAGATACGCACCACGCCCCCCCCCCCCTCTCCCAAACAACAACCCAAAAAAAAAAATTAAAAAAATATTGCGAGAATGCTTTCCTATTTATAGAGAGACTTCCACCGACATAGTATAGAGAGAGTGCTTTACAAGAGCTCAACGTGGACTATCCACAATTACAAGATTTAAATGATTTTTAATCACTGATCTCAACTAACACTTAAGGAATTTCAACACCACAAATACCAACTACCTATTGTAGATATTTAGTTCTAGATACATCTAGATAAGTGGAGGGAGGGAGAGAGGTAGTTATCCTTTAGTGGCCCCCATATAAAGAAAACGTATTTCATGCGACTGACTGTCACAAGGTGTAATCGATTAATCGAAAGTCAAATTCATATAGACAAATAACAGATTGACAATTCGATATAAGTTGTAATCGACGGACCATCGGAATATTTGAGGGAGAACCAACCCATTGTGGAAGAATGAAAGAACGACGAAAGTCCACATTGTCGATTTCTAGAATGGTCTACCATGTGGTCCGTGAGGAGCACGAAGTTCTGTCCAAACGTCTTTGGTTCTGTTAGGGTGAGATTCGGGAAACAGATTCCCAAAACGGTGATTTGACACAAAATCAATCACAAACGTAGCGGAAGCGAAGCGCAAGAAATTCATGATTCACCGATCCTAAGGCACGTCACATAAACGAACGAACCCTATATCCACAAACTAAACCCCGGTGTTGCGAATCAAAGAGGAATAAACCACGCCGTTCTTCAGAGGATAAACTATTCTTCGGGAGAGAGAACGTGCGTCAGAGAGCGAGAGACCGTCAGAGAGCGAGCGAGCGTCTATAAGCGAGCGAGAGATAGGATACGTAATCCTTCAATCTTCTAAAACCGCCTCTCTCTAATTTTTATTTTTTTTATTTAAATAACTTCCTCCATGGGCCCTAAACTCACAGGCCGGGCCTTTTGGACCCAACATGGATGGACGGGCCAACTCAGGCCCATAAATAAAAGAAAAAATCCATTAGGTTCTTTAGTGGTCCAGTATGAATCGCTGCCTCGTTCCTAGTCTTCTAGATACGCACCACGCCCCCGCCCCCCCCCCCTCTCTCCCAAACAACAACCCAAAAAAAAAAAAAAAAACTCAAAAAATTATTGCGAGAATGCTTTCCTATTTATAGAGAGACTTCCACCGACATAGTATAGAGAGAGTGCTTTACAAGAGCTCAACGTGGACTATCCACAATTACAAGATTTAAATGATTTTTAATCACTGATCTCAACTAACACTTAAGGAATTTCAACACCACAAATACCAACTACCTATTGTAGATATTTAGTTCTAGATACATCTAGATAAGTGGAGGGGGGAGAGAGGTAGTGATCCTTTAGTGGCCCCCATATAAAGAAAACGTATTTCATGTGACGGGCTGTCACATGGTGTAATCGATTAATCGAAAGTCAAATTCATATAGATAATAATAGATTGACAATTCGATATAAGTTGAATGAGACCCAAAATTTTCATAAAAATAATACATGTAAGTTGAATGAGACAATTTGATAATTGATTCCTCTAAATAATAGGAAATTTTTGGAGAGAGGGACCCATGAGCTTAGTCCTTATTTGTTTGCTTGTGACCTCTTTACACCTATAAAAGGCATCCCTTGGTCCATTGATGGATACATGTATAGCACTAAGTATAATGCAATTTAATTAATTGTTTATATCATGTCATCACTATTACGTGATGTATTTGTCACAAGAAGTACTTTTTCTCTTCAAAAGAAAGTTGATGTGATCCAAATTTTCTACGGATCGAATTCACAATGATCTAGTGTATCCAATACAGCCCGAGGGAGTATCCTAGGCCCCAGTATCCAAGTTGAAGTAAGACATAGCAGGAACCATCCTGTGTTCGGGCTCCGTTAGCTCGACAAAGTCGCCAGAAACTGACCATCGACGTTGCACGAACGGAATCTTTTCTAATTCGAAGAGAAATTTCAAACTCGACGGCTAGAGTATCAATTATTACACTCTTCCAGTACAAACCCATGATGCGGTGCATTGGTCAAACTTGGCTGGTTTCCTAAATGCTCAGTGACATCACATCCTCCCACTTCCATCTCAATATTTGGAATATACTGAAGTTTTGAAAGCAGCCACCATTAACGATAATTTCAAAAGAAAATGTCCAAAAGTGGCGGCTTCATGCTGATTATGAGATTTTATGGTATTACTATTAACTATTCACTTTAAATTATTTTAAAATTTTAAATTGATAGATGAATACTTAATTTAATATTTAAATATTCTTATACTGATATTACTAATTTAATTAAGCCTAGTTGCTGGGAACCTACTTCTCTTTCTTAGGATTGTGGCCAATTTTGTCTTAGCTCACATATTTTGAATGCTATCTAGATATTTCTATTGATTGAGTTGCAAATTTGTGAATTATTTATACGTTGGTCTTTGCTGAGGAGGATTCCCCACCACGTGTTACTTACCTTTTGCTTGGATTTTCTTGCAAAAATAACTGGCAACGCGGTCCTCCGATCGGCTCAATTGTTCTGCAATCATAGATTTTCGTGAATGGTGATAATACAAATTAAAATTTTAATGCCAGTGTCCTTATACGAAATTATTTTATTGCGATAATGTCACTTGATAAATACACTTCTTTCGGTCGGAAAGTCGCTAAAAAGCCAAGTATTTTCAAAAGAAAAATAATTACCTAAGTTAGCAAAGAGAATACTTTTTGAAATATGATTAAATTTTATTTCAACGGTAGCTTCATGATTTTTTAATCTGAAGTATGAAATTAATTCATCTTACAGAATTACGTACACTTATGACAAGTAAGTCGACAATTTAATTTAATTTAAGATATTAGTTATCTTCTTTTAATATTCTATATTATTCAATCTACGATTGGGATAATGTCACTTTTCCCTGGTTATTTTTACTTTCTTCATTAATCAAGATGGAAGAGTATATCTTGTCTCAATAATTTGGGAGACTATATATTATACTTTAAAAAATTGATTAATTTTATTGAAAATTGCAATATCTCTATAGTCATGGAGAGTACCTCTGTTTTCTCTTTAATGCACGAAGCGAATAAATAACATGCATAATATTAATTTTCCATTTCAAATTGTATTTATTTATTGGTATAAAATGTGAAGAGGTGGAGCGTCCTAATGAAACAATGTCACACTCGGTCATCACTCATCACTAGTATGGATACTTGTCTCTACCTCATGCAAATGCCGGTAATCCTCCAAATTAGAGGATGTTTTGAGACGGAAGATGAGAATAGACATGTTGGTTCTGTCTTGAGTTTTTAGCTCAATTTGCGACTTCGTGGAGTCTCTCTCTATTGAAGGAGGGTTAGGAAAGAGCAAGTTTATCAATTCGGTGGGTATCTTGTTGATAGTTTTGCACTCTTTCTGGTTTTTTTGGATTGTGAGGGATTGTGATGCATGTCAATTGTCAGAAAGATCCTCTGTGAGCTGAGAGACACGAGAGACCATCGAATTCTTGAAGAGTGAAATTGATCTGGGTGACTGTGAAAGTGCTAGTACGAGCACCTAGAGGGGGATGAATATGTGTGAAAATAAATTTTGCAAAATATAGTGTAAAACTTAACTTTTAACCTAAGTTTGATTGATAATAGACTTTGTAGAGAAAATCAGACTCTAACAAGTAAATAGAGTTACGAACAAAATAAAAGAGTTCAGAGAAGAGAATAAGAACACAAGATTTATAGTGGTTCGGCTTAATCCAAGCCTACGTCCATTCTCCCGCACTGACAGCCCACCGGCTGGATTTTACTAATAATCAAAAGAGTCGTTACAGTATCATGTCCTTGATTCCACAGTATAGAAACTCTGCTACACTTCCACAAGTCCTCACAAATATCTAAACTCTCTTTTGAGTACAAATTTAAGCTCAACAATTGAATCAGCAAAGAACAAAAAACTTCAGACTTTGGAATTTATCTATCGCGCACTTACTCGAATAACTAGAGCGTATTCTTTATATACTCCTCCATGCCTTCATAACTGTTGGTACCTTCCAAAGGAATTCTTCCAATCTACTCGTTGGACAGAATCAATTAGGGAAATTTCGAGTTACTTAAGGAATGTGATGATAGCCCACCAATCATACTCGCCCATACAATCAGGATCTAGATTTCCATAAGTAAAACCTTCCAAGTATATTTCGCCAATCAACGAATCCAATTTACTCGTATTGATTTCAAAACGAATAATAGATCTTGAGATGCTATGTCCAGCCGTAAGAACTTCTTTAGCCGCTCGAATCAAAACCTTAAAGAAATACTCGATTTTGGATAAGTCTTCTTCGTTGGTCTAGAAACTGTCAATGAGGTTAAATCTTGAGTCTGGCAGTCTTCAAACTTTGATGACAAAGTTTGGAAGTCTTCAGACTAGACTGATGGAAACGTTTTGTCAGCTTCTAAACAAATAAGGAAGTTTTCTCCAATAATCTCCCCATTTTTTATGGTGACAAAACTTTCATGTAGATTTGGATACTTTTAACTTGCAAGACAATACTCAAGCAAACAAGGATTCTCATAAAAGATAAATAAGTTAGGATACTTATAGTATCGAATCTGCATCCACGGGAAATGAGTTAGTCCTGTAAAAACAACTATCTTTGCCAACAATGCTTAAGATACTGCTAGCATTTAAACGATCAAAACACAATCCAAACCAGTCACAACCAGACAAAAATCAAAGTCAAATCTAAAAATCAAAATCAAATCAAATCTCAAATCTACACCAATTTCTCCCCCTTTTTGTCAACATTAAAAAGGTAGAGTTGAAAAAGAGAATTGGATAAAATTAAAATTGTTTTGGAACGTAAACGATCTGGAAATCTCCCATCGACTTAACAATCTCCTTCAACTTTCTCAGATCCTCCTTCAGTTGTGCTACTTTCTCACCCTTAACAATTGCTTAAACTTGAAGATTAAGGGCCTGAACTTAATTGTGTAATGAAACTGAAGAGGCTTGATTAGCATTCTGCATATTCTGAAATTTGCATCCCAAAGCATAAATCTAACATATCATCTCCATAAGAACATCAAGCAACCTTCTAAGGTCTCATGAGTTGTTAGTTTGAGTGCTTGCTTCAGCATGATCGGTTTGTGGAGTATTGGCAAATGAAGACACTTCAACATGAGCACCAAGACTTGGAGATGAAACCTCGTTACCTTCTTCAGGAAATTGAGAGGCATATACATCTTCTGGATCGGCAGGAGAACGACTGACATCGTCACTAGTAAAAGCAAGTGAATGAGTACCTCTTTTATCAGCAGCTCCCCCTGTTTTAGTGCCTTCAAGTGGAGAGAAGTACTCTTCATGCTCTGTCTCTTCTTCAATGACACGATGACCTTGTTCTCCATTTTGCTCTTCTTCTGCAGTTCTTCCTTCCTTTGCTTCTTTCCTCATCGATTCCCTCTCTTCACTCCTCTACTCTGTTTCCTCTCTGTCTTAGTTCTCTCTATCCTCTGTCTTTGGAACAAGACGTTGTAAGTTCCTTAAGGCAAGAGCGGAAATGGTGATGCCATCCTCATCTTCTTCATCTTGCAAGATGAGTGCTCTCCTTCTTTTAGATGGAGCTGTCATAGGCTCATTGCCTTTCTGTTTTGCAGCCACAGAGTCTTGACAAGTTTTGATAGGAGTCTTCTCCTTAAATATCTCTAAAGCCTTGTTTAGCTCCTTCAAACACATCTTTGAAACCATCTTCAGTCCCACCACTATTTGATCACAGGTTCGAACACAGGATTTTAGGAGGCTGAATGTTAAAATGTCTGAATAGCTAAGTAACAAGTGCTGAATAAAGAAGTTGGCCCTTGTCCTTTACCATTGATAGCATACATCAGCTTCGCTTTTGAATTGGAGACGTTAGTCTTTGATGTGGATTTGGGTCTAAGACAATTAATCACAATCTTGTGAAGCAAGACATTTGAGGCACTCATCCTCAAATACGAAATTCGGCCTTCTGTCATTCCATCTCGAACAAGCTCCACAGTTGCACGACCAATAGACACACTAATTGATTGGAACATCCCTCTCTCTACCCAATCACATCAGCTAGAGTGCCATATCAACCACATAATCCTGGTATCTAACATTGAAAGAAAATGTATTTGCATCCAAAAAGCTTAGATTGGAATAGAAATACGCAGTAAGTTCTGGATGAGCTACTGTTGTCTCAGAGCAAAAATGTTCAAATTGAAGTAAAGTAAATTTCTCCCGTAACTTCACGTTCAGAGAGTCGAAAAATCAAAATCCACACTCGGTGGGTTCATCACCCCTCGCTTCAGCAACTTAAAGTAAACTCGCTTATGTTCCTCAAAATGAAATAGATCGGCTCTTTTTCCTCGAATGTTCGCAGCAACACCCATTCTAGGCTTAAAATGAGTGAACATCTTTTCATCATCATTTCCATTAGATTGACTAAACCCTCCAACACGTGGATCACTTGAAAAATTTGCAAAAGCCCTTTCTACTGAGCCAACAGGAGCAATCCCCAAACATTCCATCGTTTGTAAGAAATGTGTTTCATTTTTGTACCCCTTTTCTTTCAAAAATTCATCAATAAAGTTCATTGGAGAACCTCCATTCTTTAAAGTAGAGTAGAGTTTGAAGGTAAAAGCAAGCTTAAGAGTCCTTACAGGTTCGGCATCCTCAATAATTTCTTCCTCCGCCTGTTATTGCTGAACATTCTGTGGTCTAGCCTGAGGAGAATGGCGTGGTTGAGAATGTTGTGGACTCTACTGTTGCCTTAGAGATTCTTCTTCCTCGGTCATATCAAAATGCGTATGACCCTCACGCATATGCTGTGGTCCCCCGCTTGCAATTCTTGAAGACTTTCTTTAGGAAGACATTATCACAGTCTTTGAGAGAGTTTCCCAACTCGATTCGCGAGAAAGATGAAAACTTTAAGGATTAAACTAAAGAGAAAAGTAAGAAGGTGATGTTCTGTGCTTTTAGGGTTTGTGAGTAAAAAAATGAAGAAGAAGAACAATATATAACGCAATCGAAACGAGGTATACGGATCGTCATAAAAGGAAAAATAAAAAATGCATTATCAAAAAATAACTGCCTTTTTGAAAATAAATAATTGTCATCTTAAAAAGATAACTTCATTTTCGAAAAAGAATAATTTCCACAATTTCAAAAACTTTGGAAGATAACATCAATCAATTGCAGATTAATAAGCAATCATACCTTTTCAAGATTTTATCCTAGAGATAAATTGCTAGAACTGAAATGACTTACAATCGTGATTCTTGATTTTCTGAGTCTGAGCATCTTTCGACTTTTATCCCTGAGTCTGAGCTTCTTCAGACTTTAAGATATTAAGTCTGGATCGAATAGACTCAAATAGACTTTTTTCTAGTGGTTTTGTGAAAATGTCCGCCAGCTGATTCTTTGAGTCAATGAATTGAATCAATACTTCTCCATTTTGAACATAGTTTCTAATAAAATAATGTCGTATCTCTATATGCTTTGCTCTTGAATGAAGAATTGGATTCTTGGTGAGATTAATTGCGCTGGTGTTGTCACTTTTGATCTCAGTGCATGAGTCTTCGATTCCAAAGTCTATTAGTTGTTGTTTTATCTATAAGATTTGACAACAACAATTTCCAAGAGCCACATACTTTGCTTCTGCTATTGAGATAGCTACAGTACTTTACTTCCTTGAAAACCAAGACACTGTTATGTTACCAAGCAATTGACAAGTGCCCGATGTGCTCTTTCTATCAACTCTGCATCCTGCTAGATCTGCGTCTAAGTATCCAAGGAGAGTAAAGTCTCATTCTTTAGGATACTATAGACCTAACTTAGAGGTTGTTATAACGTATTTGATTATGCGTTTCGCAGCACTTAGATGAGATTCTTTGGGATCTGATTGAAATCTAGCACAAATGCAAATACTAAACAAAATGTCAAGTCTAGAGGCAATAAGATAAAGAAGTGAACCAATGATACTCCTATACAACTTCTGGGCAACTTTCTCTCCTCCTTCATCTTTGTCCAGCTTCAAAGAACTTGACATTGGTATATCAGTCTTTTTGCAGTTCTCCAAACCGAACTTTTTAACAAGTTCTTTAGCATACTTTTCTTGGTGAATGAAAATTCCGTCCTTCAATTGTTTCACTTGTAGTCCGAGAAAGAAGGATAGTTCACCCATCATGCTCATCTCGAATTCATCCTGCATAGACTTAGAGAATTTCTTGCACAGATTTTCGTTAGGTGATCCAAAAATAATATCATCAACATAGATTTGAACAAGTAAAAAGTTTTTACTTTCTCTTTTAATAAACAGAGTAGTGTCCACTTTAATTTTAACAAAGTCATTTTGGATTAAAAACTTAAACAAGTGAAGATGAAGTTTTTCTATTCGTATTCAAGACCATGCCAGCTTGAAGCATATTTGTAATCATTTACCCCACAATCGTAAACTTTCAAAATATGGTCACAAAATATATTTATATCTCAATAATTTTATTATATAAGCAACATTATTGACACCTAAATTTGGGCAACTCATTTAAACATTCATTGTATAAGAAAATTAGAGATCGGCCTCGATCCCTGAATAAAAATATTAGCTAAACTGCATATAGTTTATGAATATTTTGTATTTTATAGCATACCAATAAATTCATAAAATTGCATTTAATTTGACCGACGGTGGATGGACTTAATTCAATCAAATTGACGAAAGAAGCAAGTTTCGGCCAAGACTATGGAGATTTACTAGCTGAAAATCACATGGCTAATAAGAGGGGTTTTGAGCTTTAATTGAGTTGGTTTAAGCCCATAACAGAAATAACTGATAAAAGGCATTGAGCTTAATATTAATAGAGCCCATTACTTCAATATGGTTGAAAATAAGCCCACAAGGATAAAATATTCTAACCCGTAGGATTAGTAAACAAGAAAACCTTATTGACACATAAAGACTCTTAATCCTCACAATGAGAGAGAGTGGGCACGAGAGAGAGAGAGAGACGCGACCGAGAGACTCGTACGGCCAAGTCATCACCTATGTAGCACGGACACTCTCCGGAAGCCTTCGTGTTGTGTCCGACACTTCGACACGTGTCCGACACACTCCAACACGTCCCGACACGCTCCAACATGCGGTCAACAAGTGTCGAAAAATCCGACACGTGGTCAACTCTCTCCGATACGCTCTAACACTCGAGTCCAGAATTCCGACACGCGATTCCGACACGTATGGGGTCAATTTTAAAAATTTCTAATACTTGAGGGGTCAAAATATAAATATACACAAAAGAAGTAATAAAAGAAATAATAAAATTGCTATAAATATACATGCACGGGTCAATTTTTTTTCAGTTTTGTTTTTTTATAATTGTTTTAGTTTTTTTAAAAGTCTTTTACTATGAAAGAAGTAATAAAAAATGCTATATATGATAAATAAATAAATTTAAAAATATCATTTCAGCATTTTTCTTTAAACAATATTTTTCCCTCTAAGTTTTATGTATTATTGTAACAAATTAAAATAATGAATGATATTTTTTAATATTTTTCGTGTAAATTAATTCTAGGCTATTATTATTATTATTATTATTATTATTATTATTATTATTATTATTATTATTTATATATAAAAATATATTTAATATATAACGTGTCGACGTGTTGTGTCGCGTGTCCGTATCAGTGCTACATAGGTCATCACTGACACCATCCCTACTCCACTGTTGCCTGTCTTAGATGACGGTGCCATTGCTCAGATCCCTCACTTGGTGACGCCGCCGCTTCGATTCCAACCCGCCCCAATGAAGCTACCGCATCGCTTGCCGTGAAGCTTCTTGTGCCCAGCCGCCACTAGTTCCAATTGGGAAACTAGTCCTTTAATTAGGTTACTTTCCTAAACTAAATTTGAATTCAATATTTGGTTTCCTAATTTGAATATATCGTGATCTAATTTTAAGTACTTCAAGATTTTAGGTATATCCAAATTTGCAAACTTTCCTAGATAGGGTTATAAATTGCACAAAAAATCGCTCACTTGATCTTTAGGCTTTAAGATTGGGGTGTTGATTTATTTGGCTTGCAAATTTGAATTGGTTGGATAATTTTGCTTGATTAGGAGCATATCTATTTTCTTTTCTTTGCTTTCCTTTTTTTTTTTTTAGCAAACTTTGCTTTCCTATTTTGAAAATATAAAATTTTGCATCTCGTGATAGATTAGGATTTATTTTTTTATTTTTTATTTTGGATAAGATTGCGTGTTAGATTATATTCAATAGTTTAAGATAAGTCTCCAAGTTGAAATAACATTTAATTTAAATTATTTTCTAATTTAATTCAGATAACTCTTCACATTAGGTAATTTCTTTTTATTAATTAGGGTTCGTATCACGAAAAATCCCAAACTAGTACACTTACGATAAATTTATCCTAAATTAATTTTTTTACCTCAAAAAATCTCAAATTGATACACATGTGACAAATTTAGCCTCTACTAATTTTCAATAAATTTTACCTTTAAATTGCTAAATCGGATGACATGCGACAATGGATAAATGTTTTAGTTTAGAGTTTTACTCTATGTTTATCATAGGTGTACAAATTTTATGATTTTTCATGGTATTAATGTAATTTAACGAAAACTAACGAAAGGTAAATTTGTTACAGATATACCAATTTAGGATTTTTTGTGATGAAAAAATTATCTTAGGATAAATTTGTCACATTTATATTAGTTTGGAATTTTTCGTGGTATTAACCCTATTAATTATTTACTCCAAATTTAATTAAAAAACCTAAAGTTAATATCATATAGATTAGGTTGCATCATGTTATGCTATGTCATCTTGCCACATCATTGTAACTTGGCATGTCACCATGCCACATTATATATGCCACGTCATTGCCTTGTCACCATCCATGTCATGTCCTCAATTCTATGTCATTTAGTGATTACATGTCCAAGTTCATTTAATTAAAATTGCATGCCATATTAGAGTAATTTTATGGGATAATGACACATACAGTCTCTAAACTTTTGCCTAATGTACAATTTGGTCCATAAAATTTTAATTTATTCAATGTGATTCCTAAATTTTAACCAAATGTGTAACATGGTCTCTGAACTTTTAATTTGTTTAATATATTCCCTAAATTTTTTGTATATGTTCAATCCAGTCCCTAAACTATATGAAGATATTCAATGTAGTCCTTGATCTTGAATACTTATGGAAGGACTATATTAAACATATCCATACAATTTAAGGACTGAATTGAATATATATCGAAAGTTTAGAAACTATATTAAACAAATTAAAAATTCATGGACCATATTACACATAGAGTTAAAGTTCAGGAATCATATTGGATAAATAAAAAGTTTAAAGACCAAATTATACATTGAACCAAAGTTCAGGGACTATTTGTGTCAATTTCCCTAATTTTACTTTATCTTCCCATGTCATTAGAATTCGATCATGATATTTTCATTAGTTGCATTCATATCTAAGTTTGCATTATATAGTTTAGTCTTCATTACAAAAGAGAACACAAAAGAAGTTAATCAGAATTGCATATTTATATTTTTAATAATCATGGTTGGGCTAGATTTAGTTTAGTGTTTGAATTTTTGCTTTCTTTTAATTTATTTATTCCATGCTTTGATTATTGAGTGTCAATTTTTACAGTTTGTTCACCTAGGCCGGCAGGGTAGCTGCATGAATCATGCGCGCCTGCCGGGAAGACTTACACGGTAGAGAGAGGGAGGAGAAATGGAGGGGGGATCCGAGAGTTGGGGGAGAGAAAGGGAAGAATCGGCAGCTCGTTTCCCTTTGCTCTCAGCCGGATGCACTTCGCCTCCTTGGCCACGCACGACCAGCCGCCTCCACTGTTGCCGTCCAACGACATCCAGCCGGCGTCCTCACTCCTCACCCTCGTGGTCTCCTCTCTCCCGATTCCCACATCGCCGGTGAGTTCCTTTTCAGTTCGACCCTTTTTCCCCGAGGATCTCGGCTCGGAGACATCGCAAGGCGGTCGGCCATAGCTCGATTCGTTTCGAGCTTGCCCTCTAGCCGTGGTCTCCGAGCCGAGTAGGGACCCCCACCGCCAAACGCTCGCTCCGCAAACCTTTTGTCGGCTCTCCCTGTTTTGGTCAAGCCGGGGAAACGGAGGCCCGTTCTGTCTTTTTGTTAGTCCGTACGCGTGTTGGGTTTTATGGAGTCGCTGCTGTTGATTTCAAGTATGTCTTGGTGATTTCTTCTAAGTCTGGATGTGCGGTCGGGTTTTGAATTGCTCAATATTCTCTCTTCAATCCACTGCGCACCATTTGTTCGACAAAACAATTGAACCAAGGCCGTACACAGCTTCGTACACAGCTTCTTCCGATTTTGAGTTGCTTCGAATGTGTCTTGATAGGGTTCGCTCAATGGTGATCTTTCACTGACCTCAACCAACATATGGTTTTTTTTTTTTTTTTTTTTTTTTTTGGTAAGGAACATATGGTTTTTTGTTCACCGTGGTTTTATATGCTTTTCCCCCTGTCAATCTCGTTCGATGCATCAGTGGTGATTATTTGATGAATGTTGGCGAGGTCATAAGTGGGGGAGAGCAATTTACCAAAATAATAATAATAATAATAATAAGTGGGGGAGAGCTAGGGATGAGCATCGGTCCAGGGTTGACCCTGGACCGACCTTGGACCGGCCCAACTCTGCTGGTCCTGGTCTGGTTTCCAAGGAGACTAGGTCGATCCTTGGTCCTAGAATTAGTGGACCAGCACTGTGTGGATCGACATTTGATGCTCATTTAACCTGTTGCTCCTTACTCGACATTTGATACTCATTTTGTTTGATGCTCACCCCACTTGACTCTCACCACTTGCCTTTCTTAGCTGACTTCATTCATCATCAAACCCACTAGGTCGGTACGATTCTCAATTGCCCTTTCAAGGAGTACAAAAAATAAAATAAAAAAATTATTGGTTAGTCTTAGATTGACTTTGAAACTGGACTAAACCCATTGAGTCAGTCCGGTTCTCAATCGGTTTTTTAAGGAGTATAAAAAATGAAATAAAAAATTATCAGTTTGTCTCGGGTTGACCTTGGAATCGGACCAAACCCACTAGGTCGGGCCAATCCTCGGTCCCAAGCTCAATAGGGTTGGTTCTCGGTCCCAAAAATTGAGACAAAATATTGTACGGGTTAGTTCTAGGGTTAGGGGGTGGACTGGTCCAACCCAGACCATACTCACCCTTTGGGAGAGCTCATGCCTAATCCAAAATGTAAGCCCACTTTTAAGGCATTACCTCTAAATCAATAAGTCCTTTCCTCTTTGGACAGAAAGAAAAGGTTGCAAAACTAAATGTATAAGTTTGTGATTTTTGTGGCATTATCCCTTTTGTTTTATTAGTTATGTTACCTAACATTCAATTTCAACTTGCTTAGTATATGTTTTGAGTTTGAATTAGTGAAGGAAATCCAATTCAAGACCCACATATGACTTGTAACTTCATGTCCGAAAAAGCAATTCTTTATTGAAATGCTTTTCACATTGAAGTTGGATTCCTGAGTTGAGTAAGCAAGTCACACGAAAACAAATAAAAATGGAATTTGACTCGGTCATTGTGCATTAGAGCTGACAAAAGAAGCGTGAAGGTTTTTCCTTCGTTATGGATTATGAGAGGTTGTGAGATAATAGTTGTGAGTTTTGCTTGAGGTGTAATTTAAGGTTGAAAAACACCTTGAGCGATTATTAAATTTGCATTTCTTTGATTAATGATTGATTACTAGGTGGTTGGCTAGGTTCAATATTTGGATCGAATTGTGTAAATTTCTTATATGCTTATTATTTTACATTGATTTCTTTGATAATTTTTTTCATCTTGCATTAGACTCGAGTTGCAAAATCCGTTTATTTCAGCATTATTTCACAGCACAACTCATTCAACCAATTAAGTTTCATTTGACTTTGTACCATAAGGTAAAGAATTATGTACTGTGGAAAAGTTTGGTCAACGCAAGGAGTGGCTATAAAAAAGCGATGATTTACAGGACAAGACTTATCATAGTTGCGCAAGCTTCCAAAGCCGTTGCGTAACTACTTTACAGATTGGAAACCATAATTTGTTAAGTACAAACCAATGAAAACATGCCCCTTTTCCTTTCCATACACTATCTCCTTTAAAATTCTAGAAAATCAATCTAAGTTGCCTGTAGTATTTATGAATAAAAGAGAATATTATTGAAATGGCATTAGAGTAATCTAACATAATCACATTCTCAAATCCATAATCTTTACTTCACGGAAGTATTCTCCCACACGTTATTTAGATTATCAATTAGTAGAGGCTCTTGAATAAATTGATTGTATCATAATTAATCCGAAAGTTGCAAATTGATATAATCTACTGGCCATTCTTTAGGTGAATCATTTGAGGGAAGGTCACGATAGGCAAAACTTCTATTATTATTATTTTAAAAAAATGGATATTTCAATAATACATCCATTCGGATTCATATGGGACGGATGGCGATCCCAATTAATCCCAACCCAAATCACTAATCACACCTGGGTATTTTCACCAAAAACAGAGGGAACATCGCCTGTCGTTATTGTTCGTCGGAATCTCTCAAAGTCTCATTTTAGGCGGTTGAATTTGTGCTTTCTTTGTTACTAGCATTTGCATCTGTCTTTTGAAGCCGGTTGTCCTTCAGCAATTATGACCTGCTATCCGCGAAACATGATTTTACACTCACCTAAACTGATGCCTTGACCCCCAATTCCGTCATTTCGTGTCCGGCCACATTTATTGGTTTCTGCCTAGCTTTCCCAATGGACAATAAGTTGCTGTCCCTTCCCTTTCCTTAACCCGAGAATCATTTGGCCCTTTATATAAGATCGCGAAAGGAAAAGAAAACTTGGAGGAAGAAGTCATGGAAAGTGCTGGTACGAGCTTCAACGACCGAAGGTGGTCGCTGAAAGGCAAGACCGCTTTGGTCACTGGTGGAACCAGAGGGATTGGGTCAGTCTCAGTTCACTTTCTTTGTGACCATTTACACATAATTCCAGCACTTTCTTTTAGTCTCTCGCTCTTGTGTGGCGATTTCAATTCAATTCTTGATAATCTGTCTATGGATAAGGTACGCGATCGTAGCAGAGCTAGCGGGGCTCGGCGCGAGTGTACACACCTGTTCTCGCAACGAGAAAGAGCTCAACGAGCGAGTGGAAGAGTGGCGGGGCAAAGGATTTCAAGTGAGTGGTTCGGTCTGTGACCTCACTTGCAATACCCAAAAGGAAGCGCTGGTTAAGACCGTCTCCTCTGTTTTTGATGGCAAGCTGAACATTCTGGTTAGTAACACTCAATAATCATCGTCTAGCAGTTGCTATGGAAGCAATTTTTGTTTCTATCGATCTCTTGTTTAAGTCTAGCAAGAAGTAGAAGTCTTTAGTTCAATTGATTTGTGGTTTTGGCTACACATAGAAGGACAATTCTGCAAATTCTTGTTCAACATCTGCTGCTTTGATAGCGTTCTGAACTTGGCAACTTCTGGTTTAATTGCCGCTGCTTTGATAGCGTTCTGTACTTGGCAACTTCTGGTTTAATTGCCGCTGCTTTGATAGCGTTCTGTACTTGGCAACTTCTGGTTTAATTGCTGCTGCTTTGGTAGTGTACTGTACTTGGCAACTGAGTTCCTGTTCAACTAACGTCAGTGACCTCATGAAAATCATTCGTCAAGATAAAAAAAAACTACATAACTAGTCAGATGCTACTTATTAAATTAATTTTACATTTGATTTAAGAACCTGGTTTTATGTTTGAAAGGTCGGTCTCATTTGTAAAATTTTAATCACTGAACCCACCGAACAGAAAAGGGTTCCGGCTGTCGATAATGGACGTGTTGGCTGTTGAAAATCCAATCTCCAGATTAACATTGTTTTAGGTGTGCTGAATCAATAGATAATGGACAAGTTGGCTGCACTTGTTATGATCAGACACAATAACATTTAATTTGTTATTCCGCTACTACTGCCCTCATTCAACTCTCTTGTAGTCTTGTTACCGAGCTCGGTTTTGATGCTAGTACGGCTAACGCAGGTAAACAATGCGGCGACAGTTGTTCTTAAGGGCGTGCTAGATCACACAATGGAGGACTGCTCTTACGTGTTGAAAGCCAACCTCGAGTCCCCTTACCATCTGTGCCAACTTGCGCATCCACTCCTGAAAGCTTCAGGAGATGGCAACATTGTGTTTCTTTCCTCGATTGCGGGTGAAGTAGCTCTACCTGCACTCTCGATTTACTCTGCTTCCAAAGGTACGATGATGTTTTGTCCAGGCTCTTCCTTGAAGGGTCATTTCCAGCACACTGTACACGGCTCATGAACTCATGTCGCTCTTCCAGGAGCTATCAATCAGCTTACCAAGAACTTGGCATGTGAATGGGCGAAAGACAACATTCGGATCAACACCGTGGCTCCTGGGCCCGTGAAAACCACCATCGCGAAACCTGTATTAGTCTTACCAATATCTCTGTCTGGATTTCACGTCTTCCTTACACTGACCCTGCAAAAATTTCTGTTTATCTTAAGCTGCTGAGAAATAACTAATCCTCTTGACACATTGGCCTAGCGAGACAAAACATGGCAAACTGATCAATACTGAACTAGGGACACTGAAATGAGAAGCAACATATACAATAGAACTCGTTTTTAGATACTCAATAATCCAAAGTGAGGATCATAGGAATAGGGACCGATGCTAATTAGTAAATGTTTCATCACAAAATTCTCCAGGAGAAAAGTTTATGTAGTGCTGCAACATGACTCACATTGAACTTTGTCGTTCAGGAACCGGAAATCAAAGAGAAGTTTCTCAAGATGCTTGCGCGAATGCCTCTCCATCGGTTGGGAGAGCCCAACGAGATCTCATCCGTGGTCGCGTTTCTTTGCCTTCCCGCGGCTTCATATGTCACAGGGCAGGTCATTAGTGTGGATGGTGGCTACACGGTGGGCTTCTAAGCCAAGTCTCACAAACTTCTCCATCCCTAAGTCAACTGCCTTTCAAGTCAGTGAACTCTATTTTGTAGCTGATCACGATGGACGGCGAAGATACAGTTGAACAGACCATTGTCCTAACTTTCTTTTAGGTCTAAGTCGGAGACTTCCGTCTCATTGATTGCTTAAGTTATCTGGAATTTCACGCGTTGTTTACGATGGAAGAAGTTCAAATACCATGTTGGTCTCTGGCGGACATGACTTCGCCTAGTGAATCTTTCCAATAAAGTTTGGTGATTTTGGGAATCGATCCTGGCTTTCTTGAGTAATCATGATTTCTTGATTGGCTAATTACCTTAGGCACAAGTCAATGGCCTGACTAAAATAGAAGTGGGTTTCTATCCATCTAATGCGGGCACAACAATGACTTCGATATATATTTTAACTGATTATTACAGCACATTGACCCTTTATCTTGCCATAAGATCTTGCAAGCCAAATATAATATTTTTCAATTGTATTCTTGATATAGCCGAAGTTTCGGGAGAGGCTAGTATGAAGCATTCTCAGACTCTACCTATTTACATTTTGGAAAGAGATCCCCTATTCAATTTATGCTCACGTTGGTGCCTCAATAATCTTAACAGTGATTTTTCCGTAAAATTTATTAATTTTGAAATTGTTTAATATGTAATGGTTGAAATTCATTGAGATACCAAAGAAGACACTTTCCAAAACAGAAGATCTTTGTTTATCGATTACAATTTTTTTTTCTTTCGAAAAAAATATCAAAAAACCCAAAACTATAGTTTCTATAACATATTTATAATTTTTTTTATAACACTAAAAATCTCAAATTTATATTTGTGTGAGACACAAAACCTTTGTCATGGTTTCCTTACAAACTGCCGCTAAAAATCTTTGTCATTGCATTACTAATATTTTTTAAGGACAAGTGGCCCTAATCTAGTGCCACGCAAGCTCCATATTAGAAAAAGATAAGAAAAACTGTAATATATATATTAACAAGACAGCTTTTAGTTGGTGGTGCCATTGCTGTTCAAGCTTCATTGAAGAGGGCCATCGACCCTCGCAGGCCATCAAAGAGGTCAAGACCTTGGATTTGACAAATTAGTCTTAATTTGAGATCAAGGCCAGCCTCCGTGTGACCTTAGAGATATGGAGCTTAGTCCTCACATCATCAAATACCTAAGATTGACAAAGATCTGAGATGGCAAGTAATAGTAGACAAAAGAAGAAGAAGATAGTAATTACATTGAATTGCTTCATTCCTTCAAATCACAAAGTGACGCCAAAGAAACAACAAAAACATAATCCCATCATCAGAGTAATTTCATCACAAACTTATGGGACAAATTCAAGACAGAGAAAGAGGACAAAGGGTTTCGAATGGACCCAGATGTAAGAGCAAGGGGGGGATGATAAATATGGAGTTGGCCTTGGCGTGTTGGAATGTGAAGATGCAAAGGTGGGAAGCCAAGCTCAAGCCTTGCTTCGAGGGAGGGACAAAGGTGGGGATGGTGTCCATCGCTGTGCTGCCGTCTTGGAGCACATAATGACGAGCGAGAGAGAAATAGATAAAATAATAGAGTGAAGCATCGACATTGCCGATGACAATGATGAGGGCGATGGCAGATGGCCCCATCTAGTTACAAATCAAGGAAGAACAAGGAGGAAAGGAAATATAGAAATCTCCGTTTACTAAGTCACCACATTGGGACTTCTAACCTCGATTTTGGACGGAGCAATGACAAAAGATGGATACATCAACGGTAAAAATTTGAATCTTTTATGTCACCAAAAAAAAAAAAAATTATGCTAAATATGCATAATTGCCATAATTTAGCATTTATTGAGGTTCTTTCCTCTTTTTCTTTTTTAAACTTTAATAATAATCGACACTATTATGGTGCCCACGCCAAACACATCATCATCGGCAAAATCACAAGCAACCTCTCAACTTTATAAGTGCATAAATAAAGAAGTCGACCGGGGGGGCAGGACACAAATCATAGTCAAGGCTGCAAATTCTGACTTAACAACCGCATTGATGAACGGCTCGGGGGCAGAGTCGCGTCAATTTCCTGTCCGTCCGTCTCGTCAGATCGCACGCGCTATCAAGGATCGACGGCTGGAGGCGTGCCACGACCAGGTACGACGAATCTTTCCCTGTCGAACGGGACTCGCGGCGTGCAATTGATAAACCCACCTCGAGCGGATTAAACTAAGCGCACTCGGGGCTGAACCAGCGACAACAGCCCATTGAGGCCCCACCACGTGGCACCTTCCAAACCGAGGAAAAACAAAAAAACAAAAAACGAGCTTTCCCCTTCCTCTTCCAGAAACATCCGCCCAGGGAGATCCGTGGGGCCCACGAGGACGGGGAACAATCCCCACTCGCGGCCCAGATCGCGCCACGTGTGCTCCCGACGACGTGGCGTCCGACGTGGCACCCTCTACATCCCTGGAAATGATACGTCTCCCCTCTCCCCATCTTTCCCTCAGCAAGAACTCTCCTTTCTGCCATCTCTCTCTCTCTCTCTCTCTCTCTCTATCGGAGTCCACTCAGATTGGAGATCGGAGAGGTTGGCCGGCCGATTTCCGGTTGCTTCCTGTTGCCTCGGGTCGCCGGCGTTTCGATGGCAACGAACGGCGCGGAGGGAGAGAGGGAGGACCGGGTGAAGATGGAGGAGGAGAGGAGGCGGAATGTGGTGTACATGTGCGGTTATCTCCCCGGAGCCTCGCCGGAGAAGTCGCCGATGCTCTCCCCGACGCCGGCGCGGGACCCCGGCGGAGACTCGTGGAAGGACGTCTTCGGCGGCGGCTGCGGGTTCGCCATGGCGGTCTCAGGTGAGGAGAGCTCGTTCATCGCTTCCTCAAAAGGGCTTGATTGATGCTCTTCGAGTCATCTTGTGTGACCGTTGCTGATCAATTTGTGCTTTCGAAAATATTGATTCTCGTCCGTTTGTAGTGAGTGTTGATTGCTGAAAATTTCTTCGTTCCACTTTTTTACTTGATCTGTGATTTGTTGGCGCAACACTATTTGATTGAATAAGTAGAGCTCTTGTTTAATGCTAGGGCTCATAGCTTATATTAGTCGAATTCATATTTCTAGCATCAAAGTCTAGGGCGGAGTTCGAATCAGCAATTGATACTCTCTTGTGTAGAAGCCGGAAGGAAATAATGAGAGCAACCACTAGCTGGAGCAGCAAATATCCAAAACTGTCATTGGGTTCATGAATTCGTTTTCCCCAAAAAAAAAAAAAAAAAAAAAGTGGACCAATTTGGATAAGCAGCATTACCGGAATGGAAGAAAAATTAACAAGAATCATTGGATATCATGAGTTTAAGATTCGCTGAACCAACATGGTCAAGGGTTGAGCAATCGGACTGTTATACCTGGGAATCGGACTGGACTGCCTTGAAAACTGGTCCAGTTCTAGGTTCTCATTGAGAACCAGACTGGTTCCGAGTGAGAAACCACTCGAGAACTGGACCAATAGGATCAAATTTGGAACCGGTTTCATAAAGGCTTAAAACCCCAGCTTTTCTCTTGGTATCTTTTTCTCTCTTTTTTTCTCTTTGTACTCTGCAACCTCACTTAGGCACTTTCTCTCTCTCTCTCTCTCTCTCTCTCTCTCTCTCTCTCATTCAAGCCTTGTAACCCTTGCTTGTTCCTGACTTGCCTTCGCTTGCTTGCCCTTGTCTATCTCTTACTTTGAACCGTTTTGTTGCCCATATTATTTTGCTAAACAAGAAATATGAACAACAGAAAAATAGGTTTACGGGTAGACCATGGAACCGGACTAGAAAAGATAGGGTAGGTTCTAAGGTTGGTACAAGGGCAAAGAAGGTAGGTTTCAGTTTCCAAAAACTGGGAACCAGTCCTAACAGGATAGGTTCTAGGCATTAGAACTTATCACCCTTAATGGTCACAGCTAAGTTGGACTTTTGAGTCTATCATACATTTGCTTTAACTAATATTGGATTGGAACTGGCTGTTGTAAACCCCTTCTCATGTCCCCTCTCTCTCTCTCTCTCTCTCTCACACACACACACATACATGTTGATATTGCTAATCTATTTTATTTGAAAAAAATGAGGGATCAGATTCTGGAAAGCTAATTACTTGGGGTTCAGCAGATGATGAAGGTCAAAGCTACATGACATCAGGAAAGCATGGGGTAAATAATATCTATTCTCTAGCTCACAAGATTTCTATTTCTGCCTTGATTTGGTATTGATTCGCATCTTCTTGATTGCAATTGTTAAGGATACTCCAGAGCCTTTTCCTCTCCCTACTCAAGCGTCGGTTTTTAAGGCTGCTGCTGGTTGGGCTCATTGTGTTACAGTAACAGGTACCACCCTTCCTGCTGCTCCTCTTTTGTATGCATGTTGAGCAATTCTGTGGTTATGTTATGTTGTATGAGCTTATATCAATCTTCCCTCCATTATTCATAGGGTATGCGAATTGCCTGTTAGTGAATTTTCTTTACGTGGAAATGCTGTGTATGCTAGTAACTGCGGTTTTGAAACGATGTGTTAAAATTTCATTAGTCATTGAGACAACAATGAACAGTGATCTAAATATTAATGTCATTTAGCCCCTTCAGTTATCTGCCACAGTTTGCAGTGCAACAATAGAGAAAGACATGATCTGAATGAAATCACATGAGAATTACTTGAGCTCTTTTGGTTATCTATTGACTCATAACTATTTCCTCTTCACATGACGTTTTATATTGCAGAGCCAGGTGAAACATACACTTGGGGTTGGAAAGAGTGTGTTCCTTCTGGCAAACTCATCTCAGATCTGGCTTTTGTAGGAAGCTTCCAAAAGGAAGTTCTCACAAGACAAAGTGCTTTATTGAGTGAGCAAGGTGGTTTTATGGAATAGTAGATAATCATAGATCCGTTGGAATTATGGGCTTCTATTTTAATTAGAATTTTACTTTTTTCCATAGTGAGCCCTAGATCTCAAGCCTCAAGCCCAAATAGTGGGACAGTCAGTCAACTTAATGACAGAAAGGTTGTTGAAGAAACTGTGAAGCGAAGAAAAGTATTATCAGCTAAACAAGAAAATGAGAGTGTAACACCAGGGGAGGAAACATTCACACCATCACCTTGTCTTGTCACCTTGGGACCTGGAGTGAGAATTAGCACTGTTGCTGCTGGTGGGCGCCACTCTTTAGCCTTGTCAGGTAAACCCTCTTCAAATGTGCCAGCTTTTTTTCCTGTCATTCTTTCTTCTTAGTTAACCCATCTAGTTTTGTAGGTTATTTGAAGTATGAAGCTATGGAAGATTTTTGATGTAAAGCAAGACACCTGATTCATCATATTTTTACCGGAGTTTCAGATGTGGGACAGGTCTGGGGTTGGGGCTATGGAGGTGAAGGACAGCTAGGTTTGGGTTCCAAGATAAAAATGGTGTCTTCTCCTCATCTAATACCTTGCATTCAGACACCCAATCCGGGTAAAGATGGCGCTCTGACCAGTAGCCAAGGAAGCATCAGTTCAGGATTACAGACTTCAAAAGCGCCTGGAAATTATGTGAAAGGAATTGCTTGTGGAGGTCGACATAGTGCGGTAATTACAGGTCTGCTCGCTTGTAGTTGTTGACAGTGGTCTCTATATCCATTCGATTGTTTAGAACTGAAGAGCATAATATAATAGATACACCTTTATAGGGACCGACATGATTTGCTCATCTAAGCCCCCTTGAGTGCTTGTTTTAATGATTATCTTATGGAGCAGTGACAAGATGGTAGGAATTGAGGGACATCTAGCAACCAAGAATAACATATTAATTGACTTAAATGATTACATGCATCTGCAATTCTTTGAATTGATGTACCTCATCGACATTTTTGTTGTCTACTATATATAATTACCAACATCGGCATGGGTGTGTTCGATAGTAATATAATTGTGCTTTAAATTACTGGCTTTATTCGGATTAGCAAATTATTTTAAAATATGCTTCTGTCTTCATTTTTGTTTGTTTGTAGATGCTGGAGCATTGCTAACTTTTGGATGGGGGCTCTATGGGCAGGTGAGCTACCATGGCTTCTTGTAATTTTACGCAAAATCATGCTGGCCCTTCCTTATATGGTTCCTAATGCTATATAGGCAGAAGATATTCTTGAGATGAAGATTTACCAAGGTTTAACAAAACAAAGTGAGTTAAATAGCTTATGGGAGGAGATAGGCACACTGTTATTGAATTCTTCCTTTTGCTCCTCTCTCTATCTCTATAGGACTGCAGGATGTCTTGTATCTTCTCTGATTGATTAAGTTCTGCTTTTGTGATTCAGTGTGGACAAGGGAGTACAAATGATCAACTCAGACCAACTTGTGTATCTTCTTTACTGGGAACTGCTATTGGGGGAATTGCTGCTGGTCTCTGGCATACAATCTGTGTTTCTACGGAAGGTCGAGTATATTCCTTTGGTGGGAACCAGTTTGGACAATTAGGGACTGGTGGAGAAAGTGCAGAGGTATATCCTTGCTATCCGCTGCTTTCCCAACTCTTTCAAATCCATCTGCCAGGAAACACATTTTATATTGGCCAAAATATATTTTAAAAATCCTGAGCTTTGTACCTTTTGTCTAAAAATACTGTCAACTTTGAAAATTATTCAGTGGATGCCCAAATTTAACTTTTGAATTGATTATAGCTTTTGCTATGTTGGCTGCAAGAGCACTGCTAAATGCATGACATGGTAGCTGACATAGCAACTTTTAGCAATTAGCCACCATAGCAATTATTATGATCTTATTATTTTCTTTATAATGCAAATTGGCCCTTCGGCCTTTGCATCAGCAGTTCGGTGATGTTCTTGACTAAACAATTGGAGGGCGCATTTATTTTAAAAAATTGTTTGGGTTTATTTTGTGATATATATATATATATATATATATATATATATATATATATATTATTTATTTATTTATTTATATTTATATAAATTAGAAAGTTTGAGTTACTTAGGATATTTGGGCTTGTGTATGCAAGAATTTAGAATTATGATGCATGTACCAGGCCTAACTTATCTTGTGCAAGATTGCATCTATGATGGAGTAATGAATTGTTTAGTGTCATCTACACCATTTGTATATCAATTTGCTTCACTGGATGACCTTTATTTCTTCTGCATAATCTCTTTAATGCTCCTCGATGAGGATGGTGTGTCCACTTATGAGATACCATTAGATTTCTGCTGTAGTCTCTTTTGATCTGTCTTCCATGGGTTCCTTATTGTCTTGTGATGCTATTGACTTGAATACTTTCTTTGACAGATGATTCAGACTCTGCCCCGACTTTTGGAATGTCCAGATTGGAAGGGTAAGCAAGTGAAGATGGTATCTTCTGGAGCCCGTCATAATGCAGTACTGACAGGTATGCACAAACAAATAATGGATTCTGCATTTTCACCTTATTTCTTGATGTGTCAAATGATTAATTCTTTCTGTATCCTGGATTTCCTAATTTGATATGTTTTTGCCGTCCACGCCCGATTTATCCTGACTTGAGCCATTAGCTTTTTTTAATTTGTTTACATGTGTCTCTTTCCTTCAATGTTTGGGAAGTAATTGGGAGATTGATCTCTCAAAAGAGAGTTTTTCCTGTAAGATAACAACACTTCCATGCAAATGGGGTTATTTGAGGGATGTTATTATCACTCGTATTCTCTTGTGGGCACTTTTCCACCTTTGGCGGTTCACTGCCTTTCTTTGCTTGTGTCAATTAATATATGTGAACGAGGGGTTTATCTTGTCTTTAAGTCTTGCCCTAGAGAAGTGCTGCTCTCTGTAGTTACAATCAGTAATGCTGAGCCCTATCAAATTATGTCACCAGAGGAAGTGCCTTAAATGAGTGGCATGCTAATTCATTTAGAGATGCTTGGCCTTTAACTCGCCTAACAAGCAGGAGGTGTACCCAGTATATTTTTCCCTTGAGACAATTATATTACAGCATGTTAAGTACGGAGGCTGATATAACTGTTGTTCAGCCAGCCAATTTATCGCTTGTTATGTCAACCGAAGAAGCAGCACGTGGATGGTGCATGTTACCATTTCTGTTCTTTGACCCCATCTTTTTCCTTCTTGTCGCTTTCCTCCATTTCATGAACCTTTCTGTTCATTTAGGAAATTAGAAAGCCTGTATTCCCAAAAGCCACCCTCAACAGCTGATCAAGTTGGTTCAGTAGACGGAATCAACCATTGAAGCTACTTATCTTTAAAAAAAGAAGTGTCCTTTTTTGTGCTAGAATGAAAAGGACGAAAAAGGAGCAGGGCTTGGGGGTCGAGAGACGTTGTTGCTTCTAGCAAAGGTTGTCATGTGGGTTTTTAATGGTTGCTTTAACCTTCTATTGTGAGTTAGTAACAAGCTTCCTGCTTCATTTGAACTTAGTTCGTGTTTTGATCCTGTTCTTTGTCACTTGGTAAGCAAAGCTTTGTATCCTTCGTTTCTAACACAATTTTTACGTGTAGATTGTCAACATAATCTGCATCTCTTGCAAATGATCTTCTTTTTAATTTTTATTTGAGGATGAGTTTTTCATTCCTGTGTTATTGCTGCTGTCTCTTACGGTTCTCTTCAAGAGGATGGACAAGTTTTTAGCTGGGGATGGAACAAGTACGGACAGGTGGGGTGAAATGAATACTTTACTAAGATCCAATGATTGACGACTGACCAGTATTGATCTGTCTATTCATGCTTTTGTTAATATATCGTGCAGCTAGGTCTTGGAGATTCAATTGATCGCAATATCCCTTCCCACGTACCAATCGATGGCTGTCTCCCAAGAAATGTTGCGTGTGGGTGGTGGCACACATTGTTGCTGGCTGAAGTTTCCGTGTAGATCTCTGACATGTCACTTGTGAGGGCCAGGCATAACAGTTTTGTTAGGATAGGGGTTTCCATTGAATTGGTCCATGTGGCATGTGGATGTATATTGTGTTTTCTTAGGTAAATCTACATAACAAAGAGCATATATCAGGAGCTACTTTGACAAGGATTAGGAAGAAATTGCAGTTCTTTGTACATAACATGCAAATTCTCATTGATTTCTAGTTTCATCCATGTACATTTCAACACTTCTACTGAGAGTATTTAGCTGATTGGAGTACTTTTGTCTTTTTCTGTTTTATTATATTATTTGACAGGAACGAGGGTGATATTGTAATTTTGGTTTTGGGGTCACGTCGACCTACCAAGTATCCAATTCAATTTTTGCCTCAACATAATATCATAGCCAAATCTGAACTGAAACCATACCATAAATCCAATCTCTTGTAGTTCGCCCCCCCCCCACCCCCACCCCCCCCCTCTCTCGGTAGTTCATTCTCACCTTCTCCCGAGAGTATTTGGCTGATTGGAGTACTTTTGTCTTTTTTTGTATTATTATTTTATCTTACAGTAACAAGGGTGATATTGTAATTTTGATTTTGGTGTCACGTCGACCTATCAAGTATCCAATTCAATTTTTGCCTCTCAACATAATATCATAGCCAGATCTGAATTGAAACCATACCATAACCCCAATCTCTTGCAGTCCGCCCCCCACCCCCTCTCTCGGTAGTTCATTCTCACCTTCTCCTAAGAGTATTTGGCTAATTGGAGTACTTTTGTCTTTTTTTGTATTATTATTTTATCTAATAGTAACGAGGGTGATATTATAATTTTGGTTTTGGGGTCACGTCGACCTACCAAGTATCCAATTCAATTTTTGCCTCTCAACATGATATCATAGCCAGATCTGAACTGAAACCATACCATAACCCCAATCTCTTGCAGTTCGCCCCCCCCCCCCCCCCCCGCCCCTTCCTCGCCTCTCTCGGTAGTTCATTCTCACATTCTCCTTTGCTATCTTTAATAATGTAGGACAGTATTAATGAGGTGATTTGAGGTGATTCTCTAGATCAGGTATATGCCATAAATCTCACCTTTATAATGTAAATTAGAGTTTTATTGCAGTTTATGATAGGTAATTCAACCTTTGTTGCAATTCTTTGGATCTTTTTGTGTGAGATTGCTTTTGGCCTTGCCATCGGTCTAGAATTATCTCGTGTGTGAAGACCATAATACTGCAATTTTTTTTTTTTTTTGGGTAAAGGAATAGAGATATATTGACTTTTAAACTAAGAAGCTATACAGTTGTACAGCAAGGGTTCGCGGCACCAAAAAACTTACACTCATGATGACAGAACAAGTCAAGACGAGTGGAAGGGTTTCGAGAGCAAGAAACAACAAATAGCAAAAGAACAGAAACAAAGCAGCCAAACAGCAGCAAAGAGACAGCCAAAAACATTGGCCAACAACAGAAGAGGGGAGAGGCAAGCAACCATAAGAACAGTAGCAGCTACACAACAAACAAGTCACGGACTAAAAGCAAACTAGGGGGACGACGACAACACATTTGAGGGTCACATGATAGCAGCTTTGAAGGAGCAAGATAGTCGGAACCCGCCCCAATAGTGCCTCTGACGAATTAGAAGCAGCTCCTTAATCGAAGAACCATAACCACACCAGCAAGGAGAACCTCCGAGGAAAAGGAGGGTTGGGATAACCTCCTACTATGCCTGAAGAAACCACGACCTAGCTTGTAGCATCTAGGGGTGTGCATGGTCCAGGCGGGCGGTTCCCAACCTAGAATCGGGAATCACCTGCTAAGGATCGGTTCCGACAAATTGGAACCGGGATCCATGTGGCATCCCAACAATTCATGACGACCTCTAGTTACATTAAAGTCTATGAATAGGTGATGGAAGTGCCATTAAGTTATTTTATAGCCATTTAATCCATAATTTGCAATAAGATATATGGCCAATCTTTTAATGGATAATTAGGTGATAGGAAAGAAAATTCTATCATTGGCCATCTGCATCATAAATTGGAATTTATGGATTTGTGACTAAGTTTAATGGCCTTATTATTTTTGCAAGTTAGGTATTTATTTAAGTAGAAAATGTTAATGGATGATCAAGGTTGATGCTATAGGACAATTTGATAAAGAAGACTTTGTTCTTGACTATGCACTTTATAGATTTGATTTTTATGGATTAATGTCACAAAGTCTTTTGGCCATTTTATTATGCAAATAGGTATTTATTTAAATGAGGATTAAAATGTACTATTAAAAATTAACTTGGGCCATTTAAGCTTGGACTTTAGGCCCAAGTGTGTTGGCCTAAAGTGGGCCAAGAGGCCCAGCCCATGAAGCCCATTGGGCTGTCACGCATGGAGGGGTGGAGGAGGAGCCGCATGGCCTCCAAGTGTCTTCGGCAAAGGAGACACTTGTCTCCTTCTTAGGGACAAGTGTCCCCCATGCAAAAAGAGAATGCATGCAATATAAATACAACCAAAAAAGGAAGAGAGAGAGAGAGAGAGGGAGTGGCTGATGGTGGGGGCTGTCGTCCAAGAGAGGTGCCGAGAGAGAGGAGATAAAGAGAGAAAGAGAGGAAGAGAGAAAGGAAGGAGCTCGCCCGTCGCCGCCCGCACGCCGTCCGTCCGTCGCCGGTGTGCCGTTCGTTTGTTGTCGTCCGCTTGATCTTTGAGGCAAGTTGGGATTGACTTCCACCCTTGCATGTGTGCCTTGCATGTATGATTTGTTTGTGGTTGGTTTCAGATCATAGGGAAGGCAAAAATCGGAGCTAGAATGTGGCTGTTCTTGACTTTGCATGCTGATTTCGTGAGATCCGCCTGAAACAGAATCTTGTGAGAGCTTGCATGCATGCTTTGAGTTCGACTTTGACTTTTATCTCTTCATGAAAGTTGTAGCTAACATCTTAAACTACAACATAATAAAATTTGGTGCAAAATGATGGAGATTTGAGGGGTCAAACTCTCATCCTACGGAGATGTTAGATCTGGAATGTTTTCGCATGAACTGTTTGAGTCAGAACCTTGTGAAAGGTTGCATGCATGTTTTGAGTTCGATTTTGAATTTTATCTCTTCATGAAAGTTGTATCTAACATCTTAAAATACAACATGCTAAAATTTGGTGGAAAATGATGGAGGTTTAAGAGGTTAAACTCTCATCCTACAGAGACCTCAGATCTGGAACGACTTCACTGACCTTTTGATGGATTTGTGGTTGCATGTTGATTTGCACTAAGAATCTCTCTTCGATTTCTTCATGAAAGTTGTAGGGGACATCTTAAAATACAACATACTCAAATTTGAAGTAAAATGAACAAGCATAACTTAGTAAATCTACCTACTCTTGAAGTAAAACATATCCAAATTTCAGAGGAAACGAAGAAGAATAGGTAGGTGAAGACTCAGTATTTCGGAGAAGCATGCACTGGACGTTTCGGTGTTAGATCCAGAAGCTTCGTGAGACTGTAGAAATTAATCTAAAAATAATTTGACTTGGAAGTCTTCATGAAAAATGTACTTTAGTGTCCTGGCTATAACTTGGTAAAATTTCGTAATTTTTGGAGGTCGTATGGATATTTTAATCAAATTATTTCGGAAACTGTGCATTCTGATTTCATCCGAAAATTATATGCTGTTTTGTGTGAATTATGGATTTGTGTGGAATTCTATTTGGCCATGTATTTTGCACGAAATCATTATCCTATTGTCTTGATTATCAATTTCCTAAATTTTTATGATTTTTGAGAATTATATAGATATTAAATTAATATTTTTGAAAATGGCACAAGCTGAAATTTAAATAAATGAAAAAGGGCATGAAAAATGGATTATTTTATTTGGCATAATTCCATAAAATTTTATTCCATAAATAATTGTACCATGTAGTATGAATGATGAGGTCTTGATGTATGCATGACAATGAATTGAGATGCATGTGGGAATTCAAATGCTGAACATGATTGTTGATTTGTCAATACATCATATGCCATGCTAAATTAAGACCGAAATTGGTGAACATGAATAATGTTAAATGAGAAGATTGTTGTGGTGGATGATGATGCCCAATGGCTTAGTGGCGTAATTTTGGAGGGTTCTCGGGAGTTTCGAGATGCCCGGTGGTATACGGTACGTAATTCCGGAGGAGGGGGCATCCTGGTGGTATGTCGGTACGTAATTCCGAAAGCCCTGTCGGAGGTTTTTGTCCGAGGGGAGTGCCTCGTGATGCCAGGATTGGGGTGCGGGATGCCCGACCAGGGAGTGTAAATACCGGAAGCCCTGTTGGAGGTTTTTGCCCGAGGGGAATGCCTCGTGGTGCTAGTTGGGATGCGAGATGCCCGGAATGTGGGGGACCGGATGCCCGGTGGCCTGGAATGGCTGAATGCCAGAGGTTTTTCTCGCATGGGATGCGAGTGTATAATATGAGATGAAATTGATGATCCGAGGAAGGATGATGTGGTGATCAAATTGAAAGTTAAAAGTGGAAATTAAACCATGATGATGATGTGCATGATGATGATGATGATGATGATGATATATGATATGCATGATGATGATGATATATGATATGCATGATGATGATGATATATGATATGGCATGATGATATGCATGATGATGATGATGATGATGATGATGATGATATATGACATGGCATGATGATATGCATGATGATGATGATGATGATGACATGTATGGTATGATGATGTCATGTATATGATGATGATGACATGTGTGTAATATAATAATGCCATGATGACGACTATATGAGTATGACATGATGATACACATGTATGTGTTATGATTGTTATGATAATGCATGATAGTATGCGCATGGCTTCAAGATAAGTAATGCCTGAAATGCATGTATGACTTGTATGATGCATTGAGTGGTTTATTGGTCCTTTACCTGCTGAGTGGTTGTACTCACCCATTTGGAGACCAACATTTCAGATTAGTAGATGGATTGAGCGGTTGGATATGACCGCGAGGAGAAGGATAGCAAAGGAGGGAAACTTTTGGACGCCGACACTGATCGATGGACTTTAAGTATTCGATTGTTGGAGAAGATGTCGGTCATCTTTTGAAGTGTAGCTGAGTATAGAAATATTGGCATTTCGATGTACCGACTAAAGATGTCCATTTGCTTTATATAAATAAACGTGTTCGGCTTTAACTTATATAAGATGTTTAGTAGGTGTGCATCGTTTTACTGAATATAGGGAAGGGAGTTGTTGGATGTGCTTCCGTATATAAATTGCGCAAGGGACCGATCTAAAAGATGTAAACCCCCAGGTTGTATGAACCCGCTGCAATTGAAATGGTATCAGAGTGACATATTATTAGGAAAAGTGAATGGTAAGCGAACTATGGCGACCCTAATCAGATCGGGGGCCGTCAAGGGGTGCCACAATCCACCCGTTTGTTGCATGGATCCACCCGGGAACCGGACCACCGGTCCGGTCCGGTTCCCGGTTGGATCCATGGAACCGATCTTGACCGAGGAAAAGAGATCATTGTCTATTGACGTCCTGGAAGGTGAGTTCTCAAACTCAAAAAAGGGGTAAAAATCGATAGAGGATGAAATGAAAAGCCAACTAGAAAATGAAGGTTGCTTAGAGAAGTCAGGCTAAGGTAGGAGAACTCTTTTCATCTTGAATCTTCGTACTTGTTCTAAAAACGGGTGAAGGACTGTCCAGTTCTTGCTGTTTCAAAATTTGTTTTGCCGTCCAAAGGTAGGATGAGTAACCATCTATCAACTCTGTTACATCAACCTGCAAGATAAGATGATCACAGTTCAAAACAACAGACGGTTATGAAGACCATGATCAGATTCGAGGGACTCGACTTTGGGGCCTGATTTAGAAAGCATTAGAAGAGAGTTTCAGCGAGTCAGGGAAAGCGAGCGTCCAATCAACCTATGCACAAATGAAAACATTGAATCCCGATCGATTAATGCTCGTGCTAGGAAACGCCTCAACTAATTCAACCCGACCACAATCAATCAACTCAATGCCAAAGCCACACAATTCCTAGGGCACAGAAACAGAGTCAGAGAGAGGGGGAAAGAGGAAGGGGACCGTGGAGGGAGGGGTGGCGGCCGTCCTAGCCCCAGCCGATGCCGCGGGTGGACTCGAGGTACTGGCGGACGAGGTGGCGGCACTTCTAGAGGTGGTTGATTCCTTCGACGCGGTAGCACCACTTGACGCGGTCGCGCATGATCTTGGCCTTCTCGATGTCAATCCACTTCTCCCTCACTGCTGGCGCGGTGGTTGGCGCAGAGGCGAGCCGTGGAGTCGCAGGTCACTGTTGGGCGGAGACAGTCATAGAAGAACCGAAGAAGTCGAAGAAGTCGAAGAAGAAGAGAGACAGACGGTCACAGAGGAGAGAAGTCGAAGATGGACAGAGGAGAGAGGTCCTAAGGAGAGAGGTCCTAAGGAGAGAGGTCTCGATTAGGGTTTTTTTTTTTTTTTAGTAATATTTTAATATTAAAAAGGTTCCGGTCCGGTCCGGGTGGGCGGGCGGGCTGATCCGCCCATGGAACCGGGAACCGGACCGGTACACACAGTTTCCCATAAATTGGAACCGGGAATCGGATCGGTTCCCTCAAGAACCGTCGGTTCCGGGCGGTTCCGGTCCGGTTCTGGGCGGTCCGGGCGGTTCCCGGGTATTTTGCACACCCCTAGTAGCATCTGCTGAAGGAGACACCATAAACACCATCCTGAAGAGGCGGACAAGATTAATAAAAAATTTGTGGACCACAATATTCTCTTTTTTTTCCTTTCTTTTTTCTAGATTCTTTGGGAAAAATTGGAATTATTGTTTTTTTTTTTAAGGTTATCAAAATCTTGAAAAAATCAAATTTTCGCCTTCTCTTGATATGATTTAACTAATTTTTGGAGTACGACTTTAGCCTACTAAGAGGACTTCGATCCAATTTTTTGGCCTTATCTAGCAAGTTTTGGTGGATCGGTTACTCATTTCATGCTTTTCGAGTTGATTTTTGAGACATAATATGTTTGAGGATTTAATTATGCTTTCTACACCTACAAGATATGGTTGTAACGATTCTATCCAGCTTGCTACGATCTCTATGAAGCTTGACGGCACAAATTTTATGATATGGTGTCTATTTGCATTCTTGTAGTTTATGTGCTTACTAAACATATCAGTAGCAATTTTGTGAAGCCATATACATTAGGTAATGCTCAAGGGAAATGGATCTCAAATTATTCTTTGATAATGTCTTTTATGCATAATTTGATGCAGCTGTAGATTGCAAAAGGATGTTTGCCTTTTGATATTGTGGCACAAATTTGATCGTTGTAAGGGATACTTATGGTCAATTTGATAATAGTGCACAAATGTATGAACTTTGAAAAAAGGGTTCATGGCACCACTTAGAATGAGATAATTGTATCTCAATGTTATGCTAAGCTTCAAAGCTTATGGCAAATTAAGTAACACCGACATTGATACACGACACAACATGCCGACACGTCGTTTATCAAAAATAAAAAATTTTGACGTATTGGGACATATTGTATATTGAATGTATAATTTTATATGTACATAATAAATTATCATTTTAATTTATTGAAATTCACAGATAAATAAATAATAATAAAAAGCCTAGAATGAATTTATACTAAAAACATTTATTCACCTTTTATTAATATTATTCATTGTTTCAATTTGACAAATTCAACTTCATTCCAATAATTTTTAGAGAAAAAAATAGGCAATTCACATTCTAAACTCACGTGCTAGATGTGTTGAAAGAGAATAGAAAAAAATTGGGGGTGAATTATTTATTATGGGAGCGAGAGTCAGAAAAGAATAGAAGATTGGATTTTTTTTCTTTCCTTATTTATTATTGGTTTTTATTTTTCACATATATATAGTTTGACCCTTCATTTATTGAAAAGTTTTAAAATTGACTTCATGTGTCGGAAACTCATATGTTGGAGTTCCAAGTTGGAGAGTGCGAGAAAGTTGACCAAATGTCAGATTTTTCAACACGTGTTGACTAAGTGTTGGAAAGTGTTGAACATGTGCCGAAGTGTCCGATACGACACAAAAGCTCTCGAAGAGTGTTGGTGCTTTCTAAGTGGCAAGAGCTAAATCTTTATGCCGATTATCACCCAATTAATGGTGTGAATATTGCTATATCCAAGAGGCGTGTGCACAAAATTAGAATTTATGATTTCTTGGCAGGATGGAATGTTGAATATGATCAGATATGTGTTCAAGTCCTTAGTCGGTCTCCATTTTTTACTATGGAACAATCCTATGCACTAGTTCACTCTGAAAGCCGTAGGACAACAATGCTCCATTTGTCTATTGTAGATCCAACTACTCTACAAACAAGTGTTGGCACTATTGCCAAATCTAATTCATGCGCTTGATCTGACAATACCTTTAAAGAAGTTTTGAAGTGTAAGCATTGTCATAGGCCGTAACATACTAAGGTTACCTACTGGAAGTTACATGGAAAACTTGCAAATTTTGAGGCAAAAATGGCATAAAGAAAGGCAAAAAATAACACAAACCATACTGAAACTGTTATTACTGCACCTATTACCGATATCGATTTATCCCAAAAGGAACCTTAAGAATTTCCACATCTATTGAAAGCTTCTACTGCTGCCACATCCTTTAATGGTTATAAATTTGCATTTTTCCTTCTACTTCAAGCCTAACCACTTCGGGTATCTTCTTCTCTCTCTTTTTTTTTTTTTTTTTTTTTTTTTTGGGGGGGGGGAGGGGTATACTGCATCATTTGTTTCCAACCCATGGATCATTAATACAAGGGTTACATATCACATGACAGATTCTTCCAATCATCTTCATATATGCACCCCTACTTCCGGCATAGACAAAGTTTGTGTAGCTAATGGAACCCTCTCTTCCATTATTGGAAAAGAATCTATCAATTATTTCCCTACTTTCCCCTTGTCTTCCATTTTACTTATCATATCATTCTCTATTAATCTCCTTTGTGTTAGTATTCTAACTCGAGAATTAAATTGTAAAGTACATTTTTTTTCCCTTTCTTGTTGTGTTTTTCAAGATCTATTAATGAAGAAGAAGATTTAATATGATAGATTAGATGACAGTCTTTCTCTCCTCAAGGGTAGTGGGGTTTCTATTTAGACCTTGTCTTATATGCCTCATCAAGTTAATTCGACATTGACGGGTCTCCTTCTACAACACTGCATATTAGGTCATCCTCCTTTAGGCACTTTAGAAAAAGTTTTCCTAGTCTTGTTTCAGCTTGTAATAAGGAAGTGTTTTATTATGAAGCCTGTATTTTGGCTAAACTAACTCGTTCAACATATTCATCCTTAAATAATAAAAGTCACTTCCCTTTTAATGTGATTCAATTGATGTGTGAGGTCCTTCCCGTGGTACTTCTATTTCCGGTCATCGATGGTCTGTCACTTTTATCGATTGTCATTCTAGTACAACTTGAGTTTATTGTTGAAACATAAAAATGACGTTTTTCACTATTTTCAAATCTTTCGTAAAATGGTTCAAACTTAGTTCAATGCTACTATAAAAATTCTTCACAGTGACAATGGCACTGAGTACAATGAGAGTTAGTTTTAACTGTATATCTTTGATTATGACATTATTCATCAAACCAGTTGTGTTGATACCCAAGCACAAAATGGTGTTGCTAAAAGAAAGAACCGACATTGTTTAGAGATTGCTAGGTCTCTTGTGTTTGCCCATCATGTCCTAACTCAGTATTGAAGTAATGATGAATGCCTACTAGAATTCTTAATTCCCGTACACCTTTTAATGTTTTACAAGGATCATAAACTTTTATTCTTCCACTTAAAATTATTGGTTGTATTTGTTATGCTCATAACACCATCTTTAAGAGTAAGTTGGAACCATGTGGTTTCCGTTGCATTTTTCTTGGGTATTCAGCTACTTAAAAAAGTTATAAGTGTTATCATCCTCAATGTAGGCACACCATTTTATCTATGAATGTGATTTTTCACGAGTCTAATTTATATTATTCTACTCCACTTCTTTGAGGGGAGTGTTTCAGTGTAGAGGTATTGCATATTCTAAATGTTTTTAAGAATATTATTTACTGTCCTTTAATAGTTTCTAATGGTTTTCCTCCTCCTAAAGAAAAGAATAATGCAACACAAGAAGAGCATAATATAATACCTAAGGAGTAGATAATCGAACAACTACTTCAGGAGGAGACATTGAAGATGTATCATTGTAAGGATCCCACTACCAACACTCAAGCTAAAACCACTTATACATTGTTTATTTAGTCATCATATGCGAAATCAGATTCTACTACTCCTTTTCATGAGGTTTCTTTTTCCCGATCTTCCTATTGCACTTCAAAAGGATACCAGAACTTGTACTCAATACCCTGTATCCCATGTTATATCATATGACTCTTTGTCTAGTTTTTATCGTATGTTTGTGTCTTCTTTATCTTTTATCTCTATTCCACAAAATTGGCAGGAAGTTTTTGCATATGAGAAGTGGAAGGTAGCAATAATGGTGGAGGAGATGCATGCTTTGAAGAAAAATGGCACTTGGGATCTTAATTTTCTTCTTAAGAAATAACCGATAGGATGTTAGTGGTTGTTTGAAGTCAAATAAAAAATGGATGGTACTGTAAATATATATGAAGCACAATTGGTGGCAAAGGAATTTACTAGGATTTATGGGATTGACTATTAAGAAAATTTTGCTCCTATTACCAAGTTGAATAATATTTGAATTCTACTTTCGTGTGTTGTTATCTAGGGATGGGATCTTCAACAGTTGGATGTGAAGAATGCATTTTTTCGTGGAGAGTTAGAATAAGAGGTGTATATGTAGATTCCTCTAGATTTTTCTTGTGGCAAAACTTCAGGTAAAGTATGTAAGTTGAAATGTGCACTTTATGGTTCAAAACAGTCACCTCAAGCTTGGTTTGGTAAGTTTCAAAAAGCAATGATTTTTATTGGGCATAAACAAAATAATGTTGATGATACTTTATTTGTGAAGAGCTACTGCTAAAATCACTATTCTCGTTGTCCATGTAGACAAATTGTTATTATAGGGAATGATAATGATGAGATCAACCGGTTGAAAATGTTTCTTGGACAAGAGTTCGAGATAAAGGATTTTGGAAAGCTTCGATACTTTGTTGGGATTGAAGTTACCAAATCTTCAAAAGATATCTTTGTATCCCAAGGGAAGTATGTCCTTGATCTTTCGACAGAAGTTGAGTTATCGGGATTTCGTCCCTCTGATACACCTATTGAGGCCAATATTCATCTTCAAGAAAAGGATGGTGATCCAGTGGATAATGGTCATTATTAGTGGTTAGTGAACAAGTTGATTTATTTGTCCCATACCTAACTTGATATTGCTTTTGACTGAGCCTAGTGAGTCAATTATGCATGATCCATACTCTACTCATATACTATCATTCTTCAGTTCCTTTAGTGGTTGAAGTTTGCTCTTGGGAAAAGGACTCTTGTCTCATCATGATAGCTTGAAAGTTTAAACCTATATAGATATTGATTAGGCTAGATCCCTTTATCGAAGGTCTATTTTTTGGTATTGTACTTTCTTAGGGGGAAATTTTGTAACTTGGCGCAATAAAATGCAAAATGTGATTTCTCAGTCTAGTGCTGGAGTAGAGTTTTGTGCGATAGAACGGGGAGTTTGTGAGTCGTTATGGCTTAAAAGATTACTTGAAGATCTTGATGTATTTGTACATATTTGTATGATGCTATATTGTAATAATAAGGCTATTAGGAGTATTGCTCACAGTTAGTACAACATGATTGTACGAAACATTTAGAGATTCACTGGCACTTTATCAAGAAAAGTTGGAGAGTGGCTTATGTGATATCAATGCTCCAACTTGAGGGGAGTTTAAGAGCATTTGGTTGATGGGGTTATATTTGTCTATTTCCTTTAATTATTTTATGTATGGTGGCAATAAGGGTGATATTGTAATTTTGACATTTTGGCTTTGTTATAAATAAATAGCTTGGGGTTACATTGACCTAACAAAACATTCAGTTCAGTTTTTGTCTCTCAACAATTTCATCCATTTAAGTGACATACATTCACATTGAGAATGTTATGACCCTCTGGTTACAGACAATGAGTAGAAAAGTCCCGTATGTTATCGTCCATTTTGGCAGTGCATCATTTCTTGCCTGAAACTTTAGCTCTTGTGCAGTGCAGAAGTTGCATGAGTGGCCAGAAGATATCCATCTTCTGAAAGTCCTTGGAAGCCTATTGGCAAGATAAAAAAATAAGGTTTAGTGGGCCTGTAGTATGGATGGCATTTCATCTTGATCTAACAGACACTTTTGCTAATAATGAACGATCGGATACCTCAACAATAAAACAGGCCCAGGTATCTTTGGAGTAATTCTCAAGCAGTCCTTTAAGAATGGTTAACTCTAGACGTGTGATCACCTGAGCAATCTCTAAGAATAGCCCTTGTTCATTGCATATCACCTGCAGATTCAGAAAGTAGCAATAGTCAAGTCAATGATCCTAGAAGTAAAAAAGGAGATACTCATATATGTACTTGAGTAATTAAGACCATGTTAATATGTTCTCAAGTGACACCAAACATTAGATTGTGAGCATGGGGAGATTTTTGTTCCTCTTGACAAATCCTCTGCTTGTGAGAGCTAGAGGCTCGATATAATGGTGTTCAGACAAAATTTCAACAAATACGTTGGAAATAATCTAAGAGGGGAAAACCTTCTAATGTTTATGAACAGAGTGAGACAAGAAATTTGATTGTCGATCACCATTTTGGACAATGAACTTAGACGCTAACAAGAATTTGATCTCCATTGAAGGCACACCAATAGGACAACACAAGTGGTTCAAATGAGAAGTGATAGGAAATTTTAATAATCAGAAGGTTGCATGTGAAGAAAAGTTGAAGCATAAAGTTGGAGAGATAGATCAAACCTTTATGAGCATGTGCCCTGGTTGATTAAGATCTTCAACAGCTATAGGTGCAGGGCAGGCTTGGAACTCGCATCCACTTTCAACAGTCAAGTTAGTTCTTCCATGGAAACCGCCACTAAAAGGTATATATTCCCACTTATTCTTGTTGTCTTGTAGATCGACCTTTTGCTGTTTGGGTTAACAAAGATTCAAAAGACTGTCAGACAGTGGGTCATGCAGATGTCATGATAAAGTGAATCTCATTTGGTGAGTAAGCAGTTTCACCTAAGGCTAAGCAAATATGAAATGAGATATTCCTGACGACGACAATATAGTATAGATCTGTGCTTGATCTTCTCATGTGGCTCACAGGAAAGTACTACAGCCAGGAAAGGGTTGACGAGGATGTGACCCACAAACTTAGGGATGTAGAAATAAACCAAAACAACTAGGTTAGTCCAGATCTTCATTTTTATAGTCTGTCTTGACTAGAGTAATGATGTCTAGACAAATAATACTGCAACAGTAGGACTCTTTTGAATTCTTGCAAGCTAGTTGTCTTCCCTCACATGTTTGACTTGCATTACATGTCAACATGATAAATCAGGCAAAGCTGTAAAATAACAGCAGCATATGTCTCTGTTAGTCATATGATGGTGGAAGTGGATGTTGTAAGGTCTTAATCACAACCTGAGGAGATGCTTATCATGGAAACGTCAAGTTCCAGGAATTTGATTCTGATCAAATAATGTTCCAGTTTCAGAAGCAGTACAAGTTTCAAAATTTAAAGATGAATATTTGAGCTTCGAATTTTGACCAAAAACCACCTTATGCATCAAGAGGTTATTTGGTTTATTTCGGCGTTATTTCATTAAAAACATAGTATATGGTTGTACCTCAAAGGTTTCCAATTTTGTCAGCTTCTCGGCCTGATGAGTCACCCTTCTCAGGAAGAGCATGTGCTTTATTGTCCGTTCTAGGAGGCTGTCTATGCTACACTGGAAATCGTCATCAAATGCAGAGAGAAAAGTTACATAGGGCAGTTGCTTATGGGAATTGTTGGAAAGTAAAGACTGTACATGACAGAGCACTTACCTTCATGCTGCTGGGGACAAGTATGCGAAGTTCTCGGAGTCGCTCCTGGATCAACTGTCTATCTCTTGGTCTAGGCTTTTTGTTGTCACCTGTTCTGCTCCTCCTTTTGGAGCCAGATAATTGCTTCTCTCCCTTCCTGGCCAGTGCTGGAGCATGATCTTCATCCCAGCGCTCCTTTTTAATTAATGATCTTACCCTGTTCATGGAAACTGGAGAAGACGGAACACTAACCCTGTCTTTACAATGAGTAACCACAGCAAAGACATTCTCGCCTGAAGTTGTTCCTTCGAGAATATTAAGTGCCTTAGAGGAAGTATCAGATTGCCTTGACAAGACTGTTAATTTGGTATCATTTGACTCGCTAGGTGAAGGAGAATGTGAGCTACCATTTCTATTTGGGATGACACCTTCCAACAGAAACTCAGTATCATCTCTGGAGAGGTACTCGGCTGATCTCTCCACATCATAAGAGTAATCAATTTCATGACTCAATCTGAAGTCGGTGAATGCATTTTCAAATAAGACGGATGTCTCACTCGCCCATCCCTGGAAAGATGATCCGAGTGCTTTGTGCAGCTCACAATCTGTGGGAAAGTTTAACATATTGTTCGTGGGCTTATGATCTGCATGCTCAATATCCCTGCTTTTGAGTGGCCATTCGGAAGTATCATCGATGGTGCAAGAATTCGATAATTCATGAGAAAATTCTGCGGACATTCCTAGGTTGTGAGATTTAAAGACTGCTGAGTCCTCACCCATACTAGAAAACCACAAATTGTTATCATCCACTATGTCCGTGTGGTTTGCATTAACAGGTTGACTTGGTAAGTTAGATATTTCAGGAAGTCCCTTTGGCAGAACAAGAGTCTCACTATCATCAGCTTGTTGGAGATTTTCTAGCTGACCTATGACTTGACAATTAGTGACTCTGTCTTGATTTGCTTCGGCACCATTCTCTGGGCCTTCAGACTGCATACCACTTAAATAGATACTATCCATAAGCAAGGAACCATCCATGTTATCCAAGAAAAAAGGCATTGGCGAAGACAATGAGTGAGTCGGATTCTTGTTTGGAGTCCAAGGTGCACATCGTTCCTGTTCGTATCCAATCAAACTAAACATCGCTTTGATGTGATTCACTGCCTCCTTAATTTCCGGAACCTGCAGGTTAAATTTTTGGATACATTAAAAAAAAGAAAAAAAAAAGAAAAAAAGAAAAAAAAGAAAAAGGCATACTTGGTTGGATATGCAAAACCACATACAAGCGCACCTTTTCACATGAACCAAGCTGCAAAACTCCATGTGGAAGAAGAGGTAATACTAGAATAGTCTGCATAAGCATTGAATATATCAATATTGACGTGTGATTGAAGGTAACCGGCTTAATATTGACAGAGAGATGCTGTAATAGTGCAATTACGACATTGAATTCTAGTCATCACATGGTTCGACCCAGTGGTTACTATGAACGGATCATGTTAAGAATCTGTACCTTGACACCAGCTGAAATCTGGGGCAACCATTCATCTGGAATCTGCTCGGTAGGAAGTAGATATTGTCAATTCTTATTACTGGACTCATGACCATAGTCAGCCATTCTACTAGTTTAACATTGGTCGTCTGGGAAGGATACTCACATTGAAAGGTGTCTCTGATTTGCAGTTACTGGCCAACACATCATCCAATGATACCCAGCAATGGCTCTGTGTCAAGATCACTTCACCAATAACCCTAGCAAAAATGAAATCTCAGTCAAACTACCATTTTATAATAAAAGCAAGTGATTTATCTTCGGAACATATCAAGAAATATTCTGGGCTTATATAGAGAGAGATGCATTGAATTAGCTCTGTCATAGAAGCTCAACACCTGAGGATTGGTGTTTGATGAAATGAGTTCGAAATGTCAGGAACAGGAGCATACCCTTCTCCCAGTTTGTACTTAAGACCTGATGTTTTTGCCACAGCAAAGGTGATCTGATTTGCAGTCCTGTCTATAATGCTACCATCATCATCAAAGGATAGAGATTGATTTGCATCACTGGTGGACAGTTCAGCGGGAGAATTTCCCGTCAATGTTCTCACTTTTGAATAATCGTAGTGCCAATCTTCCCATGATAGGAACCTGAGAGAATTCAAAACAAATTTTCATTTCTCATGAAACTAGTAGCCCACTTCTGCATCTCCTTTCTGATGATGGAAATAGCATACTATGAACATCAACTGAGTCTCCAGTCACAATATCAGTATTCATTCCCCAAAGGCAATCCCCTAGACTATTTGCTATATGTCCACTGGGATGGGAAAGGAATGCATTTGTGTGATAGTTTCAAGCCGTAGCTATATAAAAGAACAAAAGAGGAAATTTTTACAGGTGCTGTTCTTATACTTCAATGTCCTATGTTTGACGAGAGAAATTACTGTGATCGGAGCCCATTTCCATTCATGGCTAACAGAATTATAAAGGTCTGCTTAACTGATACAGCGGATAAATGGACAATGCATCAAATACATATTCATGACCTTTATCCATGAGACTAAAAAGGGTTACTACAAATTATTTGATTGATTTGTCCAAAAACCGAATTGCCTATGCTTTATTCATTAATTAAAGCAAGAACTAGTTTGGTTTCACCAAATGCCTTTATTGCAAGGCCCAAAAAATGCATCAGCAAATGGAAGAGAGGTCGAAGTAAACTTACATCTCATTTTCCTGTTGAAGCTTCCAGAAGATTGCATATATCCAGAAAGAACTATCGCATAGACTCTTGAGGAATTCTCTTAAAGCGATGTTCCCCATGCAGTACTGTTTTTCACGGAAACCGCAGTGTTCTTGATGGACAAAAAAAGTTATTACTGAGAGGAATGGAATCACCAAAATTACCTCCCTAACTACCTCTATATGAAATTCGTCCAGCCTGTTGTATCCTCAAACCATCTCTCCGCTTCACCGGTGGCCCCTTCGATCCGAATAGGAAACAATTCATCTTTCGAACAGCCAATTCAGAAATCAAGTGCTCGTGCCTTTAGTTGATCTTTTACTTGACTATTAGAAGCTGGGCGAAGCAATGGTGAGCTTGTTGTATTGAGTTCGGTGGAAAGAGTTGAACTCGTCCATGATTTTAAGAGATTAAATCAACTCAACTAAAAGTCCAAGTACTCACTTTGTTGGAGCTGAGATCAGGAGGCGGCAAAATCTTCCTCAAATTGATGATCCTCCTTAATAAGCAGTGACTAGATTGGCAATCTAGTGAAGAGAAGCAGCCTTGTGCTCAAATGAAGGCTGAGACAAACAGGATGGTCGTTGCTTTATAATTCTAGTATGAGCAAAACAAAAGCGGTTGACAAGCGTCGACTCGATGTCCGTCACTGCTAGGGCTAAAACAGGTACAGAACATGATCAGCTTTAAGTATGGAAGGCATTAAAAGCTGTCAAGGACATCGCAGAAACAAATGAAGTCATTTTCCATTTTCCAGTTTCAAAGAAGCCGGAGAGATGACAGAAAATCTAACAGAGATGTAACAACGGTACAGATTGCATATTACCTAAACCCACTTGATTCCTTCTATTTCATTAGCCGCCATGAAATTTTCCTTCTTGAAGAGATTGATTGCTGCTATAACTTCAATGCTATCGATGAAGAGGCGCAAGAGCAGCCTTTTTTGCCGATTTATCTGTTGGTGATGCTATTATATAGTCTCCTCCCGCCACCGGTTACCTACTCAACCTCCATCATGGACATATATTTTATCAATTTAAACCATTTGGACGGTCCAATAATAGATGTTGGTTAGTATAAACCTCTTCAGTAATCGTAACTTCAGGGTCGCAAGTTACTTTCAATCTTGAAGTTGAATGAGAAGAAATAAAACTCTCAGGGTGTCTTGATTGCGACCCTGGCTTCGCGGAAACTTCCTATGTTCATCTTCGTCACTACTAGAGCAATTCTGATCGAACAAGAATCGATTAAATATGTAAACTGAGCTTTTAACATTTTCCTTGTGGTGTGGATTGATTGTGAACGTAATCAATTTTCTGTTTTTTTTTTTTTTTTTTTTTTTTTATATGGAACAACCGTGTTCATGCACTCTAATCCTAATCACAAGGGTGTTTTGCCTCCGACTTATTTGTGTTAACAAATGTGCTCAATGAAAAGTACAAAAAACCTCATAGACTTATTACATTTGTATCGTTTCAACCATAAACTTTTCAATTATACCAATTAAGTCTCAAACATTTTGATGCTTTGTAATGTCATCCATCCGGCCAATTTTGATTGAAAATTGCTGACATGAACGCTAGTCATCCTACGTAAAACGGCTAGCCGGCGTTAATGTAAACAATTTTTATAATTTTTTAAAATTTTCTGAATTTTTTATTACTTTTTTTTTTCTTTATTCTTCTCTTTTCCTGTCTTTTTTTTTTTCTCCAATTGTGGGCTAGCAAGATAGTTGGCTGATCATCTCTTTTCCTTTCTTCTTTTTCTCCAATTGTGGGCTAGCAAGATAGTTGGCTGATCATCGCCGGCCACAGATGAGGGCTAGGGCCATGAACGTGGAGGCCTAAAATGATATATATAAACTCATAAAAAATATTATAAAAATTATAAAATTTGTCAATGGTAGTTCTGATCATGCTACATAAAATAGCTGACTTCCTTGTTAATGATTTTAAGTTAAAATTGGCTAGATGGATTACACTCAATTCATACAACTGAAATGTTAATAATTGAATTAACTTATTTTTATACACTTTTCCCAATGTTTTCACTAACTACGTTCATGATGCAAACCCCAACCTTAGTTAGGTCTTCTCTTTCGGGAAACTTGAATAAAGAATTGACACGCCATTAAGGCGGGATTGATTTACAAATCTTGTTGACTAAATCTTAGCCAGTTCGAAGTCACTATCGATGATGATCTATAGAGTGATGGAAGCGAAATTCAACCCAACATTTTTTTTTTTTTTTTGGTAAAGGAAATTCAAACGAACTTGGTCATCGGGCGATCCAAAATTTCAAAAAACGCCGCGCATAAGCAAGCACAAATGTATTTCTTGCCTAGAACGGAAATTAGCGGCCGGCGCACAGATTCAATAGGACAAAAATGATAAGTAGGTTAAATTTTCGGAGAAGAGCAGCAATTGTTGGTCGATTGCTATCAGCAGTTCTTAGTTTTTGATCCACTTTTGTGGTCAAGGTTGATAACGCTGTCGAGCTCTTTGGACCACACGGAAGACCGGTTGTTATACTTCTCTGTCAAGGAATCGGTTCATGACTACGTAAAGTATATAATAAGTTTAGCACCTTTCCCGCTCAACCACCTCTTTACTTATATGATATATTATTTTTGTTTTTCTTTTGCTAAATCACTTCATAAATATATCATATAAAAATATTATAGTCGATATCATATTGTAACCAGGACTGCCCATCTAATGTTTCTGCCCTTCCCCTGGGGTAGGAGCTTTTATATGGTCGTTTTCCATTATACGTATAAGATCTGTTGACAAAACCACGCATGATTAATTTATTTTATTTCTATTCTATAATAAGAACGAATCTAATATTTAGTCCCCTAACTTGAGGAGCTTTTGTAATTTCGTCGTCAGACTTTTTTTTCTTTCCCTGTAAATCCAGTCGTCCAATTACATATTAGAGAGTTTGGTTTATTTTATAGACCCCACTGGGTCCAAACTCCAGGCTTCATCCCTGCTGCTAATGTTGATTGTTTCTTGTAACTCCACGCATCCTCAAATGGAGGACGTGGCTGTTTTCTAGATTCTTCTTTCTTTCTTTCTTAAAGACGAGAAAATTCATAACCAGAACTCTTGAAACACCCAACTAATCTTATTCTTCGATGATGTGATTTTGTATTTTGCGCCATGTTAACCCTAGAATATCAACTTTGTGTCTTTTGTCTTTAAGTTTGATGGAAGAATATTCCTGATAAAGGTGTTCTTTCTTCTTCTTTTTCTTTTGCGATTCTTTCTTGTCCGGCCATCGTGGCTTGACTAAGTTATGTCGAAACTCTTACGAGTAGGTCACGTTGGCAGGCGCTTGATTTTTTTATTCATTAGTAAATTGATTTGGGGAGTTCCACCTGAGGCTAATGACATAGGATGCCAAAACACTTGGGCCCTTATTGGTCAAGATATATAAGTAAAATATGAAAGTCAATACAGACACATCGCTCGACATACATAATTATTTTTTACATCGAAAGCGACTGGAGAAGATTGGATACATTGCACACATGCATTATTACAAATAAAATGAATTTCAATGGTTGTCAACTTCATGGAGATAGTGTTGATTAGGATGATTACTACTTCCACTCTGTTAGATTTTCTTTTCTTTTGTCAATGGTTCTCATCAGTTACTTCTAAAGGACAACCTTGCAAAGTCGTGATAAAGTTACGCTAATTTAAAAATTAAAAAAATGAACAGAAAAAATTCAACCTCTTAAATATATTGTTTAATTAAATTTGATAATGTCAACCGTATGTATGATTAGGGGGAAATTACCAAAAAAAAATTAAATTTATTACATCTGTGTCAATTCAATCAAAAACTTTTCAATTATATCAATTGATTCTTTAAATCTTTTTACGTTTTGTCAACTGAGTTTATATGATCAATTTTAAACAGATATTGCTGATGTCGACACCCTTAATACCACGTAAAATGACTGACACTGACATAGATTATTTTTTGTAACTTTTTTTCTTTTTTTCCTTTTATGTTTTTTGTTTTCTTTCCTTATACCAAGTTTGGCAAGGTTCAACAATCGACCTTGCCGGCTATTGAATGAGGTTTGGTAGCAACCCTCTTCAAGTTTGGGGAAAAAAAAAGAAAAAGAAAGAAAGAAAAATAATAAAAAAATTTAATTTTTTTTAAATTACAAAAAAATTATTCATGTTAATGCCGGTTGGGTCACATAAGACAGCTGACATCCACATCAATGCTTTTAGGTTAAAATTGATCGAAAGAACTTAATTGACATAATGTAAATGTTTAAAACTGAATTTGCACGAGTGCAATTAGTTTTGAACTTTTTTGATAATTTTCCCCACGGTTATGCCTTTGTCATTGTGCTTTATGTCGAAAAAACTTATATGGTTCAATGAATTACTAGCTAGGGAGGAGAAAGAGTATAAGTAGTATCGTATATGATACTTCCCAGGTCAATTGCATCGCTCAGTACTTAGTCGAAACAATCATAATTGACTAGATAATTCAAACCATGCAAGCTAATGAGTTACTGCATAATACGAGGCTTTAACAAAAATAAATCTTAATTACAATCATTGTGTATATCAAATGCACAACCTCTTAAGCATTCAACTGATGTTGCTGTTTTTATCAAGATCAATTTATTTGGGCTGAAATATGTGAAATCAAACGGCATTACTTTGGAAATTTACTGCAGAAAGAAACGATCAAGAGTCCAACTCTTTAGAAGCTCTGCCAATATTTGATAGCATAGTTTGTGATTAATGAGATCTGTATCTTGAAATAGACTCAAACCATTTTTTTTATTTTTATTTTTTAACTTTGCAGAGAGAATCTATTTTCACTTCAAGTTCAGATCGAACTACATTTTTTTCTTCAAAAGACCCTAGCACACTTGAGGCTATGCAGTTTTTCTTCAAAAGGGGTCAATGTTATTCTCCAATCGGGAATAGAGGAAAATATAATCCTTTCTAAAATTAAGGTCACAAGGAGTAATTTTTTTTGGATCCTTGTCTCCTCGTGAATGACATACTTTTGGGTGGACAGAAAGATGGACTTACTTTGGCACTTGAAAATTTGTCCAGAAGACCACCATCTAAAGTAGATCAATTGATGGCTTTGATACCATTGAACGGGAGTTTTGGTTAACTTTATCGTTCTATTTATCATTGGATAAGCACATTGCGTGACATTGGAGAACATATATTTTCATTGATGCTCATGCTACGTAATAGAACTTTCATGTGCATTTTTTTCTACAAATGCTTGAGTTATAAAAAGCCAAGTGGCTAAGCATTTGGTTTGAACTTAACATATCCTTTAGTTAAATCCCAATATAACCTGCTTGTATTAACTTTGGGAGCTATGCCCGACCATCATGTAAGTGGAGCTTTATCTAATGCATGTGGACAGAGCGATTGCGTGTATTGGTGGAATTAGTCAAGTCGCAAGGTTGAATGACCCGTGTTAAGGGAGAAGTGTTAAGGGAGAAAAATAACAAGGCAAATATTATCACTGTTCACCTCAATCATTATTTTGCTTAAAAAATTCACAAGGTGGTAGAACCCAACGATTCAAAAGCCCACTAATGCACGCTAGTGGGCTTGCACAAACTTTGAATGATCAAACTTTTTGTTTTTCTAGGTCAAATGAATATCATGGACCGTTTTGCTCTCCTTTGATTTTTAATTTCTTGCGATGCGTAGTTTCTATAGGCACGCTGCTTTGAGCATATTCGCATGCCTTGAGGATCTCCCAATCTAGCCATCGAATTTGAGACAGATAAGTATCAGTGGTAACCTTGTGAAAAATGTCTTGCCCCGTGTATGTGATCGTTCCGGCTTAAAAAAATTCCTTAGAAATCAAGTCTCATGATCAATACTTTAGCTATTTCCATTTGGGAAAAAGCCACGAAAAACCCTGAACTTTGCTTAAAGTGACACATTTACCCCAAACTTTTTTTTGTGACGTGAAAAACCCCAAACTTTTCAAACCGTGGCACATTTACCCCATCAAGGGCATTTTTGTCTTTTTATTCTATTTTTTCATTTTTCTTCTTCTTCCCTCCGCCAACCATGGCGGAGGGAAGCTGGCGTCCGGCGAGGGTCGCCCTTGCCGGCATCGGGAGAGTGCCTCCCTCGCTAGATCTGGCGAGGGCACCCCTTGCTCGACGCCGGCAAGGGCACCCCTCGCCAGATTTGGCGAGGGTCATTCTCGCCAGACGCAGCGAGGGCGCCCAACGCCGGCGAGGGCAAGGACACCCTCGCCTGACCTCGCCGGCGTCGGGCGAGGGCACCCCTCGCCGGCATCGGGCGAGGACAACCCTTGCCAGATCTGGCGAGGGCACCCCTCGACGACGCAGGCGAGGGCCGCTCGACGCCGGTGAGGGCGGGGACACCCTTGCCCGACCTCTTTGGCGTCCCGGGCGAGGACAGCCTCGCCGGATCCGGGGCATCCCTCGCCGGCGTCGGGCGAGGAGGACCCTCGCCAGACGCAGGCGAGGGCCGCTCGACGCCGGCGAGGGCAAGGACACCCTCACCCGACCTCGTCGGCGTCGGGCGAGGATGGCCCTCGCCAGATCTGGCGAGGGCCACTCGACGCTAGCGAGGGCAAGGACACCCTCGCCCAACCTCGCCGGTGTCGGGCGAGGACGACCCTCTCCAGGCGTAGGTGAGGGCCGCCCAACACCGGCGAGGGTGACCCTCGCCTGACGCCAGCGAGGGCAGCCCTCGCGGAACGCCGGCTTCCCTTTGCCGGCCAGCCAACGGAGGGAAGAGAGAAGGAAAAAAAAATGAAAAAATGAAAAGACCAAAATGCCCTATAATTTTGGGGTAAATGTGTCACATAACAAAAGTTCAGGGTTTTTGGTGTCACAAAAAAAAGTTTGGGGTAAATGTGTCACGGTTGGCAAAGTTCAGGGTTTTTCACGTCTCAAAAAAAAGTTTGAGGTAAATATGTCACTTTGGGCAAAGTTTAGGGTTTTTCGTGGTTTTTTTCCTTTCCATTTCGGTAAAGATTTGTTGGGGGCGCAGCAGGATGCCAATACTTTTTCCGCCCTTTGATCAACACGCTGGCCATCGCCCTTTTAGTGGTCGCTACTACAAATACCGTATAGCTAAAGAAGATGGGGGCATTGCCACCCCATCACCAAGGCACATTTTCTTTTTTCCTTACAATGCTACTGCAAATACCATATAGCCAAAGAAAATGGAGGCATTGCCACCCCGTCACCAAGGCACATCTTCTTCTTTTTCTTACAATGCTTACCAATTAGCACAATCATTAAATTCCTGCCGCGCTAAATTAAACTTTTAGCTCTCAAAATCAGTAAGAAAAATGCTTAGTATCATGCTATGAGGAATAACCATTGAAATCTTTTAGCTGTAGTTGGCCATATCCTTTGAAAGACCTTTAAAGATCAGCTCGGGGTCGATTTCAAGTAACACCTTCCACTGTTTCCTATGGCCTAACCTGATCCCTCCTCTCATGGCTGACGCTTCAGCTGCCTCCGCACCATCAACTTGCACAGAGAGTCTTAAACCATCCAGGACATGATCCTCGCAATCTCGAATGGTGATGCCATGGCCGTTCTCTCCTTTTGCAGATAAACCACCATCACAAATTTATCTGTATGGACCCTGATGCTCGTTTATGCCACCCTTGCCCCACTGTCTTTTGCTTATCACCCACATTTTGCAGCCTTCTACCCTTCAAGTTCCTGTATCCCCTACTAACTCTTCCTCAACCTGCCTTCCTCAGCAGCGTCAAGGTCAGGTTTAATGATATCAAAAGTGGCGTCACATCTTTCTTTCCAGATGTACCAACAAGTATACGCAAGTTTAGCTAGCAATTCCTACTTCAATTCTTTCTACTTGAAACTACTCTAACACTCTGGTAACTGAGACATCCAGAACGGAGATGGCTTCTTTACAAATTATAATCGTCATATTTTGAAGCCACAAACCCCTGCACCAGTCACACAAAAGAAGGTCATGTTTGACGGTTTCTTCTTCATGATGAAAAGGGCATAGTTTGCTATCTCTAGTCTATCATCTCCACGCATTAGTGACCGTAGTAATGCATTTATAATCACTATGCCCAGGAAGTGTTTAGGGTTTTTATCACGAAAACCCCGAGATTGATACTCCCGTGATAAATTTACCCTGAACTATTTTTTTTTTACCACAAGAAACCCCAAACTAGGACCCACATAACAAATTTACAATCATAAACTGATACATTTGTAACAAGTTTACCATCCATTAGTTTATGTTAAATTGGATTAATAATATAGAAACACATGTGACAAATGGAGAATAAAGTCCCAAACCGCTACACCCGTCAATTGTCATATGTCATTCAACTCAACAATTTGACGGTAAAATTTAGTGGAAACTAACGGAGAGTAAACTTATCATAAGTATACTAGTTTTGAATTTTTGGGGAATAAAAATTTAGCTTAGAGTAAATTTGTCATAAGTGTACTGATTGTGGGTTTTTTGTGGTATTAATCAAATGTTTAATCTTTGGACACAATCCAGTCTAGAAAGCATTTTCTAGAGAAAAACAAAATTATTCCGTGCGAAATTGAAAGGCCCCACATAAGTTATAACTCCTTTATCCTCAGCTTCTTAAAGTGGTATGTTGATACATGAATGTCACTGCCCTCTCTCCTCGGCTAGCCATATCAGCCCATCTGAATCACTTTGGCTTCATTTGTTGGATATTTCAGTAATTTTGAAATATTTATTAAAAATTATGATCGTCATGAAAGTCATCATTTTTGTAATGGCTTTCTAACGGCCATATAACGGATTTTTAATGGTTGTATAACGGTCTCTAACGGCTTTATAACTTTTGATTTATTACTTCATAAATTCTTCATTATTTTATAACGGTCTTCTTTATAATTACCAATTAGTTTATGACGATCTTCTAACGACTCTCTCTTTTTCTTGTTTAAATATAAATTAAACTTCAAATCACAATCTCAGTAGATACAATATATTCTCACATCTTTTCTTTTCTTTTGCTGGGTTATACACAAAAGTTGTTCTGTTTCATTCTATTATTCAGTGCGGAGTATAGAAGAAGGTCTGTTGTATCTTGGGAGGATAGCTGCTGAAGCGTTACACACTGAGTTTCGTACTCCGAAGGGCGGAATTATCCTTAAGGACAGTGTTTGCACGCTTCAGACATTTCTTTTTTTTTTCTAATCTTTTGTAATGTATTCCAATAATAATTATTATTTTATGTAACCATCACCCGTGGTGGCCCTGCTGGTTAAGGCTTAGTACCCTATCCGGGAGGGGAGGAGTTCGAGACTTGCCGGCCGCGTTGCTTCAATGCAAAAACGCGCGTCTTACCTGCGCTTGGGGGTCAGCGGTGGGGGTCCCCGGTGCTCCAGGGTTTACTCTCCACCGCGAAGTGGCGTGCGGAGGTTCCCTGGGTACCAAAAAAAAAAAAAAAAGAAGATTATTTTATGTATTCTAATACTTTTTCCAACACCAATTGGGATGCTATGCACAAACATCCACCTCCTCTTCCACCATATGACTAATTCCAGTAAGGTCCCAAGTCCAAAGTCCGTATCGATCAAGCTGGCCACCTTTTGCTTTTCCTCAATAAGGTTTGAATCCTTCGGATATTTTTGACAAATTTTAGCACTAAGAACCGCAGGATGGGACTACATTTTAATACTTTCACCAGGGACCACCTGCCGAGTTGCCCCTTCTCTCACCTTCTCTCACGCATTCTCTCCCTTCAACGATACTAATCCACCCCCAAGACATCCTAAGACATCTCCCAGCTTCTATAAAGTCACAACATGGAAATAAATGAGAAAATATTGGGTATCTAAGTTGTGCCAACTCAACAAATTATTAGTTCACTCATCGTAAGATGTGTCCCTCACGAGCCTACTATCAGATCTCTCTCCCTTTATCTCTCTCCCACTCCTGTAATCTCATGCACTGTTTTCTCATTCTTTCTCCCAACGACCTATCTTTGCTCTCTCTTGTTCGCCTCCATCTCGTGTATCGCCTCATCTGCCAATCCACCTATGGCAACGGCTCCACCCTTGAGGTCATTTACTACCCCTAGGTCCAAGAACAAGCCCAAGCCCCTTGTTATCATCACTTGCAACCCTAAGCCCTCCTTCAACCCATGCATCCTCGAGGTCCCTTGTGGCTTCGATATTGCTGTCTCCCTCCACAAGTCATCCGTTGCCCCTACAGCCCCCTGCCCTCCCTAGTCTAAGAACGTACAAGCCCTCATCGTTTGCAACCTTGAGTCCTCCCTCGGCCCTTGCATCCTCGAGGTCCCCTATGGCTCCAAAGTCAATACCTCCCAACTTAGCTTTTGGATCTAGCGACAATTGAGCTCTCACCGGATCCAACAAGGGCAACCCTCACCTTGGCTACGAGGGTGGACCCTTAATGAATCCGATAAAAGTGACCCTCACCTATGGCCTAAGTAACACCAACACCGACATATGACACACAACACGACAAATAAAAATAGAGAATTTAGAGATGTTAGAACACGTTACATATTAAATATATATTTTTATGTATAAATAATAAATTATCATTTTTATGATTATTTCAATCAAATTAATTTGATTCAAATTTATAAATAACTAAATAATAAAAAAAGCCTAGAATAAATTTATACTAAAAACAGTAATTCACTATTAATATCATTATTGTTTCGATTTGACAAATGCAACTCAATTCCAATAACCTATAAAACTTGAAAATAGATATATATATATAAAGCAATTCATATTTTAGACTTGGGTGTCAAACGTGTCCAAAGAGAAGAAAAAAATTAGGAGGTGAATTGTATATCATGGGAAGTAAGAATTAAAAGAAAAGAGAATATTAGATTTTTCTTATTTTCTTGTTTATTATTTTTATTATTGTTTTTTCACATATATAGATTTTGACATCTTATTTATTGAGAATTTTTCAAATTGACTTTGTATGAAGAAAACACGTGTTGGAAAACTCTCATATTAGAATTCCGACTTGAGTGTCGGATTTTCCGACACGTGTTGACTAAGTGTTGGAGAGTGTCTGAGAGTATCAGAGTATCCAATACGACACGAAAGTTCCCGGAAAGTGTCGGTGCTTCTTAGCCTATGGCCAATTGCCAGCCATGGCTGTGTGCCTGCTACAAGTCATAGGGAAAGAAAGATAAAGAAACAGAAAAAAAAAAAAGAAAAAAAGGGAAGAAATGTTGAGAAGAGAAACAAAGGTGCAAGAGGAGACAGACAAATGGAGAAGGACATTTAATAGTGGGCCCACGATGGACACATGTCACGTGATAAGTGTAATAGTAATTTGTTGAATTGGCACAACTTGGTACCCAATATTTTTTGAAAAGAATTTTGAGTACTTTAACCCCCAAAGCATTAATGCTTCGTTTGATCATTTGGATTTCTAAACAAAATATGAATAGATATGATATGATATGAAATTTAGAAATTTAGTTATATCATATCCATTATTTGACAAATTACAAAGTAATAAATTTGAATATATTCATATTATATCAAGTACATTGTTTGGTAATAATGGCATATCAGTGTAAATAAACACAAAAGTTATACAAATGGAAATGATAAAGATCTCTCAAGAAACTTTTGCATACTTCATTTTTATTTGCCTTTTTTTCCTCTCTTTTTTAAATTATTTCGTTTTTATTTCTTTTTCCCCTTTCATCATTCTCTAATAATATTTTATTAAACAATAAATTGTACTAATATACCTAAAATATGTAATAGACATAAATATATATTTATATTTATATATTTAATTTATATCATAAGATAGAATTAAATGTGAATATAAATAATAAGATTAAATTTATAAAAAAATATTTTTTTTATTTTTTTGTTATTTTGAATTTATTATATTAGAATTCAAATACTATTTATATTTAAATAAAATTTTAATTTTGTTAATTTAAGAAGTTTGTTATTCGAGAAAAATAAATTTATTTATGGATATTATAAATCATATTTACTTTTATCCCACTTCCCATGGGATAATTTTATTCAAGTTACTTTCCTCATATATCCAATTTTATCTTGTCTTGAGTAGGTATCGTACATGGGATATGATAAATTTCTGATTAGCAAATGCAGTCTAGGAATTTGGTAGGCTCTCCAGGCTTGCTTAGCTGGGCAAAATTGAACAGCTGGAAAGCTTTTAAGACCTATCCCTCCTAGGGATCTTGCCTTAGTCGCGTTTGTCTATGCGACCGAATAATTAAACCAAACGTTTCAACAATTAAACGTCAACGCATGGCATGAACAGAAGAAAAGGAAAAGGGATCGGGAAATACTTAGCAGATTTATAGTGGTCGAGCTCCAAATTAATGCCTACTCCACTCCCTAAATCCTTCCGGAATTGCGCCCAATCCACCGGTCGAAAACTTGATCATAAAGACCGGAGAATTTTGGAGCCTAACTCTCCGTGCATTCTCAAAATTACAACACGGCTCCCTCACAAGTATATCACACTCTACCACAATGACCTTTACTCGAATATTGCAACATGTTTAGAAGGAGCTAGAGTGAGTATTTTGCTTGGATGTGTTCGTGGATCTTGATCCCCCAATCAAGAGAGAGTCCTTTTTATACTAATCTAGCTTAATTAGCCGTTTAAACAGCTAAAAGTGTTAGTCCTGGCTACACTTCTGGCCACCAATGCTTTGGCCCCTAAAGAAGGTCTCTTGCATCCAACAGGGACCAGACTGAACATTTGGTCATCAAAGAGTGTGCCAACTAATCTTTGATAATCAATCTCTCCTGACCAAATTTTTTAATTTTTGCTATAAAAAAGTTGGGTCTCGACAGAATATTTCCAGAAGCAAATTGCTCAAGAGCTCATTATATCTCAAAAGTTGTATAACGTCACACTTGACATAATATAAATCAACCCTAGATGGCACTAACATGTGAGATAACAAGCCAATCAAAAGCTATAGCAAAACATATATGAAAACTAATGATTAGTTGGTGACTCGCATTATTTTGTAACATGGTGTAAGCATCATATTAGATACTCTCTTTATTAACGGTGTAGCAATGTTAGCAAGAGAGGTATCTCGGTTCCTTCATCCGGATGAAGAAAACCGTGTAATAAGCCACAATGATGAAGGGTAGCTAGTAGCTTTAACTATCTTGTTCATCAAGAATGGTGAACAAAACGAAAGGAATCATTAGCAACGCGCGATATCAACCATGTAAAACTATGATTCGCCAGCACCACCGCATCGGATCACGCTAATTATTTTGGCGTGAACCATATCTGTAGACACACCCCTAATTGAGAACACGAATCACACATGTGGCATATGCTCGTTAATCTTCCACATCCACCCAATGTGAGAGATTTACCCTAACCTACCTTGATAAAATTGCAAAAAAAAAAAAAAATGAGTAACAGGAAACCGGCACGAAGCTAAAGGGGGCCATGAAAAATATTAAAGAGGCAAGGACCGACCAATCAAAACGAAAAAGTTCATAATATTACTAACACGTGTCTAATGTATCAATGGCCATGGTTAGTATTAAAGACAAGTTCGTAATTTCACAAAAGCCTTAATAAGTTACCGTCAAGTCATCTTAAAGAAAAGTCGACACTTTTTTTTTTAAAATTACAAATACCAAAGCTTATTAAAATTAACCGGTATGGAGACATATTTTTGAAGCTTAGGAGGGTTTTAATTATAAATTCTCTACTGGGTCCCCCCATTTACTTGATTGTATAGGATGGATTATAAAGGGCTGCTTTGGTGAGAAGTTAACTATTTAATTATTTGAGTACTTCTATTCTCGTCTCTTTTTCCCCCACTTTTGCTCTCCATGGATGGGAAACTTTGACAACATATGGATACTCAAGAGGGCAAATGCCCATTTCTTCACACAGAAATGAAGAAAGTCCATCCACTCCACCTGCTTCTATCTTCATCTAATACTTTCTTTATACACATGATAATGACCTGTCTCTGAGGGCGGCTTCATCCACTATTAAGTGTAAGACAATAGAAATGTTTGGCGCATGAAGCAAGGAAACACTTATATTCAAATGTCAAAGGTAACTCCACCAGGTCTATATGCGAATTCAACTGATCTTCTTTCCCCAGCTTGTAGTAAATCGTGCCTTGCATTGAGTCGGATATGAAAGTGACGGTGAAAGTGACATGTCCCATAAGCACGACCTTGTGCAGTTCACCAGTTTTTTGTATCTTCTTTTCTGTGTTCCTCTAATGTCACTCGGCTAAGAGAGATGATGAGAGATGATTGACATAGGTTAGGGATGTGCTTGTATGCATGATAATCGTTTTCACTTTTCTCGTCAGAACACGTAAACTCCACTTTTTGCTATGTGAAATTGCTGGTGAGAGATCTCTGGGTATATCAACGACTAGCGAGCTCACAATCTTCTACGCAGCGCATTTATCCTACATACGATTGAGCTGTTGGGGTTGAGTTTGATTGGATCATCGTATTTATATCGGAAAAAAGTTAATAGTATATGACCGACTCTTTAACTTATTTAATCATATCTTTATTTGGTATGACTAATATGAAAACAGACGTCTTTGTCCACATACTATAAAACCTATTACGCTATCCTGAGTGCTGAACAATGATATGTGAATATTCCATTTTAAGCTTACCCACATCTCTGATCAAATCTGCTGTAGTAATCGTTCCCCCATCTCTCTTCTCTTTACCTCCCCCTCTCTGACTAATTGCCCGTAAGCAGCCTTGCCGTGCAACCTCGGTCGCCCTGGCTATTGTTGGCAGTAGGCCCAAATCTGGGCCCAAATATAATGCAGTTTATGGCCCAAGCCAGATTATGACAAAGACCCCAACCACAAAGCTGATTGGTGAGATGGTTTAAAATGAATAGCACAACCCACAAAGTCCATCAATTGAATGCCATAATAAGCTTATTTGTCATAAATGTCATAAATAGTAGATGCTCGAGCGAAGGAATGAAATGTCTAAATAATCTCATCGCTCATGAAAGCCATAACAACACAACCCATAAGATCCACCGATAGAATACTTGATAAGTTTATTGATCATGAGCTTTCGATATACAGATTTTTAGTGGAGTACTTGACACATGGTCACAATTGATTTGAAACATAAAAAGAAGTTGAACATTGAGTCTAGAAGGGGCCATCAAACTAAGGGATAATCGTACATAAAGAATCAAAAGCAGTTACAAATCATCCCTAGACTAGTGTGCAAATCTAGAGGCAATTGGAGATTTCGTGTAGATGAAAAATTATGATGTGTGACCTAATTTTCAGTCGTGAAATATTCTTGCAACCAATTTCTAGCTTTTTGGATCAATTTTTTTGTGTTGTGACAGAACGAGTTTTTTTTTTTTTTTTTTTTTAGTGAATTGCTCATAGATATAACTCATCATATCTCAAAAGTTGTGGGAACAATATAAATAAACCCCATAGGTAGTGAGAGGCTATGGAACAAGTCAATAAAAATGAGAGCAAAACACACATAATGCTTACTGATTAGCTGGACATGCCCGTCACGTGCTATGACCATCACATTAAATACTTTCTTTTAATTTTGACGTAGCAATACAAACAAGAGAGGTATGTTGGTTCATTCAAGAAAACCCCTGTGAAAGGTCACAAGCATGAAGGCTAGCTGGTATCAAGAATGGTGAACAAAACCAAAATTAACAAGCAACGCGTGATATCAACCAAGTAAGACCCCCATTCCCACGCACCACCTGCATCGGATAGTGCTAATTATTTTGGCGTGAGCCATACAATAAACGAGACACGCCCCAAAATTTGAGAACACGAGCCACACAAGCGGCATAGGTGCTAATCGATCTTCCCCCATCCACCAGATAACGAAGCAACCTCTGATGAAAACCAAATTCGATCAAACTCGCATAAAAAATTAGCAAGATGAAACCGGCACGAATCAAAAAGGCGCCATGGAAAACATTAAAGAAGCAAGGGCCGACCAATCAAAACGAAAAAGTGCAAAGTCATCGAACCAACACCTACAAAGAACCACTAAACAAGTCCAAAAAGATGAACAAAAGCAATGCTAAGTATGATGTGGTGAGCTGTTGGATAGAGTTTTCATGAGACGTAGCTTTCAAGGCTTTCGTGTGGTTTTTGCGTTCGACACATGTTTGGCTTTCGCCGGAAGAGGTCAAATGGAATAATCGGGAAAAAAATTAAATTAATTATGATAGACCAAGTCAAATTATATATAAAACATCGGTAACCCTGGCTCTGATGCTAACAAAAGGAAAAATAATACAATTCCTTATCGTAATTCCAGTCTCCAGTGCCACGTCATTGACCTTTTTCTCTCTTATAAACCAATCGAACCACCGCTCTCGTGTAAAGTAACTTCAACTTCTCTTTCTTCTTCTTCTTCTTCTTCTTCATCTCCTCTCCACACTTGGGAAACATTCTTGGAAAGATTATAATGGAGGGCCTCATTCCGTTCGTGTATAGGGTGGTGGTGGAACACAAGAGCGGGAAGCAAGGACCGCTCAGGGGGTTGTTCAATGAGTCGCCTTCGGCTTCGTACACCAGGCTCCCCCACGAGTCGGGCCGGTTCCAGATCGCTGACCTCCAGAAGATCCAACCGGACTGCGACGGCAACTTCTCTACAGCTTCATCTTCATCGAATTCGACCAGCAACAATGCACAGATAATCGTTTCGTCCGGAGTTCATTCTCCGGTTCGCCGCCTCAAGTCTCGTCCCGTGGGTTCGTGAAACAAAAGCGTCATATGCATGAACTTGTGTTGAATAGTAAACGGGGTTGGTGATGGTATAATTAGTATGGTTTGTAGCCCTATTGTTTTTTTTTTTTTTTTTTGGTAATTTTTTGTTGGCTTTTTGGGACTTATTTTGGACGCAATAAGCCTGTGCGGAATCCAAAAGGGGCCCATGCGTTGGTGTTAAGTCTGCAAGATGTGAAGCTTTTATAAGAGGAATATGCGTTGGGATTGCGTAGATTGTGGATTGTGATGATTAAGGAAAGATTAGATTTAGGGCCTTAGTGGCTGAGTGGCCCCTCTGGTTTCTCCTTTTTTGTTTTATTTGGAATCGAGCAATTAATGTTTTATTTGGCAATTTCTTTCGACAAATGATACATATGACAAGCCCAAATAATCAACCAATAGAGGAGCAAATTGGTTCTTCAAGATAACACAAACTAATTTTGTAGAACCCACCCTATAAAAATTCTGCTTCTATGCACGCAGTGAACTAGCAATATTTCGACCAAAAAAAGAAAAAGGAGACTAGCAATATAAGATTTATTGAGGTTTGGCTTGAGTGAGCTACTCCTCTCTTCCACCTCTAGCAGCCTAAATAGGCCAAATTCCACTAGTAATTCCAGAAGTACAAATATTGTCTTCTTACAAGTGCAGAACCTACTGCTACGCAAAACCCAACCTCCTTTTTAAACTACCCCGCTGTAGACTAAGTAATTATTAGACCCTTCTTGTATGCACAGCACAGTATTCTAATTACACCTCTTAAGTGTTTAGAAAGAGTTGCTCACAAACTTTGTCTTTGACTTATACAAATGCATTCACTCTAACTCCAACCATGTCTCTCATATGTTTACAAATGGATCTGTCACTCTAGCTAACTCTTAAGAACGACACTCAAATGGGTAGTATAATTGCACAAAAGACATGGAATCAAGAACATCACAATGTTGCTCAAATTCTTTTATTTTTGCCGTTCTCAACTATATCAGTTTTGGCCAAGCATGCTCCAATTTTAAAGCCCTAAATTCCAATGTTGCAATTGGATCATTTAGCGGTTGTGTCCATCTAATTCTCTTTAAAAAGGTCTAGGCAAAATTCCTTTAGAAACAGGTTGAGAACCTTACTCCAATATGAGTATGCCCAGTACTCTCTTCTAACTCTAGCAGTCCAAACAGGCAAAATTCCACTGAATGTGCCAAAGTCTAAATAACACATTGTTACAAGTCTACAACTTGCTTATGTCATAGCCTGACTTTTTCTGCAGCAACCCTGCTATGGGTTAAGTAATTATTGGACCCTCCATATTCGTCCCCACATGCTTGTCTTACAGTACAGTCGATCCTCTCTGCAAATTATTAACCATATCTCTAAATGTTTAAAAAGAGTCCCTCGCACATTTTGTCTCTTACATAGACAAACGCCTTCACTCTAAGTATAATACTTCTCTTTGTGTGTTTCCAAATGGGTTTGTCACTATTGCTAACTCTTAAGAATAATACTAAAAAGGGTATTACAAGCTTAGAAAATAAAAGGACTCAGGACCTCTCAACAATGTCAAATTATTTTATTTTTTCCCATCTTAGCTCTATTTAATACGGCCCGAGTTTTCTCCATTTTTTATAGTTCCCAATTCAAACGTTGCGCTTGGATCATGACCTACTCCACTTTCTTCTATGGACAAGAACAACAAGGAGATAAACAAACATAAACTAATTTTTATTCATTTCTCTCCAACTCTACTACTTTTTCGGGTCAAATTTATAGCCAGCGACTTCAAAGGACATTTGAAATTCAAATCCCACGAGTAAACATTGCTTTTGCCATTTGCAGTTGCAAAATGTCACTCTGCAGCTTTGTAGTAACAGCTTCCCAAAATAGTCGGTTTTGCTCTCTTGCAATCTGTCATCCTCTGTTACTCAAATATGCTAAATTGTTATGATATCCTCCAATCCACTTTCTATGGATTCCAGCGCGTGAAACAAATTGTAAATCACCAATTTCTTTTGGATGGATGAGAAAAGTGGATTCCAGCGCCTGAAACAAATTGTAAATCACCAATTACTTTTGGATGGAGGGAGGGAAGGAGCGCAATTTGTAGTGAACCCACGAATCTCAGGTTGCACTAGGACAGAAGATCTTGAGTGCAAATCTTTCTAAATCTTATTTGTCTTCCCATTAATATGTCCAAGCTTAGTATTAGAAAAAATCAATGCACCCCAAAGCAAAATTAATCCATCCCGCCACTCGACAGTATTTACCTAAGTGCCTAATTTGCATTTGACTAAGCACCATGGTAATTCTGTAACAACCTCCTCTCTTGTCCCACATCGCCTAGGGAGGGAGGTCTTGATTAGGAGGTCCCACATCGCCTAGGGAGGGAGGTCTTGATTAGCTTATAAGGCTTTGGTCCCTCTAACCTGTGTAACGCGTTTTAAAGCCGTGAGGGAAAAGACCGTGGCTGGGATGGCGGTTCGTCTGCGCCAGGGCGGGTGACCCAAAGTGGACAATATTACACAGGGGCCCGGGATGTTACAAGTGGTATCAGAGCCGACTCCCATACGCGTATGGGACCACAGCTCAAATGTTGTTCTGATGCCCGTGAGGCCATATCGAGGACGCTATTCTGTTAAGAGGAGGAGGTGCGAGGACGCTATTCTGTTAAGAGGTGGAGAGTGTAACAACCTCCTCTCTTGTCCCACATCACTTAAGGAGGGAAAGCCGTGAGGGAAAAGACCGTAGCTTGATGGCCGTTCGTCCGCGCTAGGGCGGGTGACTCAAAGCGGATAATATTACACAGTGGGGCCCGGATGTTACATTGTCTTACAACATCGACGTGTGTCACCACGGAGTTATATTTCTATGCACATCTTCGCATAGTAACTTTTGCTCAGCAAAGCTTTGCTTATTCCTCTTGTTGTCGGCTGCGTTTGTTTAGTTATTGTTTCCAAGAGCAAAGTTGACTGCAAAGAATGAATGTTGTTGGCCTCCGATTCTCAACTTTTAACTCCTCATTTCAAAAAGCTAACATTAGCACCAAACTTGCCATCATCAAACGAGCAATATACTGAAATCTCGTCGTCAACGAAAGCTTGGAGTCATCACACGCGCCACCACGTGTTGCCCCTCCTCAAATCCATTGAGCCCATTTTTCCAGCTTAATTATCTGATAAGAATCGAAGATTTTGTGACATTGTTTGAACTATTTTTCAAACGAAAGACTCACCTTACATTTAGGGAATAATTAGCGATGTTAAGATATTTATTTGATTTTGCAGTGCTCTCAAGATTATGCATATCTCTTTTTTGACATAAATAGAGATATGCATAATCTTGATTGATTATATTTGGTATTATATTTGTCTTATTACTTTAATTAATTATTCAATAAAATTTATAAATAGGTTCATATACTATTTATCAACACATCAAAATATGCTAAAATTTCTCAATTCTTTTCATCTACATTATTACTTTCGATAATTTGACATGTCCTTTTGGCGACCGCTTCTTCTTCTTCTTTTCTTCTTCTCCTTCATTTCTTCTTGTGCTTCTAGATTCATTCTGCATTGACATAGGTGACGATCCTATTCAACGTCTAATCTGATCTGCTCCAATATTAAAGTAAAAAAAATTCATAGAAGTGGATACAAATAGTGTTCTATAGTTAATATGTGAGACAAACACAAAGGTCCATTCACTACCATCTACATTAATCTAAGAGAGAATAATGTGCGGAGAGTATCACTAATGTATAAAATATCTTTTTGAAGATAATTATACGGAGATTATGTTCGAAATTTGTCTTTAGAAAGTGCAAAAATGTCCTAGTGGTTAGTGGTTTGTGCATGAAACAAAAAAGAAAAATAGAAAAAGTCCCTGCTTAATAAAAGAAAATAATAGAGGAAATTCTGGCCTGAAATAGTTGGAGGGTGATTCATCTAGTCCGGCAAGACCCTTGGCCTCTTTGACTTTGACCGTCTCTCCGACAGACATCGGCCACAAAATGCCAAACTTGGAGCGACCTTTAATCGAGTCGCTTTCACCCCCACCTTATTCTCTTTCGTCTTGGTCGTCGTCGTCTTCTACTTGGCAAGGTGCGCAACAGATCCGCACTTTTGCTCCTCCAAGTTTATCAGTGTTGATTGAAGCTGCAACTACGACCGCTGCATACTATGCAGCAACCAAACAGCATGGCCAGAGAAAGAGAATGCGGGTATCCGTGCTTTGATCTCAACACGGGAGGTAAGATCCCATCGGTCGGCCTCGGGACCTGGAAGGCCCCTCCTGGCGTCGTCGGCCAAGCCGTCATCGAGGCCGTCCAGGTTCTCTCTCCTCTTCTCTCCTCTCTCTACCTTCATCGCAGTCCAAATCGATTCGTCCAGCAACGATGGCGCTTTAACGTTCCTCGTAATGCAGGCTGGTTACAGGCATATCGACTGTGCCCGAGTCTACGACAACGAGAAAGAGGTGGATTGGGTTTCTTTCTCATTGTCTTTTTGATTAGTCACGAGTACGCAAATGTTTATGTAGTTGGAAAATAATTTATATTACAGATAGGCGTGGCATTGAAGGAGCTATTTTCCACAGGAGTCGTGGATCGAAATGAGATGTTTATTACATCCAAGTTGTGGTACGCCTTCATTCAGCCTATGTCTTGACATTGTTTTTCATGTCTATGGTTTGGAGTTGGTTTCAATGGACTACGGCCATTGCGAGTTTTAAGTTCCAAAATTTGTCTTTATCATTTGTTTTAAAGGAGAGCCATCATTCTTTCTAGTGGGTTCTAATTGATTAAGCTTTAGATCGATTTAAAAAAAAAAATGAAGGAAAGCCTCTTCTGATGCAGAACTGCCTATATTTTTCATGTCTATATTTTCAAATTTGGTTTTTCAAACCACGGCAATCGTGGGTTTTGAATCCAAGTTTTTTCTAAAAATGAATCGTTTTTTGGGTCTTATGAATTTGGTTTGGACTGCTATTTTGTTTATTCATGTATCGCTACTACATTTAAGTTCCACTTTGATTACAAATGCAGGTGCAGTGACCATGCGGCTGAAGATGTTTCCAAGGCTCTAACTAGGAGCTTACAAGACCTGCAACTCGACTACGTTGATCTATATCTTGTATGTTGTTTTGGCACAAGCATTTCCAATATTTGTTTGTGCACTTATTTTAAATTAGTCTAGATTGATCATAGATCTGGAATTTGGCTGCTCCTCAGGAGCTTGATCATAGCCAAAGTGGAATGTTGCAAACCTTTTCTGTACAGTTCAGGATTGAGATCGGAGTGTAGAATATTCTCATTCGTAAATTCTGAAGTACAAAAAGGAACACTAAAATTCTAGTAGAGGCTGAGGCTAAGATTCAGGCCAACTGCCAAGAGTGAAGCTGACATAGTGCAGATGCTTCCTTTTGTAATGGTGATGTGTCTTACATAAACTCATTTTTCGTGTCTTCTTTGCTGTATAATAGATTCATTGGCCTGTGCGGACAAAATCCGGTACTCGGGGCTTTGCCCCAGAAGACATGGTTCCCCTGTGCCTTCCTGAGACATGGACAGCTATGGAAGGGTTGTATGCATCAGGTCAGGCTCGTGCAATTGGAGTCAGCAACTTCTCAACTAAAAAGCTGCAGGATCTCCTCAAATATGCGAAAGTGCCTCCGGCTGTTAATCAGGTCGAATGCCACCCTGTTTGGCAGCAAGTGGCTCTCCACAACTTGTGCAAATCCACTGGTGTCCATCTCTCGGTAACCTCCAATGCTCAAAACTGTCCCATTTTATTTCAAGTTCTCATTAAAATTATGTTTAGAATATTGGAGGATGTGAGTTATCAAGTAGTAGTTGGACAATGTGTGATGGTTTGTGATTGAAATGGTTCATCTCATCTATGGTGCTTTGAACCTGATGTTAATGGTGCTAGCCAGAGGAGGCTAGTGGCCTTCATGATGGCTAATGTGGCTGTGACCATTGCCACTGATGGTCGCAGATGCTGGCAGATGACAGTCAATGGTGTGGTCATTGGTTGATCATGGGAGGAGCAAAATAAAAGTCAAGCTAGTTCTACAAGACGTCTTTTCATCATAGAAGCCATCTTCCAAACTTGATCTGCATCGTTTATCATTGCAAAAGAAGAGCCTCTTCTGCTTTAGTTCAGTGTAGAGTATGGAAAAGGAGATGTTTTCCTGCAACTAAAACATGCACCCTGACCATTTTATTAGCATCCAACAACACATAGCAGAATCTTGGGCTGTTGATTTTGCAGCATGGAAGCTTCAATTTCTACTGTTGATTTCAATTCTTTGCAGGCTTATTCCCCTTTGGGATCTCCAGGGTCATGGGTCAAGGGGGAGATCCTGAAGGAGCCAGTTTTGGTTGAAATTGCAACAGAGCTTAATAAATCGCCTGCCCAAGTAGCTCTGCGTTGGGGTATTCAGATGGGTCACAGCATCCTCCCTAAAAGTGTAAACGCATCCAGGATTAGAGAGAACTTTGATTTGTTCAGTTGGAGCATCCCACCTGAGCTCTTCGCAAAATTCTCTGGACTCCACCAGGTACATACATGTCACCTCTCCATACTCTTGTTGGATCTTCATATTGTTTCTTGATGCATGTTTCATTTGATCTTGCAAATTTGTGATGCAGCAAAGGCTTCTCCAAGGGAACTTTGCAGTCCATGAAACATGTAGTCCTTATAAAAGCCTGAATGAATTGTGGGATGGCGAAATATGAGAGCATTTAGATTTCCCCTGGTACAATGCCACTGAAGAGGGAAATGATTGCTCTGTTTCTTCTTTCAAAAGCATGCAGCCCTTCAGACAACTGTTAGCATTTTGAAAAGAGCTTGTTTTCTTTTCTTTTGGAACTTCTAAACAGGATAAACATCAGTCTAGGTTTGCTACCTCCAATTTGGCTCTGCTAGTAGTGAACTTAGGCTTGTCCTGGGGAATCAATTGCCGAATCATAAAATCTTTTGACATTTGCTCAGACTTGTTTCCATCTGTCTGATCCATCTACTGTTGCATATGTCAATCCTAATATACAGTTTGACTGATCACGTGTTGCTTCTTGATTAAATAGGGAGATAACGCTAACTGATGGCATAGATTTTTCTAATTCCCTTTCAATACTCTAAAATGTGATGCATATATGGATTAGAAGGGCCTGGCAACAATCCCTCACGAAGGACCAAACCCCATATAACCATCATAAACTAAGCTTATTTTTTTGATAACTCTTGCATAATGTCTCGTACAGCATAAACTCTTAGAAATGTGTTACAACACTTCATACAGGAATCACGACAAAAATGAACGTGGGTTACTTCGAGAACAATGGGTGATTGGCTGGGTGAGGGACCATAGCTGGGGCCTAGATTCGAATCTTGAATAGTGAATAGTACGATGGAGGCCTTTTTTGGAGTTTAGATTGCTGGTTTCTGAATACTCTTGTTTGTCTGTTCTTTTTCTGTCCAGGTCATTAAAATTAATCATCAGAAAAGTAGAAACGGTTGAAGGTGTTGCCCCCAAGGAGCTATTTTTCCAAAATTTTGCAGTAATACTATTACGAAGCTCACATTCTACGATATAGTTTGACGTGCTCTTTCTATAGGAAAGCTTTTCGGCATCTTTCTCTACCAGATCTAGCAAATTAATCACAAAAGAGAGAGAGAGAGAGAGAGAGAATGTCGGCAAACATGACTGTCCTAATTGTAAGATCCCCAACCGTAGCACAAGGAACATAACCAGAAACAGAGGAGTTCTGCTGCCAAGTCCTTTGGCAGTTTTCTTATGTTTCACAGAAGCTAATTATGCTGGGATTAACCAATCACATGAAACAATTCATGGGAAGAAGGTTTGCACTCAACATGTTTTTTTATTAACAACAGTGACATGAGATTGTCATGTCAACGAATGAATGCATGAAAGTTTAAAGGTACTCTACTTCAACAATGATCCTAAACAATGGCAAGTATAAGAAAGAAGCCGAAACAGAGAAGAAATTAAGGGTACAACGTTCAACAGATCCAATTACGTTCCATGAATCTTCTCGTAATATGTCATCAAACTGCACTAGATCCGCCGCCTCCAGCACCGCCGCCTCCACCACAAGCAGAACTGGCAGCTGCACCGCCACAAGCAGAACCGGCAGCTAAACCTCCATCTCCTCCTCCAAATATAGTATGATGATGATGGGCATGATGGGCATGGTGTCCGCCTCCCCCGCCGCCCCAGCTTTCCCCTCCACTAACTCTTAAACGGTAACGACCTCGGAAGATATAACTTATGACAGCAATTACGGCGAAGACAGCCCAAACTATTACGACGATTACCCACGGTTTCATTTTTCTCTAACTCGTGCCAACACTCTCGATAGCTCGCCTCTTTGAGAGAAATCTGCCAGGCCAATGTGCAGATAACTAAACGCGTGGCGTTTCCTATTTAACCACAGCCTGATGGCTGATGCTATATATATTATGGTGGTCAATGAGGCGACTTTGACCTTTGAATTTTCTACCTTTGAATTTTCTACACTTATCTTTCAAGGAAAAACTAAAGATGTCTACGACAAGCAACCGTACTCTGTCCAATATAACACAGGAAGAATCGACCATTTCTGGTCTCACGAGGGCTCATTCAACATGTCGGCTTGTCAACCAAGGCATGTCCTCATGCTTGTGCGACGTTCATGCAACATGATTTATCTGTGGAAGAATATGACAAACGCGGTCCTGAATTGCACGATGATCATGTGAGCGGTCAAATTAAAAAAATGCAGTCCAAGGTTGGAAAACTACTCGAGGCAATCAATTAAACCCAAATAGCAAGATGGGATATTTATTGCTTTTTTCTAAACCTTTTGGAACATGTATAGCGCCATATGATAATTCATTCAGCGACTAACCTTAGGACGCATGTGATTCTTCTCCTGTATTTACTTATTACAGGATGTCGAGGCTATATTAAATTTATGAGGAGCTTTCCAGTTTGAGTGATGCTCTGTAATGTTTAAAGTTGGACATACAACGGGGTGATTGATCGCATGAGGCACCATAGCAGGGGCCCAGACCAGAATCCTGAATAGTGAATACTACGAATGGAGGTCTCTTTCCGAGTCGAGAGTGCTGGTTTCTGAGTATTCTTGTTTGGTTTTTTAGTTTGTTGGTCAAAATTTATAATCAGAATAGTGGAACAGGCTAGAGCTGTTGCAATGAGGAGGAGCTACTTCTCCAATAGTTTGCAGCGATACCATTACGAAGTTCACATTCCGAGCGGGGATATATACTTCTATGAGTTCTCTTCTCTAGGAAAGCTTTGATCGGACGTCGTCGCCAGATCTAATAAATTAATCACTAGGAAACGGAATATCGGGAAAAATGAGCGTCCTAACTGTAAGAACCCAAAACTTAGGGTGAGGAACACAGCCAGAAACAGAAGGATTCTGTACCTGCCAAGTCCAGTTGCCGATTTTCCTTAGGCTTTACATAAGCTGATTATAATGGGTTTTACTAATCACATGAAACAACTCCATGGAGAAGGTTTGCAACTCGACGTATTCTTTTATTGATAGCAGTGACATGAGGTTATCATGTCGATGAATGAATCGAGGTGTAAAGGTACTCTACTTTTACAATCATCCCGAACAATAGCAAAAATATTAGAAGGAAGCTGAAACAGTTGAACGAGTCTATGTTTCTTATTTGTTTTTGTAAAGCATATATAAAGGTTATTGTGTCAGTTTTTTTTTTTTTTTTGAGTGTGTGGTTATGCAGACGTTCCTCTGTTTTTGTGCATATCAGAAAATTTCCTCTGTTTTCCTCTGTTTTTAACGCTATTTTTGCACATCTGCATATCTGCATCTCCTCTGGTTTTTAACATTGGTATCAGAGCGGAGGTTAGGAAGAAAAGTGTGTGTTTGAGTGCTGTAAAAAGGTGAGAACCAAAAGAGAGTTTTATTGCAGCAAGTACTTTCGTTTGCAGCAGTCAAGGGAGAGTATTGCAGCAGGTTATTTTCGTTTGTAGCAGCAGCATGTTGCTTTTGTGGTGGTTCTATTTTGCAGCAGCAATAATGGCCTCAAAAACATTTGTACAACCTGCTATTCCACACTTTGATGGTCATTATGATCATTGGAGCATGCTAATGGAGAATTTTCTCAAGTCCAAGGAGTATTGGGATGTTGTTTTTTCGGGAGTTGCCGAACCTGATGAAGGAGTTGTGTTAACGGCAGCGCAAAGAACGGCTTTGGATGCGTTAAAATTGAAGGATCTCAAGGCCAAAAATTATCTTTTCCAAGCAATTGACAGATCCATTTTGGAGACAATTCTTTGCAAGGATACCTCCAAGGAAATATGGGATTCCATGAAGAAAAAGTATCAAGGCTCAGCAAGAGCAAAGAGGTAGCAGCTTCAAACGCTTCGTTCGGAGTTTGAAATGCTACGAATGAAGTCGGGAGAGACAATCACAGATTTCTTCTCTCGGACAATGGCAATAGTTAATAAGATGCGGATTCATGGTGACAAGATCGTTGAAAAGATTCTTCGATCGTTGACACCAAAATTCAACTTTATTGTTTGTTCCATAGAAGAAGCCAAAGACATTGAAGAACTTTCCATTGATGAGTTGCAAGGATCCTTGTTAGTTCATGAACAAAAACTCCTACAACAAGAGACGGAAGAGCAAGCTTTGAAGGTCTCAACTGGAGATCATTCTTCATCAGCAGTAAGGGTGAACAAAGGAAGAGGTAGAGGAAGGGAGAACAATGATCGCAGTGGCTTCAGCTTTGATCAAAAGTCTGAAAGCTATTCATATCGTGATTTCCAAGGGAGAGGAAGAGGTTGTGGAGGACGACATTCAACTGATTTTAGGCCAAGGTCAGCAGACAAATCCAAAGTGGAGTGTTTTAGATGCCACAGGTATGGGCATTACAAATCTGAATGTCGAACTAATTTGAATAAACAAAGAATTGAAAGAACTAACTTTGCTGAAAAAGAAGAAGAAGTATCTCTTTTGATGGTGTGCCATGAGAAGGAAGAAACTCAACCAAATATGTGGTATCTCGACACTGGTTGTAGCAATCACATGTGTGGAGACAAGAAAATGTTTTTTGATTTAGACGAAACGTACAACAACACCGTAAAGTTTGGTGATAACTCCATTGTGTCGGTGATGGGGAAAGGAACAGTGGCAATTCATCCAAAAGGGACTTCGGTACAAACTATCTCAAATGTATTGTATGTCCCTGAATTGAAGACTAATATGTTAAGTGCTGGTCAGCTGCAAGAGAAGGGATATGAAATCTCTATTAAAGGTGGGATTTGTAGAATCCAAGATGAGAAGTTGGGTTTAATTGCTGAAGTCAAAATGACGGGCAATCGGATGTTGTTGTTAGCAAGCAACATCGTGCTCAATTTCCACAAGAAAATCGTGGAGAGCAAAAAGTCCGTTGGCGTTGGTTCATTCAGATATTTGTGGACCAATATCTCCAATTTCCAATGGAGGTAAACGGTATATCATTACCTTCATCGATGATTTTAGCCGGAAGATTTGGGTGTATTTTTTGCAAGAAAAATCTGAAGCTTTTGCGGCTTTCAAGAACTTCAAAGCCCTTGTTGAAAAGGATGGAGGAAATCAAATAAAAGTCCTTCGCACGGATCGTGGTGGAGAGTACAACTCACTTGAGTTTACAGTTTTTGTATGAAGCATGGGATCAAGAGACAACTTACAGCAGCCTATACACCACAGCAAAATGGCGTATGTGAGAGGAAGAATCATACCATTCTGAATATGGTGCGAAGTCTCTTGAGGGGAAGTGGAATTCCAAAAAGTTTCTGGCCTGAAGCAGTCAATTGGAGCATTCACATTTTAAATAGAAGTGCCACTCTAGCTATTCAAAATATGACACCGGAAGAAGCATGGAGCGGCCAAAGACCTGCAAAGTAGATCACTTCAGGATTTTTGGGTGTATTGCCTACGCCCATGTTCCTGACCAAAAGAGGAAGAAGCTAGATGATAGGGGAGTCAAATGTGTTTTTCTTGGCATTAGTGATCAATCAAAAGCCTATAAACTTTATAATCCTATGACCAAGAAAATCATTATCAGTCGTGATGTGATATTTGATGAAGAACAAAGTTGGCCGTGGGGTGAACAAGGTGTTGGTAAGCAAATTCCAACGAATTTTGAAGATGAAAATGGGCTGGTGCAGCAATCCACAACAACCCAAATTGTCACAGGCAGTGTCCAAAGTACAGCAGCAGCTACGGAACCTGAAGATCGGCCTCATCGTGTTCGACGGAGGCCTGCATGGATGAGTGATTATGAAGTAACAGGAGTTGATCAATATGAAGATCCACTTATCCATTTTGCTTTGTTTTCAGATTGTGATCCAACAACTTTTGATGAAGCAGTACAAAAAGAAAATTGGAGGATAGCAATGGATGAAGAAATTGCAGCTATTGAGAGGAATGACACTTGGGAGTTAACAGATCTTCCAAAAGGACACAAAACAATCGGAGTCAAGTGGGTGTACAAGACAAAATTGAACAAGAATGGTGAAGTTGATAAGTATAAGGCGCGCTTGGTGGCGAAAGGCTACAAGCAGGAATTTGGAGTGGATTACAAAGAAGTATTTGCACCTGTAGCAAGACTTGACACAATCAGATTGGTAATTGCATTAGCAGCGCAGAATTCATGGCCTATCTTCCAATTGGATGTGAAGTCAGCATTCTTGCATGGTGATCTTCAAGAAAAGGTATTTGTTGATCAACATTCTGGTTATGTGAAGCTCGGTAGTGAACATAAAGTTTATAAATTAAAAAAGGCACTATATGGGTTAAAACAAGCTCCTCGAGCTTAGTATAGTCGCATCGATGCCTATTTCTTGAAGAGAGGTTTTAGAAAATGTCCATATGAGCATACACTCTTTATTAAAATTGGTGATGGTGGAAAGTTGCTTCTTGTATGCTTATATGTGGATGATCTTATTTTTACTGGGAGTAATAGTGCCATGTTTGACAAATTCAAGGAGTCTATGATGGATGAATTTGAGATGACTGATCTTGGATTGATGCATTATTTTCTGGGCATAGAAGTTATTCAATCTGCAGCTAGAATCTTTATGTCTCAAAAGAAGTATGTTCAAGAGATTTTGGACAGGTTTCAAATGAATAATTGTAACCCCATGACTACTCCAACTGAAGTTGGATTGAAGCTCTTGAAAGATCCTCATGGAAGCAAGGTGGATAGCACTCTCTACAAGAAGATTATTGGAAGCCTGATGTATTTGACGGGGACAAGACCAGATATCATGCATGATGTGAGCGTTATAAGCAGGTATATGGAGCACCCAACTGAGTTACATTTACAAGCTGCAAAAAGGATTTTTCGCTATTTGCAAGGAACTAAAAATTTTGGGCTGTTCTATAAAAAGAGAGAAAAGTCAGATTTGTTTGGGTTTATAGATAGCGATTATGCTGGAGATGTTGATGATAGAAGAAGTACTTCAGGGTATGTATTCATGCTTGGTTCAGGGGCGGTTTCATGGTCTTCAAATAAGCAATCAATTGTTACTTTATCAACAACTAAAGCAGAATTTGTTGCTGCAACTCCATGCGCTTGTCAAGCCATATGGTTACGGAAGATTCTTGAAGAGCTTCAGTTCAAACAACAAAAAGCAACTATAATCTATTGTGATAACAGCTCATCTATCAAGCTGTCCAAAAATCCAGTTCTACATGGGAGGAGCAAGCATATAGATGTGAAGTACCACTTCTTAAGAGATCTTACAAAGGATGAAGTAGTTGAGCTAGTTTTCTGTAGAAGTGAAGATCAAGTGGCTGATATATTCACCAAGCCCCTAAAGTTGTCCATGTTTCAGAAGTTGAGAAAGCTCCTCGGTGTTCGTTTGTTGGATATTCCAAATTGAGAAAGGGTCCTTTAAACTGATTGTTTGCAACATTAGTTTAAGGGAGGGAATGTTGAACGAGTCTATGTTTCTTATTTGATTTTGTAAAGCCTATATAAAGGTTATTGTGTCAGTTTTTTTTTTTTTTTTTTTTTTTTGAGTGTGTGGTTATACAGATGTTCCTCTGTTTTTGTGCATATCAGAAAATTTCCTCTGTTTTCCTTTGTTTTTAACGCTGTTTTTGCACATTTGCATATCTGCATCTCCTCTGATTTTTAACAGAAACAGAGAACAAAATTGAAGGTAGAACATTCAACAGATCCAACCACTTTCTTTCATTCTCCTCAATTTATACGTAATCAAACTGCACCGGCTCCGCTGGTGCCTCCAGTACTGCCACCTCCGCCACAAGCAGAACTGGCAGCTAAACCTCCATCTCCTCCTCCAAACGTTGTATGATGATGGGCACGATGTGTGCCGCCGCCGCCGCCACCACCACCTCCACCACCTCTTAGACGGCAACGACCTTGGAATAAAAGAGCTAGGATGGTAATGACGACGGCTAAGACAGCCCAAACTATTATTATGGTTGCCCACGTTTTCATTTTTCTCCGACTAGCTCAAGCACTTTCGATAGCTCTTGGGTTTGAGAGAAATCTGCTGGGCCAATGTGCAGATAATGAACTCGTGGCGTTTCCTAGTGAGCCACAGCCCGATGAGTGATGTTATATATGGTATGGGGGTCATTCAGGCAACCGTGATCTTTGAATTTTCTGAACTCATCTCTTAACCGAAAACTAAAACGTGGATGTCTTGGACACGCAACTGCTCTTTGTCCAGTACAACGCAGAAGTAATTGACCATTCCCGGGATTACGTGGGCTTATCCAACATGTTGGCCTGTCAATCATAGTACTGTCCTCATGCCTATGGGACACTCGTGCATCATAATCTGTGCAAGAAGACAATAGACACGATCCTGAATTGCATACCGATCATGCGAGCGGTCAACGTCAACAATGCAGTCCAAGCTTTAAAAAACTACGCAAGACAATCAATCAAAAATAAATTGCCAAGCTATATTTTGTTGGGAAAAACTCCCAATCAATTTTGACTTGACTCATCTTGAATCTGATAATTGTTTAGAAGTGCCCTCTTACGGGAACAACTCATGAAGAGAAGTTTATTCCCATTATATCCATTGCTGTTTGAATATCGCAACCATGAAGAGGAGTCTATATCTTGATGTTATGCAGAACCTAAATCTAAATTGGTTGAGGAGGATTCGGGAAGCCATCAATGTGTTTGAGAGGATGGATTTCCACAGTTGCGTGCCCAATCTTACAATGCGATCATGAATATACTGATTGGGAATGGTTACTTTAATCAAGCCAATAAAGTGTATGTCGTTCAAATATCAAGGCCGAAGATAATTACGTCTTGGATATCATCACAATGACAACCTGGATTTCAACCTTATGGATAACTGCAAAGCTTGTATTTGGATGTCATCAAATCATGAAATATTTTAAGAGTCTACCAGAGCTGGACATCATCAAAATCTGTAAACGTGAAATATTTGTAAACGTGGCAACAACTGACCAATCCCAATAGAAAATTGACCCAACCCATTTCATAATCGACTCAATTCGTGTCCGAAATAACTCAAGAATACAAGTATTTCGTCCATTTGAAGTAAGCCGATCAGAAATTGAAGAAACTCAAATCCTAAATGAACCTAAACACAACATGGCGCAAACCGTGCAATCCCAAATTGTAAGTAAGATATAGCATCAGTATATACAAAATTAGTTCAAAAGTATTGACCACCAATTCAAATTCAATGCATCCAATTCAAAATCACGGAAAGCAAACCAAAACTGAAATGAAAATCGAAATAGACATGTATCCAAACCGAACTATACAAACATTCTAGAGAACTTCAAATTAGTAAAAACTTGAAACAATCCCAAGTGGCGTTTAAAAAATATAGAACTTAACATGAACCGTTGTTAAGATAATCTGATTTAGCTGGCCGTAGTTCCATAAACCAATAGAAAAAGGTGACTAGATTTAAATAAACTCATTAGTTTTGTTTCCTCATATACTTTGCTTTTCTAAAACTTTTACTAAAAGTAAAAACCCTTTTCCACAATTTACTCCAATTCAATTCGATTGAATTGGTTTTTGGCCGGATTTTCTTTTGATCCAATACGACTATGGGGTTCCAACCGAATTGTACGTGCAAAACATATAGCCAATCGAACCGATCGAGAGGTTGGTGGATGATGGCGTGGTGACTCGTTCGCACGGGCTTCGGCGATCACTTTCACAACACCTGATATGGCTGGTGGCGGCAGGAGCGGGCCGGTGGTGGGGTCTCGATGGAGAGAGTTGTCAGAAAAGCTAAACGTGCGAGCTTGAAGTTTTTGGTGGACTTCACCTTATTAAGCTTTCAAAAAAATTAAGATGGACTTCAATGCATCGCATGAGCATGCTATAATATAGCGTATAGGGCTATTGCAATCTATACCATTATCTTCATAAGAATCACAAATGACATGAATCCTATATTACATTAAATCAAGGTAGTACACAAATACATAGGTCTAGAGTAATTTAGCAAAGCACCATTATTTATGTGCAACATAAACATATTAGTGACAACTTCTAACTGCCGCCGCCACCTCCACACCCTCCACCGCCACCGCCACCACCTCCCCGCCACCGCCGCACCCCCGCTGCCGCCGCCACCGTCGCCGCCACCACTGCCGCAACCTCCACCTCCACTAGCCACAACAGCAGGTACGATGACTGTCGTTGTTGCACCAGAAGATCCCGACGTCGGACGCTTGGTTCTCTTCTTCTTTCTACCTCCAAAGCAACAGCACCCCATGATTTATCAAGTTATACCAAAACGTCTCAGCTTGCAAGTTGCGACCGTCGCCCAAAAAACCACCCTTGCCTATTTTGGTGTTTCAATGAGAGTTTCTCCAAAGTTTTCTCTCTGATGGCATTTATATACATGGCGATGCCGGCTATAAAAGATAGAATAATCAAGTTTTTCCGAAATAGTCGGACTGGCAAGCTCTTAAAAATTCAGCGTAATATCGCGTATAGGCTTGGTCTAGTCTTCGCGGAGGCGTATGAAGCAAGATTGGTTCAGATGTGACATTTTGGTTTGTCCAAGTACTGCATTTTGGCCGCCCAAAAGATCAATAGAAGTTGATGGATTCCTCTTGCGCATTTAAATGAAATTTTGGACGCTCGTCTGTTTTAAAATTGCGAAGATGGGGGTTTCCTACCGAGCTTATGACCACATCCCATGGTGAACGTTGGAGGATTCTTGTGCCGTATCTCGTACTAGTACGTGGCGAATTCTGGTTGTCTATAATGAAACCAAAGTTGAATGTGGAGCTAAACATCAGCAGATTAAGACATATACGTAAGTGGTTGTTGAACCTTTCAAAAGTTGTGCAAGAAAGAGCAAAAGCGATTTATTATAAAAATTGAGGTCCTCTAAAGTTAATTCTCTCTAAATTGAAGTATCATCATCACTCTTAAATCTAAATATATGGACCCTAAGCGAATTTGATGGCTTAGATCGGGCGTACATTTCCCCTTTTTTTCCTCTTTCCTCTTTCCCTTTTTTTGCCCTTATTCCCATATCCTCACCAGGCACGACACCAAACCCTCGACCATTGAACAAGGTAATATGACTTTTGGGCAGCAAATAGAGGTAACCAGCCTTCATGGGGATGGCAAAGTATATTGATAGGGAGAGATACAATCGAACCAGCCACAAGATGGGACGTTGGGGATGGGAAAACGATAAGAATTCGTGAAGATGTATGGTTGCCCTCCGGAGGAATCATTGGCCCAGCAAATAAGGAAGACCCAAGAGTTGTGGTTGAACTAATAGATAGCGACATGAAAGAATGGGATACAAATAGAGTTCATGATTTGTTTTAGGAAGATATAGCTAGAGAGATACTAGCTCAACCTCTAAGCCTACATCCTTAACCAAATAAACTTGTATGGACAACCAATAGATCAGGCTCATACACTGTCAAGAGTGGATTTAATCGAATACAAAACTCAGCTGTCTTTCCCATTAGACAAAACCCCTCCCCCATCCTACCAAATACCAAAATCACTTTGGCATGAAATCTAGCAACTACCAACATCCCCCAAAATCATATTCTTAATCTGAAGCATATGTAGCAATTCACTCCCAACAAAAGAAAACCTACACATAAGAAAATGTTACCTGACCCAACTTGCTAGATATGTGGCCAAGCATCAGAGACAACGGAGCACATATTCATCCTATGTGGCTGGACGAAAATTGCATGGTCAGGCCTTGATTATCAAGCCGATACAGACCCAGCAAACATAACTCGAATTGATAGGTGGATTTTCGAAAATCTAACCTCAAGAGTTGAAGTGAAGTCGAAAGCCCTCTTTGCTGCTCTCCTGTGGAACATTTGGAAGACCCGCAATTTTGCGGTTTTCAAAGGAAGAAAGCCTGACCTGATCCACACCCAAGAGGAAGCTTGTACAGCAGCAGATCTATTCATGAAATGGAAAGCTAAGGGGAAAAATTGACCAAACCGAAAACAAGAAGATCAGAACAGCTGCGCAAAATGGAAGCCACCTGACCTAAACTCGCTGAAGGTAAATGTTGACGCCTCATGGTGCAGTTCGACACAAGAAGGATCGGTTGCAGGTGTCTACCGAAATGTTGCTGGCCTCCTTGCCGCCGGCTTTACAAAGCAAATCTCGGCTCCATCTACTTTGATCGTAGAAACCCTAGCCGTGAGAGCAGCTTTGATGTGGGTGAAGGAAAATCGAGAAGCCAGCAACGCACAAACAGAAGCCTCGCACGAAGTCCTTGCTGCATCTAATCTTGCCAATTCACTTATCTTCGAATAACTTATCTGTTGTTAAATGTCTACTGGGCCGCGAAGAGCCCCCTTGGCAGGCCCACTCCATCATTGATGACTGTAAGCAACTCCTAGCCCAATTCGGTGGTATCTCCTTCCAACATGAGCCTAGGGAGTCCAACAAGGCCGTGGATTGGGTTGCAAAAGCCCATCGAACCAATTCCCTCCCTAGAAATTGGGTTTATTTTCCTCCTACGGCTTTATTTTCAATATTATGTCTAGACTTACCAACTTATGGTGCCCACTTTACGGGCTAGTAATGATATTCAGCATATTCTGACCAAAAAAAAAAAAACAAGGTAATGAGCCAATCTTGACCATTAGCTACAACTAGGGCTGAGCATGATTCTAGAATAAAATCGGGAACTAAAGAAGCGGACCAATGGAAATCATTTGGTTTTAGGTTTTAGGAAGAGATGATTCGATTCCCAATTAGGAATCAGATAGGTGAGAACCTCACTCATTTAAAGAAAAAATGGTCTCACATTTGTATTTCCGATGCTTCTAGTTCCACTGTTTTAAGTGTTTACAAGGTTAATTATGTTGGATATATTATTAATATAGTCCAAAATAATATGTTCACATACAAGCCCAATAGGTAAAAGCATGGTTATTTGGGTCCATATGGGCCGAAACCCAATAAAGTGCATATAAAAACTCTAGGGTTTCCCTACGATGGGGTAACACTGTTGAGTGTTCCAAACTTGACGTCTCTTGGTGTAATACTTCAAGCAACTACTTCTTCTCTCTCAAACCTATTACCTCCAACAATCTTGAAGTATTAGGTTCGTGTGTCGGATTTGAGCGAGTAAAGTGTGTTCTTGAAGATTTCGTCAAGACGAACTTGCGGCTGTAATTTACTTTCGATTTCGACGGTGATATTGGTCGGGATCTGAGTTTGAAGATTCGGGTGACCGAAATCTTTGATTCAAAAACCCAAAAATTATAGCCAATTTAAGAGGGTGAAATCACTTGGACTTTGATCTACTCGTCGCTACGACGTTTTGAGTGGTCACTCGCGTCAATCGGAGGTCGGACGGAAAAGTTATGGCACTCGGAAGTTTCCATCTGAATTTCTAGCGAATTTTGGGGACGAAATTTCTAGCGAATTTCGGGGGGCTAAATTTTCAGCGAGTTTCAGCAACAAGGGCAGTCCATCTTAATGCTTTTGGGCGCTCCAAATCCGTTTTTGGGGTTTGTTTTGGCAAATTCCATCTCTACAGAGCGGTTTGATCAAGGTTAGGGGAGTTATTCAACTTTGTTGCTCTGAGGACTTCAAGGTGCACTCTTTCTAACACTTTGCTTTGATTAAAATGGCAAAGCGTAGTTCCTATGATATTATAAAGTTGCAATCTTTTGATGTTACTGAATTTCATGACTGGAAATTACATGTTCAATTTGGCATGAAAGAATGTGACATATTCTATACTGTATTGAGCGATTTTACATCTACCACTGAAGATGTGAATGAATATCAATGGAACAAAGATGAGGATTTTTGTAGAGATTACTTGCTGAACTCTCTAAATCCTAATTTGGCTATGACTTATAGTGAGTATAAGACGGCGAAAGAGATATGGGATCACTTGAACGCTCAGTTCCAAAAACAAGAGGGGTTATCTAAAACCCTCCTAGCGGAGAAATTCTTTGACTTTAAATTCACTATGAATTCAAGCATCACCTCTCGCTTAGTTGAATTTGAGAACATGAGGAACAAGCTGAAAGATGATAATTCGATATGTCCGATAATCTCTTTGTTGGTCTTGTGTTGAGCAACCGCCAACCGAATGGAGTTCTTTCAAGACTCGAAATGCACAGAGGACTCGGATGAATTAAAGAGGTATATTCACATTGAGGATCAAAATATCACGAGGAACAGTTTGGAACAAGTGGGACAACAAAAGTCAGTTGCCAACTTAGTTTCACATTCTAATAAACCTCAGAAAAAGTCCAAGTCACAAAAAGGTGAATCCTCTTTACAGTTAAAGGCCAAAAAGACTATCTTCAAAAAGAAGAAGAAGGGCAAGTGCCATAACTGTGGAAAGTGGGGTCACTGGGCAGCAGAGTGTAAGTTGCCGAGGAAGCCAACTAATAACACACCATATAATGAGGCCAATATTCTAACTAGAGGATTTGAGCCTCGAGCCTTCATTGGAATGGTGGTGAGACAAAAGTGACTCATGCTGGAACTGCAAATTTGATATTTTCTTCAAGTAAATTACTAACTCTGAAACATGTTAGAGTAGTACCTTTACTTAAGAAGAATTTGATATCTATGAGTTTACTTGATAAAGCTGGTATGTCTTTTTCAACTATGAATGGTAGAGTAACTTTATCTGTTAACTCATATTATTTTGGTTGTGTATTCATGGTTAATGGTATGTATAGGTTGAGTTTAAATGCTGATAACATAAACCATGTGAATTCTACTTTGATTGATCCAAAGTTGCTACACAATAGACTTGGACATGTGAATTACAGGAAAATGCAACATTTAGCTAAAACTCATAACATTCCATTAGATACTTTTATTCGATTTGATAAGTGTGAAGTGTGTGCACAGGCTAAAATCACTAGAAAACCCTTTAAATTGGTTTCTAAAAGCACACAACTTCTTGAGCTAATACATTTTGACATTTGTGATTTTAGAAATTACATTACTAAAGGTGGTCGGAAGTATCTAATAACATTCATAGACGATTTTTCTAGATATTGTCATGTCTATTTGTTGAAATCGAAAGATGAGGCTTTTGAAAAATTTAAGATTTTCAAGTCTAGAGTAGAACATCAACTCAACTTGAAAATTAAGAGGTTTAGGAGTGATAGAGGAGGAGAATATACTATGTCAAGGTTCAAGGAATTTTGTGCTTCAGAAGGTATAATACTTGAAACCACTGCTCCTTATTCACCCCAATCAAATGGTGTTGCAGAGCGTAAGAATAGAACGTTAACTGAAATGTTAAACTCTATGTTACTTACAGCTGGCATGCCTTCCTCCTACTGGGGAGAAGCAGTTCTAACTGCTAATCACATCTTGAACAGGTTGCCGCACTCTAAGTTGTCCATGACACGTTATGAGATATGGCATAAGCGCCCTTGTAGATATGATACTCTTAAGACTTAGAGCTGTATTGCTTATGTAAGTATACCAGATCCTAAAAAACCTAAGGTGGGATCTAGAACTATTACTTGTGTATATCTAGGTAGTGCAGAAGATAGTGCTGCAAATAGGTTTTTAGATCTATCTACTAACACAGTGATAGAATCTAGAGATGCAGTGTTCTTTGAAAACAAGTTTATCAGAGATCAAGGCTTGAATGTTTCTGGATCTACAGATATGATTTCAGAATCTCCTGTAGAATCTGAAGCAAGCCCTTCTGACACTAATTCCACACAGTTGGCTATTGAACCAATTCCAGTTAGAGTATCTACAAGAGAGAAAATTCCCAAAAGTTTTGGTGAAGACTTTGTTGCTTACCATCTTGAGGATGATCCATTCTCCTATTAGGAAGCAATGAGATCTAGGGAATCTCTACTGTGGGCAGAAGCCATAGATGATGAAATGAGTTCTCTGCTGTAAAATCACACTTGGCAGCTAGTAAATTTGCCAAAATGGGCTAAAGCTATAGGCTGTAAATGGGTGTTGAAGAAGAAACTGAATAGTGATGGATCAATAGCTAGATACAAAGCACGTTTAGTAGCTAAAGGCTATAAACAACAGAGTGGAATAGACTATTTTGATGTCTATTCACCTGTGTGTCATCTATCAACTATAATAATTCTTCTTGCTTTGGCATCTATTGAACACTTTGTAGTGCATCAAATGGATGTAAAAACAACTTTCTTAAATGGGGATTCAAATAAGGAAATTTACAACCGGAAGGATATGTTATGAAAGGCCTTGAGGACAAAATTTGTAAATTGAATAAATCTTTGTATGGTTTTAAACAAGCACCTAAGATGTGGCATCTTATATTTGATGAAGTGGTAAAGATTTATGGCTTTCAGTCTAGTTATTCAGATAAATGTCTTTACCATCGTTCTATGTCAAATAAGATAGTCATCATTTGCTTGTATGTTGATGACATGTTAATTCTTGGTTCCAATCATTCTGTAGTGAGTGACGTGAAAGCTACTTTAGCTAAAGAATTTGACATGAAAGATTTTGGTATTGCTAATACCATTCTTGGTGTGAAAGTAAGCTTTGAACGGCAAGTTATCTCCCTTAGCCAGACTCATTATATTGAGCAGCTACTTTCTACTTGGGGATACGATAAGTGTAAACCAAGTGAGACACCATGTGATTATAATAATAGACTGAGTCCTAATGAAGGGACCAGCGTGGATCAGTTAAAGTACTCGAAACTGATTGGTAGTCTCATGTATGCTATGAGTTGCACTAGACCCGACATAGCCTTTACAGTTGGTATGCTAAGGCGTTTTACTAGTAATCCTAGTAAAGAGCATTGGGATGCCCTTAATAGGCTAATGAGATACCTTAAAGGTACTAAAGATTATGCGCTATATTATTCTGGTTATCCTCCAATTGTGGATGGATATTCTGATGCCTCATGGTGCTCAGATATTGGAAATAGTAAGTCCACTAGTGGGTATGTATTCACTTTGGGTGGAGCTGCTATTACTTGGAAATCCAAACGACAGACTTGTATTGCATTGTCGTCTATGGAATCGGAACTTTTTGCTTTAGCCTCAGCCGGTGAAGAGGCGAGTGGATAAAGAATCTGATTATGGATATTCCTTTGACTAGGCTAAAGATTAATTCTTTAAGCCTATTTTGTGATAATCGAGCAGCTGTCCAAGTCGTCAAGAATACTCTCTTTAATTCAAAGAGAAGACATGTGAGACTGAGACATGCTTTGTTGAATTATCTGAGAGAACAAGGGGTTATCACCTTGATCGATGTGAGATCGAAGGATAACATAGCCGATACTCTCACCAAAGGTATGCCTAAAGATCGATTATTCAAAATAATGGGGGAAGTGGGGTTAAAGACTATATAGGCAAGTCTTAACTACCATTTACTTACCTGTATTTTGAATTATCAAATCTTTCTTTATTGGCTACAATGATAAGCACAGTTTATATATTTCATTGATGTTCACAGTTGCTGACTAATTGAAGAGGGTGAGTTGTCTCATTCCAAATTTGATGAAGATGACTTTAACCTAATTCAAATGTTCTATCTGGAAAAATTGTGTCATTCCAAACTTGATGATACAATTCAACTAGATTGGACTATCCTTTTTGGTTAAATGATCTCATTCCAAACTTGATGCTAGATTATTTGACTTTAAGGAATCAGTAATTGTGACATTCCAAATTGAAACATAGAAACAATTGTTTACATAAGAAGCCTATTTGTCTTGTTCTTAATTGAAACTTGATATTACATGACTAGGTTGTTGTAAGTGACTTGACTATTGGTCTTGTTCTTTGAAACTAGACAATAGTTATTCTCCTACAAATAAACTTAAGTTGATGGCTCTTTGTAAATCACATTGTTTAGGTCTTGTTCATAATTTATGAAACTGGCTTGATGCTTATGACATGATATTATGATGCTTTATGACATCAATATATGTTCTTCTCCACCTGATGGAATGGTGCTAAGTTTTTATTCAATTGATTGAATTCATGATAATATGAAATTCATATTTGACATTCTACAGGGGATGGCAGAGATGGAGGAGAGCTTAATGAGTGGGATCCTGACCAGGATGACCTACTTGATGAATGAATATATATCACTTAGAGCGTGTGGGGACTTGACAGTTTACCTGCTATTGCCTATTTTGATGAAGTCCATTTACTTGAGACTTGCATTTTGCTATTTCTATTTTGTGGACATTATTATGCGTGTTTCTTATATTTGTAAGGCCTTAGACTATTCTGACTGGCCTACTTATACTTGATTAATATGCATATATTGGTTGTGAACTGAATCTGAGATTTATTTTGGGATTTGGATTTTTAATCTCAGAACAGATTCATGATAAGAATGATTCACTTATTTAGTTTGCACATGATGATTTAGTTTAATACTTTATTGCTGGAATACTCTTTGACCGATCCGAGTTGATTGTCTTGGATTGAATGTGGATGATTCATGTTTGTTTGAACATTACACTGACCAACTTATTGGATTGTGCTGTATGGTGAACATAGGAGGAGATTGTTGGATATATTATTAATATAGTCCAAAATAATATGTTCACATACAAGCCCAATAGGTAAAAGCATGGTTATTTTGGTCCATATGGGCCGAAACCCAATAAAGTGCATATAAAAACTCTAGGGTTTCCCTACGCTGGAGGTAACACTATTGAGCGTTCCAAACTTGACGTCTCTTGGTGTAATACTTCAAGCAACTACTTCTTCTCTCTCAAACCTATTACCTCCAACAAATTATTGGGTTTCTTTTCGTTTTATTAAATTAATTTTGTCGATTGAAAAGATTGAGAGTTGTTAATCTTTATTCTTATTCATTTTTCCTTGAAGATGATTAAGGCTTTGAGTTGATCAAGTCTTTATTCAAAGTAAGTGAAAACTCTAGAGATACATCATAGTGACTAAACATAGCCTATAATTGTTATGATAAATATAATTGTTACGTATTGAGCTGTGATCTTCAATTTTATCATGACTCGTCAAGCTTAACTCGTCAACAGTATGTCCCTAAAAGTTTGCCCAATATCCCGCCATTCATCAAGTTAGAGAGGGATTGGAAATAATCAAAATCTGCGGAGCATGCCATTCAATTGGGAAGCGACTGCGACTTTTGTGCTTTTGTATATGTTATTACTAACTTGTTTTTTCCTTTTCACTTTGGGGACAAACGAGCCGTTATGGCACCAAGTAGCGTCCCATTAACCCAATTTAAAAGTTATCTATAGAAAGAAGGAAGGAGAAATAACAATAAAACCCCACATTGTTTTATCTTTTCAAAATTTCCCCATATTTTTGGATTATCAAAATGAGTCCTCACCTTTGAACTAAACCATCCTATGGCTAGACTCCTTGCAGAAACTATATTTTAGTTACCTTCTCGGCCTTTTCAGCATTATGTAATTACGAAATTCCCATTCAAGCCATTTTCTTGAAAAAAGAAGAAGAAGAACATGTTTTTGCTTTATATTAATATATGAAATTCAAAATGAATTAAAGTTGCAATTCAACCACATTCCCTCATTAGAATCCTCAGGGATAGAATCCGTTGAAGAATTACTTAGAATACAAACGCATTGCATGGAGTATAAAGATTTGAAGTTAAGTAGTTCAGTGATTCATCTCACGTAGATCTCTCTCTCGCTTTGAAATTTATGAGCTACAATTGTTACGCTTGATTAGGGGTGAGCATGGTCCGGGTTGGTCCGGGCCACCCCCTAACCCTAGGACCAACCCGTACAGTGTTGGTCCTCAATTTTTAGGACCGAGGACCGACCCTATTGAGCCTGGGACCAAGGACCGGACCAACCCAATGGGTTCGGTCCGGTTCCAGGGTCAACCCGGGACCGATCGATAATTTTTTTCGTCTTATTTTTTATACTCCCTAAAAAAGCAAACCTACAAATTCAAATTATATATCCATCGACAATGCGGCATTGTGCAACTAAACTATAAATACCAATAAATATTTAGCAAATTTAAGATGACACAATAATATAAATTTCGTACTTGCTAACCACTTATCGAGATATGAGACAACATGAAAAGTTCTTATAATCATCTATCTTTAATATTTATAACACCATATGCAATAGTGTTTTACTGCGTTTGATCATGTAAAGTCCACTCAACAAAAAAACGAGCTTCACACCACTTGATTAGCAAATCACCGTAGTAACTGCAGTACTACTCTACTCTTCAAAAACTTCTACCATTTGATACAAATTGAAAAGCAAAGTGTAGCTGAAATTCATTAGTAAAATACAATTAAATCATAAAAAGTTTAAAAATACTTAATATAAACCATAAATATATAACTTCACATCTTGTTAATTCACTTGAACTTCTAAAAACCTAAAAACAAAACAAACGACACATAATTGATACCCAACAAAAGTTTTAAATTGAAATTACTATTAGTACTATTGATAGAACATCCCAATATAATATAATATAACATACATTTTACTTAGGTTTGAATATATAAAAGAATTATAAATAATATAATATAATATAATATAACATACATTTTACTTAGGTTTGAATATATAAAAGAATTATAAATAATATAATATAATATAATATAATATAATATACAAGGTTGGTCCAGGGTTGGACCGACCCAAAACTCTTAGGACCGAGGACCAACCCGTGATCTTTGGTCCGGAATTTCGAGACCAAGGACCGACCCAGTCTCCTTGGGAACCGGACCAGGACCGGCAGGGTTGGGCCGGTCCAGGGTCGGTCCAGGGTCAACCCTAGACCGCTGCTCACCCCTACGCTTGATGATGCCACTAGCATTAAAAGGATGTAACCTCTCATATTACTAAACTTGTACTCACGTGTTTTCTTTGATGTACAATTGTGGAAATTATTTATATACTCACTTTCCGTGAAAATATAAAACTTACATTTCTCAACAATAAATATTCAACATAATAGTGAACTTCCTATTATGAGTAGAAACGATGCGGACTATGAACAATCAACAACCGCCGCCACCGCCGCCTGTACTAGAATAAATAGTGGCCGTAGCAGTTGTGGCTGCTATGGCAGCGCCCGCACCAGCAATGACCGTCGTCCCATCATACCTGCCACCCCTCTTCTTGGGAGCTCCACCTTGATAAGTGGGTGGCCGGGCGTCTGTCGGCTGTCGTAGTGGGTGTATAGGCTTTCGTCTTCTTACGGCCTTCATGGCAAAAGCAGCCCATGACTGGAATCTTAAGCAGCTTTCGTAGGTTATTATTAAATTAATATCTCGAATTTGAATTTAGATAACAATTTATTATACCGAATTTTGTTGATAAAGATTTTTCAAGTAGAAGAAACTCCGTTGGACTCGTTGAAGAATTACAAAAGAGGAACTAAAAGACAAAAGAAGAATTTCTTCTTTGGGCACACGGTTTCCACGCATGGGCTTTCTTCTTTTAGCCGATGGAAACAAAGGAGAAAAATAAAAGGTGAGAAGCTCCTGCACGTGAAAATTCGTAAGTGGTGGGCCCAAGGTCAAAATACACATAAAAAAAATAAAAAAATAAAACGCAGAGGGTTTTCCTTCTTTTTTCGACAAGGGACCGCCAAAAACTCTACGGAGAAAAGAAGCCGCAAGCTACGAGAAGCTTGGAAGAGATATGTGAAGCCGTACGTAAAGCGTTTTGTTTCAAGCTTGAATGCGCGGTAATTTTGTGCCGTAAGTTTATATCCAAGTGAGCTTTGGGTTTTGGGTTAAATATAGGTATAGGAAACACTTGAGCGTTTAAACGATTGTAAACTCTGATTCTCCGATTATAATGGATTATTTGCTGCTGGCTCTCCCTGTCGACGTAGGTACCAATACTTGGACCGAATCCCGTAAATTTTTAGTGTTTTTATTTTACTCGTTTATTTCTCTGGTGATTTCACATTGACGTAAATTGCAAAAACCTGTCGTTTCCGTGTATTATATCCCAACAGTTATAATGAAAGAAGATACAATAGCACCGTGGCACCCCTCAACAACCCCCGAACCGTTAGGGTCGCCACAGTCCGCTTACCATTCTCTTGCTTGACCTAAAGGTCTATCAATCTTGGGGGTTTACATCTTTTAGATCAGTCCTTGCACAATTTATATGGTGGAAGCAAATCCATCAACTCCCTTCCTTATATTCAGAAAACGATGTATACCAACTAAACATTTTATATAAGTTAAAGCCGTACACTTTTATTTACATAACTTGATGGACATCATTAGTCATGTACATCAAAATGTCGTAGTCTTCTATACTTGGCTATACTTCAAAAGATGACCGACATCTCCTCCAATAGTCATATACTTAAAGTCCATCGATTAGTGTCGACGTCCAAAAGTTCCTTCCTTTGCTATCCTCCTCCTTACGGCCATATCCAACCACTTGGTCCATTTGTTGGTGGCGGTGGCAACAGAGGTATCTTATCTAGTTTGAAATGTTAATCCCCAAAAGGGGTGAGTACAACCACTCAGCAATAAAAATCCACCAAACTACTCAATGCGTCAAACAGAACAATCAAGGTATCAGAACAAAGCACATATCATTCATGCATTCAAGCATACCTTACCTTGTAGTCATGCATATATAATCATGCAGTCATGCATATCTCGACATGCCATCGTGCATATACCACCATGCAGTCATGCATATCTCACCATGCCATTGTGCATATATCATCATGATTCATATCATCCATGTTATCAAGCATACATCACCATGGATCCATTCATACCTTCATGATTGCATTTTCGATATCAAATAGTATCAATTTACTTTCATAAGCAAATCATGCATCATGCCATATGCATACACCCATTCACATAATTCACTTTCAGTTTGTATCTTTCACAAGGATCTCATCAGTTTTTCTTCCCAATGACTAATGTTTGCATCCCACAATTTATCGCTCGCATCCAACCTAGCATCGCGAGGAACCTCCGACACACACCTCTAGGCATCCAGCACACACACTTCGGGCATCTCGCATCCCACCTGGCATCATGAGGAATCTCCGGAGCTTGCCATGAAAATGGTTACCCCTACCCTCTGGGCATACATCATAATACAACCCCTCACCCTCCGGGCATGTATCATAATACAACCAGGCATCTCGACACTCCCGGGGAAAACCTTTGGGTATGTACTCGTAATACAACCAGGCAACCAAATAGTATCGACTCATTTGAACCTCTGGGCATCCCGACTCCTGAGGCATCATCGGCTTACACCTCCGACAGTATCATCATTATTACAGTTTATATTCACACATGTATCTCAAATTCAACATGGCATTTGACGCAACAATATCAAGGGTCTCAACCAGCTTTTGATGCCATATAACATGCCATATGTCATCACATATGCAGCAAAATCAACCACTCAAAGCATTACATCACATGGAAAAATTCATTTATTTTTGAAAACGCATCAATTTTCGGATAAAAACAGAATACACTCCTTTAGTTAAAACTCTAGGAAAATTAGTGAATGGTATAAATAAATTCTGAAAACTTGACACATTATAGACGAGACTAAAGGCAGATATCTCATGAATAACTTCATGCCAAAAGAACCTCACACAAAACAGCACGGTCCATGCATCGCAGTTTTCAAAACTTCAATATTTCAACTTGCACATTTTCGGAAGAAATTTAAATTAAATACCCAAATGAACTTAAAAAAGTCTGAAATTTTAACATGTTATAGAAAAGTCCTAGAGATAAATATCTTATGAAGACATCGAAACCCAAATCGTTCTAGGTTAATAGATATAGATGATTCTTTCTCCCTGTTCTCGGTGTCATCTTTTCCCAGATTATTATCTTTCAAAAGAAACTCATTTCACCGACCTAAATATGTTCATTGCTTCTAAATTTTTATTATGTTATTCCTCAGAATATGATTTACAACTTTAATGAAGGACACATGATCAAATTTTAACTGTATGATTTTATAAAAATCACGAAATCATACTAATACTAGGTCGAAGCAGCGTTTTTCCCAGATCCAGTTTCTTCAAAAGATGATGATTTCACCAACCTATTTTTGTTCATTTCCTCTAAATTTTTTATATGTTCTACCTAAAGAAGTAAAATATAACTTTTGTTAAGGGATTGAAGTGATATTTTCACAAGAAAGTCACTTTACAGACCACGAAACCGCTGAAGGTCAGCACAACGAATTCCACATCTAGTCTCTCCAAAGAAAAATCATTTCACTAACCATTTATTGTTTGTTTTGCCTCAAATTTTAGTATTTTTATCTTCAAGGTGTTCTCTACAACTTTTATGAAGAAATAGAAGCAATATTTCGACTAAAAATTCACATGCAGCACACAAACTCAAAGATGGTCAAACTGGTCTTTCCAGAAACAGCATGCATGATCAACGAATCTCTCTCCATAGCTCCGAAATTTCATCCCATCTACCACAACCAAGACTTACCATCTACTACACATACACACAGCAATGCAAAGGGTAGGTTTTAGGATTTCACTTGCCTCTAATCCAAAGAAAACACAGCAAGACAACGGCGGGGCGAGGTGGCGAACGAACAGCGGCGACGAACTCCTCCTTCTTCCTCTTCTTCTCTTGCATGCTCGCTCTCCCTCTCTAAGATGGTAACTCTCTCTCTCTTCTCCCCCCTTCCCCTTTTCCTTTTGTTTTCAATAAAACCCTTGCATACTTCCATTTTTGCATGGAGGGACACTTGTCCCTAAGAAGGAGACAAGTGTCTTCTTGTTGAAGACACTTGGAGGAGGCCCATCCAGCTCCTCTCTCCCCCACTTTGGTCGACAGCCCATGGGGCTTCTTGGGCCGAGCCTCTTGGCTCACTTTGGGCTCAACACTCTTAGGCCTAAAGTCCAAACTTAAATGGCCCAAAATTTTCTTAAATAAGCCCATGTTTGTTTTTAATTGTTTACCTTAAATCCCCACTTATATAAATACTAAATTACAATTTCATATGGCCATAAAACTTGAAATCATAAATCAATAAATTCCAACTTATAACACACATGGCCAATGATAGGATTTTCTTTCCTATCAAAGAATTATCCATTAAAAGTTTGGCCATGAACCTTATTGCAAATTATGGATTAAATTGCTGCAATTCAAGTTAAGGGTACTTCCATCACCTTTCCATAGGTTGTAATGTCTTCAGAAATTGCCATGTAATTTTGGGATGCCACAAGCACAAGTCTGTTCATAGCTCTCTCTCAATCCCCATTTTATAGCCGTCGCTTCGCCCAAAGTTGACGAAGTTATTATTAATGCGAACAACTTCTCATTAAGAAGAGTCGAAGGGTGCATGTTTGGGTTGTTTCCTCTGAAACTTCGTCGGAAAATGTCTAAGTGGCTTGACCAAATCATATATCGTGAAGATTCTCTGAATTGTTCTAAACCGTACACGGAAACTCTAAGCTAGCGTTTGCCTATAAATGCAAGATCTCTCTCACAAGAGGCATCCTTCATTGTACATTTTGTTAAAGCTAGTGAAAAATTGTCCCAATACCGTAAATAGCAAAAGAAAAAAAAGGCCAGGAAAATAGCTATAAGATGATGAAGTTCCCAAGAGTTGGTGTAATTTTGCTACTACTTCTAGTGGGAACATTAGTGCAACCGAATGAGGCACGCGGGGTATCAATCAAGGGCAAGGAGGAAGTGTGGGCTAAAGGTAAGGCAAGCGTTATCGTTCTTCAAAATCTGCAAAGGGGTAGAGTGCCTCCTTCTGGAGGTTCTAGCTACACTCCAGCCCCGCCCTAGAAGTATTGCTGACATCACCGACACCAGGGCCTTCGCTGATCAAGCCATGGCCCCTTCGCTTGAGGTTAATCCGGTGGCATTTTTAAGTAATGGAACGATTGCTGATCACAAATAGTCGGAGATCAACATAGGATACTTATCAATAAGAATGTATGTGTTGTGGATATTAAATGCCTAGAGCCCAATGCATAGATGTAAATGTAGAGGCTCAGTGGAACCATTAATAAAGTCAATTTGACATGAATAAATATATTTTTTTTTGGTAAGGAATAAATATTTTAAAATTTCCAATGCTTAATTTTCATCTATTGTGTAGAGCATGTAATTTGGAGAAATCTTGTCTTGTTCGATTTAATCCTCTATTTCTTAGAAATTTCCAATGTTCTTGTATATGTTTTTACTAACTTGTTTTTTCCTTTTCACTTTGGAGACACATGAAACCATTATGGCACCAAGTAGCGTCTCATTAACCCAATTTAAAAGTTATCTATAGAAAGAAGGAAGGAGAAATAACAACAAAACCTCGCATTGTTTTATCTTTTCAAATTTTCCCCATATTTTTGGATTATCAAAATGAGTCCTCACCTTTGAACTAAACCATCCTATGGCTAGACTCCTTGCTGAAACTATATTTCAGTTACCTTCTTGACCTTTTCAGCATTATGTAATTACGAAATTCCCATTCAAGCCATTTTCTTGAAAAGAAGAAGAAGAAGATATTTTTGCTTTATATTAATATATGAAATTCAAAATGAATTAAAGTTGCAATTCAACCATGTTCCCTCATTAGAAACCTCAGGGATAGAATCTGTTGAAGAATTACTTAGAATACACCCGCATTGCATCAAGTATAAAGATTTGAAGAATTTTTGCTTTATACTCGCTCTGTGTGAAAGTATAAAACTTACATTTCTCAACCATAAATATTCAGCATAATAGGAACTTCCTGTGACAAGTAAAAACAATGCGGACTATGAACAATCAACAACCGCCGCCGCCGACCGCCGCAACCACCGCCGCCGCCGCCACAACCTCCGCCGCCACCGCCGCCGCCGCCGTCTGTACTAGAATGTATAATGGCCTCAGCAGTTGTGGCTACTATGGTAGCGCCCGCATCAGCAATGGCCATCGTCGCATCATCCCTGCCACCCCTCTTCTTGGGTGGCCGGGCGGCTATCGCAGAGGGTGGATTGGCTTTCGTCTTCTTACGGCTTCCACAGGAAAAGCAGCCCATGACTGGAATCTCAAGTAGCTTTCGCAGGTTATAATGAAAGACGATACAATAGCACGAGTCTGTTCATAGCTCTCTCTCAATCCCCAATTTATAGCCGTCGCTTCGCCCAAAGTTGACGAAGTTATTATTAATGCGAACAACTTCTCATTAAGAAGAGTCGAAGGGTGATTGTCTGGGTTGTTTCCTCTGAAACTTCGTCGGAAAATGTCTGAGCGACTTGACCAAGTCATAAATCGTGAAGATTCTCTGAATTGACGAGTCCTTACGAAGGAAACTTGAATACTTGCATCGATCTAAACCATCACATCAAGATCGTCCATCGGCTAAAAGTCCAATTCATATTTTCTTTGCGTCGCCGGAAAAGGGTGCTTTTCTGTCCTTTGTGAAGTACATCCATGGAAAAATTCAGCGTCCCGCGCACATAAGTACGCGCATAAGTTGATATTTTTTACTTATTTTGGCTCGGTCAACGGATTAATAAGACTTTTCGTGTCCTATTTTCTAAACTTTACTTATATAATGTCTGGACCACCCCTTCCTAGAAAATTATAAACAGTTCGGGGGTCCATGCTATCAACGTCATTACATTAAATTTGACGAACTTGTAAGTTTAGAATATTTCTAATTGTAAAACGAAGTTTTCTTTTGGCATCAATTATACTACAATTTGATTATATTTCATTTATTGATATATACCCCCATGTATCCGAACAAAATATATATACCTACTCAAACAATCAAACATAGAAAAAATATGTCGATAACGTAAATGCCCGCGATCCAACAAATATAGCTCCACTTTATTTTTTTTCAATTTCTACCATGCTTAGTGCCCGGGAGTTGGTTATGTAGTAAAGAAATTTCTATCATCCCGATCGAGGGAACTTAAGAGTACCAGGAATGAGGCAGCCGAATCAACTGCCCATGTACCGTCCTGGCTTGTAAGATTTAATATAATCATATAAGCATAGTGAACGATTACATCACCACCCGATGCAACTGTCCTTGTACTCTCAACACGTATCAATATTTAGTAAATAGCTCAAGGGAAAAATCTCTTGACAAACATAAGAGACTAAAGTGAAAGCATCCGTTGTTGGAGATCGTGATTGATTCTGTTTGTAGATTGATTGATTTAATGAATAGGAAGTTTTAGTAAATAGGAAATTTAAAATTCTTTGTATATTGTTTCCTTTTATTCTCTTCTATTCTTGCACTATAAATGTAATTAATGTGCTTGTATACAAATCAATGAATATACAGTAAAATTCCTCTCTTTCTCTTCTATTTCCTGTCATGGTACCAGAGCAGATACTCTTGGTTAGCTTCCACATTTTTTGAATTGCCACCGCTTCATCTTCTAGGATGTTGTTGCACGATTCTCACCTGCGAAACAGACCAGCAAACCAGTTAGGAATTCAACTCTTTTTTGGGTACCATGACAAAGAATATTGAGAGCTCTTCAACAGAGGGAACACCCACCTCAAATCCGGTTATCCCACTCTGGAGAAGAAAGATCTTCAAAAGAAACTCTTTTGGGAAGATTGGTTCCTACGATGGGCCAAATCCCCGGCCCAACACAATGGCCTGCAAATTTCCCACCAGTTAATTGGTATCAGTGGGCTACTGGGCCATGACAGATGTGGTCCCAGTACCCATATGGACCAATGTCGTCTGTAATAGGCCCCACTAAAGCATCGGGCCAAACGAACTTGGGCCAGGGATTCGCGTCTATGCCGGGCCAAGGATACGGAGCTGTCCCAGGTCAAGTCCCAAGTCAAGGGATAAATCCCTACCCGGGATCTCAACCCGAATCCACGCCGCTGGGTTAGGAACCCGGATCCATGTCAAGGGACGAATCCCTACCCGACATTTCAACCCAAATACATGCCGCCCCTTTTCCCGGTCATCGGCGGCGGCCGGCTTGAACTCGGCGATCCACTTTACACATCGCCGCGGATGGCCCCGAACTACATCTCATCAGCAATCAACTTACCGGATCGGAAACTTACTCGTCGTGGGCTCGTGATCTCCGGCGAGCTCTGGTGACAAAGGACAAGGATGGCTTCCTCGACGGAGCCGTCCCGTTCTCGACCAATGAACGCCTCCAATGTCTCTGGCAGAAGTGCAACCAATTGGTTCGCACCTGGATCGGCAACACGCTCACTACTGACGTTGCCGCTGGACTGCCACTCACCAAGGACTCTAAGTAGATCTGGGACAGCATCAAGGAGATGTACGGCCGGCTCGACCGAGCACGGCTTTTCAGCATCACACAAAGCCTGATGGAATTGAAGCAAGGGAACCTCTCGGTTACCGCTTGCTTCAACCGTCTCTCTCTCTGTGGAACAAGTTGGAGTTGGCCGAGGAGGGCCTCCAAGGACCCGAAGCCACACTAAGGCAGTACAAAGACATGCGGGAAAGGGAAAAGAGCACACGATTCTTACTCATCCTTAACGACTCTTACTCGGCCTTCATATCTCAAATTCTCACCATGGAACCATCGCCGCCACTCGGATGCATCTATCAGCTCGCTATCCAAGAAGAAAGTCAGCACCTCACCGCGGCCGAACACGCTCGAGGGGGAGAGGGGATGAGCCTTGCAGTTTTTCCGTCCGGCATGGCCTCACGAGAGGCGGTGGCTAGAGGCAGCAGCACAACTGCATGCTTAGGATACCCAAAAATGGGTAATGCAGTTGCGGTGAAGAAGACACCCGACGAAAACCCTAACCCTTCTCTTTTCCAAGTGGACGGCCCAAATTCGCAAGGCAGATCCAACAGCTTCGATTCAGGAGGGCTGATGGACGGCTCTGATCAGCGAGATGGAATGAACGGCCACATATCTTCTATCAGCTCGAATGGATTCGAAGGCTATTATGGTGCCACGTCAGCTTTTTTTAAAGGATCCTACGATCCACGTGGCGCCACATCATCAGGAAAGGTTAGTGGACAAAATATTAATTTCAAAAATAGATATTATGAATATTGCAAACGCCCACATCATACTGTTGAAACGTGCTGGAAATTGCACGGAAAGCCTACTGACAAAAATAGAAAAGAAAAAAAATTGTCAGCTTATCAGGTCTCAACACAAAGGATAGATGGGGTACAACAGACAATTACTCAAGACCAGTATCAGAATATCATACAGATTTTGAATCAATTGAAGATGGGCGACAAAAGTGCAGGATTCTCAGGTACTTTATTTCATGAGGAGAATTATTTTTCTATGGATGCATGAATAATCGATACAGGGGCTAGTGACCACATAATTTGTAGTGAGCAAATTTTTTCCCATGTTGATAGACAATCAGAATTTCCCATATCAGTGCGTCTTCCAAATGGAAACGTCACTCAAGTTACCAAGACCGGCACTGTTCACCTTGGTCCCCATTTTGTCCTCAGAAATGTCTTATACATTCCTGATTTTGAATTCAACCTACTTTCAGTCTCAAAAGTTTGCATAGATAGTTCATGTCATGCAATATTCAGCTCTGACAATTGTTTCTTTCAGGATCGTTCGATTGGCACACTAATGTGCTTGGGTAGTGTTGCACAAGGATTATACTACTAGATTGATTCCCCTAGAGATGTAGAATTATTAAATAAAGGTATTTCTTGTAATGCTATCAGTTGAAATAAAAATCTTCTTTTGCATCAAAGATTGGGTCATAGTGCATGTTTTCCTCATCCTAAATGGCCCAATATGTCCCTTGGCTAAACAATCTCGAACATCCTTTCCGAAAAGTACATCTCGAGCAGATAGAAAATTTTCTTTACTTCATTTAGATATCTGGGGACCTTATCATACTTCTCATCGTGATGAATCTCGTTTTTTTCTCACGATTGTCGATGATTATACAAGGGCCACTTGGGTATATCTAATGCAATCCAAGAGTCAAACATTTACTCATCTATCGAACTTTGTTTCCTTGGTTAAAAATCAATTCGATCAATCTGTGCAAAGAATTCATATAGATAATGGGCGTGAATTTTTCACTTCTGATTGTACCAAATTCCTATCTTCTCAAGGGATACTTCATGAGAGTTCTTGTATCTACACACCACAACAAAATGGAATTGTAGAGTGTAAGCATAGGCATCTCTTAGAAGTAGCATGTGCATTAAAATATCAAGCCTCTATTTCTAAAGGTTTTTGAGGAGATTGTGTGGTCATTGCTGCATATTTGATTAATCGCATGCCAACTCGTATTCTGGATGGGAAAACTCCTTTTGAACTGCTTTATAATAAATAGTCTCGCAATGATCATCTTCAAGTATTTAGTTGTCTGTGTTATGTGGCAAATGTCGGTCCTTTGGATAAGATGGGCCCTTGGGCCACACCATGCATATTCATGGGATATCCACCTCTTCAAAAAGGTTATCGAGTTATGGAGATTTCTACGGGACATTTCTTCATCAGCAGAGATGTCATCTTTCACGAGGATATTTTTCCTTTTAAAGATATGATATCTTCATCTTCTACATCATCATCCCCAAGTCATAGGCCTTTTCTATGTGAAGAAGATTTATCTATGGCTCCTCAATATATGTTCGTTGCTCCAGAACCATCAATTTCTATTCCAAGGAATGCTACCATTTCCGAAGATGACTTACCTTCGCAATTACCTGAGGATCCTCCCTTTATCTCGACTCCCTCAGAAACTAATTCTGAGTCTTTCTCAACACCTGAACCAATATCAGTTGAGCAACCTCGCCGTTCCAGACGACAAACTCATCCACCCACATGGACTAAGGATTACATTTGTTCTACATCACGTTCCCCAGGTATGAAGTATCCTGTCTCTTCATATGTGTCTTTTAATCGACTATCCCCGGAACATATGTGTTGTGTCAGCCGTCTCTCGGAAGAAACGAACCTTCTTCTTTCTATGAAGCAACTCATGATCCAAGATGGCAGCACGCCATGGAATCAAAACTTACTGCCCTGATCGAAAATCATACTTGGGACATTGTTCCTCTTCCTCCGCACCGAAAACTCATTAGATGTAAATGGGTCTATAAAATCAAGTTTTGGGCAGATGGTTCAGTTGAAAGATATAAAGCTCAGCTAGTGGCTAAAGGATTTACTCAAAGAGAAGGCTTCGATTATCATGAAACCTTCTCACCTGTTGCCAAAGAAGTCACCGTCCGTTCCTTCTTGTCCATTGCAGCCATCAGAAATTGGTCTTTACATCAGATGGATGTTAACAATGCCTTCCTTCACAACGATCTAGATAAAGAAATCTATATGGAGCTTCCACAGGGATTACGTAGACAGAGGGAGTCTCGAGTATGTTGTCTACGCAAATCCCTGTACGGATTGAAACAAGCATCTAGACAATGGTACGCTAAGTTCATTATTGCGTTGACTAATGTGGGGTTTCGGCACTCTAAGCATGATTATGCACTATTTACATGGAGTGAAGGTAATTCATCAATCTATTTGCTAATATATGTTGATGATATACTTGTTATGGGAAACAAGGACTCTCATGTTGCAAGATTTAAAAAATATCTGCACTCTACTTTCCATATCAAGGATTTGGGACCACCCAAATATTTTCTTGGGATTGAAATTGCTCGATTTGACAAAGGTATCAATCTCAGTCAAAGGAAGTTCATCCTCGAAATTGTTTCTAAAGTTGGATTATCCGGATGCAAACCAGCTATCATACCAGCTGAGCAAAATGACAAGTTGACTACTCATGAATATGATTTGAATTCTTCTTCATCTGTTGAGGATCCAGTGCTCAAAGATCCGTCAGCATATCAGCGACTTGTTGGTAAATTAATATATCTTACTATGACAAGACCCGATATATGTTATGCAGTGCAAATACTCAGTCAATTCATGCATAGTCCAAAACAATCTCATATGGACGCAGCCTTAAAAGTTGTGAAATACTTGAAGGGATGTCCAGGGCTTGGAATTTTCTTATCTCGTGACTGCAACATGAAGATGACAGCGTTCTGTGATACGAATTATGCTACTTGTCCAATGACCAGAAGATCAATTACTGGTTTCTGTATCAAGTTGGGAAAGTCACTAATCTTGTGGAAGACAAAGAAGCAATCAACTGTCTCCTTATCATTAGCTGAATCAGAATATCGAGCCATGGCCAAGACTACTTGTGAAGTGGTTTGGATTCGAGGATTACTCTCAGATCTCGGCTTACAGGTTAGTGGACCAACTGAATTATTTTGTGACAACAATGCTGCACTCAAATTAGCAGCAAATCCATTTTTTCACGAAAGTACGAAACATATAGAAGTTGATTGCCACTTCACACGGGATAAGATCAAAGAAGGAATCCTCGTAACAAAGGGTGTTGGAACAATGGATCAACCTGCAGACATCTTCACTAAGCCATTATGTCAAAGACAACATAGTTATCTACTGAGCAAGCTGGGTGTCCTCAACATATATAGGCCATCAGCTTGAGGGGGAGTGTTGGAGATCGTGATTGATTCCTGTTTGTAGATTGATTGATTTAATGAATATGAAGTTTTAATAAATAGGAAATTTAAAATTCTTTGTATATTGTTTCCTTTTATTCTCTTCCATTCTTGCACTATAAATGTAATTAATGTGCTTGTATACAAATCAATGAATATACAGTAAAATTCCTCTCTTTCTCTTCTATTTCCTGTCATTCGTGGTCCCAATGGCCAGCTTCATGATTCGATTTGGCAAAATAGACCAAAAATGAATGTGGGCATTATTGTTGTGGTCCTCACATGCAACACAATGGAGATTCAAGTGGAGACATGTCAATGCAGCAAAATACCCGAATTAAGAAAAGCAAATGACTTCACACATGAGGGGAGATCGTTGAGATACGTGCTATGAAGCATCGACACACTCCAAGAGTCTTCGTGTCGTGTTGGACACTTCGACATGCGTCCGACACTCTCCGATACTCAATCAACACATATCGGAAAATCCAACACTTGGTCAACTTTCCCATTACTTTTCGATACTCGAGTCTGAATTCTGACGTACGAGTTTCCGATATCGAGGTCAATTTTAAAAATTCAAAAAGAGAGAGGTCAATATATATATATATATATATATATATATATATATATATATGTGTGTGTGTGTGTGTGTGTGTGTGTGTATGTATGTACGTATAAATATATATGTATATATATATATATATGCAAAAATAAAATATAATAGTAAAAATAATAAATTGAGAAAGAATAAGAACTTAGTATTCTCTTCTGACTCCTACTTCCTGTGATATACAATTCATCTCTTAAGTTTTTTTTTCTCCTCTTCCAACATATCTAACATGCTAGTCCAGAATATGTATCACTTGTTTTTTCTCCAAATTTTATGAATTATTGAAATAGAGTTGAATTTGTCAAATTAAAACAATGAATTATATTAACAAATGGCAGATTAATTAGTGTAAATTCATTCTAGGCTTTTTAAATTATTTATTTATTTATGAATTTGATTCAAATTAATTTGATTGAAATAATCATAAAAGTGATCATTTATTATGTATATGTAAAAATATATTTTTAATGTATAACATGCCCCAACGTGTCGAAATTTTCTATTTTTTTTACAAACGACGTGTCAGCGTGTCGTATCATGTCGAGTGTCAATGTCAGCATTACTGAGGATACGTGTGCAAGTCGTGTTAAAAAAAGTGCTAGAGAATTGATATGGAGTAAAATAATTCATAATCTTAATTAATTTATGACCCACTGACCTAAACTTTTGAATAAAAATAACAAATTCGGGTTTGGGCTTTCTTGGTGACTTTCTAGAGTGAAAGTATTGGTTTCCTTTGCATGGTCCTAACAAATTTTAGGAGCAGAACTTGAAATAGCTTATCATTTCAATCTTTGAGGAGAATATTTGTTTCAATTACCATGCTTTGATACTACCTTGTTGCGAGAATATTAAATTGTGCTTGGCAAAAACTAAATGAGCATAATAAGCACTAGCCTAATGTAATAGACAATCAAGACAATGCAAACTTTAATATTTTAGCTCGTAGATCACAACTGGGGAAAAACCATAGAACAGGCTAGCCAAAAACTTTCAATGTGGAGAGCGAGATTATAACAAGCCTTATCTAGTCCCCCAGCGGTGACACGACATATAATCATGATAACTATCTTAGATCACAGCAACGATGAGCTTATCACGCCTAGATGGATTACAATAGTATAGAGAAAAGTACAACCGGTACTCATAGAGTGAGAATGTCGAAGAAGCACTGATGGAAGAGGCTTCCCAACAATTGGCGCCGGTCGACACGTTGCACACATCGCCACGAACATCGAAATGGAAATTCATCATTGAAATCATCACCAGATTCTTGATAAACATAGCAGCACGCTCAAAGTTTTGCTCCCTCCCCCCCCCGGTCTCTCCCTCTCACTATTTTTCCCACGGACGAGCTCACTCTTCACTCAAATTGGCTTCTGTCCAGCTTGCTCTATTCTCTCTCAACTCTTGATTACGATATCATATACGTGAAATCAGTTTCTTTGATCATGAAGTCCGTAAAAAGGAGTTACAACCCATTATATCTCCAGAATCAGTTTTTCGGAGGATGATAGAACTATCCCAAATTGAAAGTATAGAGAGATTTTGTTTTATTAAAGATTAGCTCTCAACACCATTAGCACGAACGGTAGATTATAAAACCTTGAAAGAAGGTATCAGTGACGAAATCAGTGACGAAATAGCCAAAGTTCATGCTTAATATATTGGAGGATCAATCATATTTTTCTTAATCAGAATTAGTGGAAATGACATAAGACTTAAAGGCCACCACTAAATTACATGATATTTAAATCATATAGACTGCAAATAATGGAACCACATGAATCATTGTTCAGATAAGTTTGATCTAATGTGGAGGAAGCATCTTACATAATAGTTTTCTCACTTTTGAGGATAAGGGAAGGGGAAAATGAGATTTAAATAGTAACTACACTCGCTAGGATATTATTTTTATGTCCAACTCCCATCGTTACATAAACATCTGTCCTAAATAAAAATATAAATTACATCCGCCGGTTACGGCAACAAACAGAAAAAGTTCAGCCAGCACAACCGCCGCTGCACCCTCCCCCACAACCTCCTGCACCACAACCGCCGCAACCGCCGCCATCAGCAGAGTAAATAAACGTGGCCGCAGCAGCAGCAGCGCCTGCACCAGCAAGAACGGCCATGCCGCCGTCTCCATGGACGCCGGTCCTTTTGGGAGATAACCAGCTATAAATACGTCGGCGAGCGGGGGTCGCAGTGTGTTGCTTCGTTCTCTTCGCCGTCTCCTCAAGACCTCTGCAGCAAAAGCAGCCCATGACTTCAATTAGATTTCACGTCGCTCCGGTCGCCAAGAAACAGAACACCTGGTGGCACGAGTATCTTCACGCCTCTGTCCTAATTCTATCCGTGTTTTATAGCCGTCGTGTCGCTGATGGCTGACGAACTAAATGGCGTCGTCCAAGCAAATGGGAATTAAGATAAGACCGGGGGAGCATGCGTTGGCTTCTTGTGGAGCGCAGATGACATCAAATAAAAAAAGAAGAGAAAAGAAAGAGTCAAAGTCAAGAAGAACCAACGAAAGGGGCTGCACGCGGCGTGGCCGACAGAGGAGAGAGGAAATCGGGCCCCCTACCCGAAAGAGGGGAGAAGAAAAATAAAAGGGAACTTGAAATGAACAATTGTTGAGATGATCTGATATAGCTCGCCGCAGTTACCTTTTTGGCCTTTTCAGCATCAAGTATCTAGGAAATTCCCATCAAAGCAATATTTTCTTGAAAAAGAAGAAGAAGAAGATATTTTGGCTTTTCATTAATATATGAAATTAAAAATGAATTGAAGTTGCAATTCAATCACGTTCCCTCATTAGAATCCTCTGGGATAGAATCCATTGAAGAATTACTTGGAATACAATCGCATTGCATCAAGTATAAAGATTTGAAGTTAAGTAACTCAATGATTACTCACACCCAAATCCCTCTCTTAATTTCGAAATTTACTTGTTGCAATTGTTGCACTTGATGATGCCACCAGCACTAAAAGGATGTAACCTCTCGAATTATTGAACTTGGACCCACGTTATTTTTTCTCTTTTCATGTAGAATCGCGAGAATTAATTATATATTCATCTTGCGTAAAAGTATAAAAAAATACATTTCTTAATGATGAATATTCAATATAATAGTGAACTTCTTGTGACAAGTAAAAATGACGTGGGCTATAAATAGTTAGCAACCGCCACCGCCGCCACAACCTCCGCCTCCACCTCCGCCTCCGCCGCCGCCGCCACATCCTCCTCCACCTCCACCACAAGCGCCGCCACCGCCGCCGCTGCCGGTACTAGAATAAATAGCGCCCGCACCAGCAATAACCGCCATCCCATTATCCCTGCCACCACTCTTCTTGGGAGCTCTGCCTTTATAAGTGGGTGGCCGGGCGGCTGTCGCGGTGGGTGCATTGGCTTTCGTCTTCTTACGACCTCCACAGCAAAAGCAGCCCATGATTGGAATCTCAAGTAGCTTTCGCAGGTTATAATGAAAGAGGATACGATAGCACGAGTCTGTTCATAGCTCTCTCTCAATCCCCAATTTATAGCCGTCGCGTCGCCCAAAGTTGACGAAGTTATTATTCGCGCGAACATCTTCTCATTAGGAAGAGTCGGAGGGAGAATATGTTTGGGTCGTTTCCTCTGAAACTTCGTCGGAAAATGTCTACGCTACGCGATTTGACCAAGTCAAAAGTCGTGAAGATTCTCTGAATAAACTTAAATATTCGCATCGATCTAAACCGTCACATCAAGATCGTCTATCGGCTAAAAGTCAAGATACCCCTTTCTGTCCTTTGTGACGTAAATCCATGGAAAATTTCAGCGTCCCGCGCACGTAACTTCGGACATAAGTTGATATTTTTTATTTATTTTTAGCTCCGGAAACAGATTAATAAGGACGTTTCGTGTCCTATTTTCCAAATTTTGCTTATATAATGTCTAGACCAACCCTTTCTAGAAAATTATAAACAGTTCGATTGTTGGTGCTGTCAACTTCAGTTACATGAAATTTGGTGAACCGGTAAGTTTAGAATATATCTAATTGTAAAACAAAGTTTTCTTTTGGCATCAATTATACTACAATATTGATTACATTTCATTATTGGTACATACCCCATGTATCCGAACAAAATATATATACCTCAATCAAACAATCAAACATAAAAAATATGTATGTAGATAAAGTAATTGTCTACAGTCCAACAATCAAACTTAACTCCACTTTATTTTATTTTTTTCACTTAAAGTACCAAAAACGAAGGAGCCGATTCAACTGCCCATGTATTGTCCTAGCTTGTAAGATTAAACATAATCATAAGCATAGGGAACGATCACATCACCACCAAATGCAACTGCCCATATACTCTCAACGTGTATCAATATTATAGCGAATATCTAAAGGAAGAAATCTCTTAACGAATGTAAGAGACTAAAGTGAAAGCTGGCATGATCCCAATGACAGCCTTCATGATTCCGTTTGGTAAAGAGACCAAGAATGAATGTGTATATTTTTGTTGTGGTCCTCACACGCAACAAAATGGAGACTCAAGTGGAGACGTGTTGAAGCAGAAAGATACATAAATTAAAGAGTGCAGATGACTTCACACATGAGGGGAAATTATTAGGATACATGTGCGAGTCATGTTAAAAAGTGTCAGAACATTGACGTGTTGTAGAACAATTAATAATCCTAATTGATTTATAACTCATTGGCAATAATCCTAGTTGACTTATAACCCATTAGTTTAAGTTTTTAAATAAAGATAAACCCAATTGGATATGTTAACAAGCTTGGATCAGGGCTTTCTTGATGATTTTCTAGAGTAAAAGTATTGGTTTTTACTGTGCGCTTCTAACAAACCTTAGGAATAACTTATTATTTCAATCTTTGAGGCAAGTATCTGTTCCAATTACCAGCGCTTTGACATTACTTTGTCGAGGAATGACTTTGTTGTAAGCACGTTGAACTGTGCATGGCGAAAACTAAATGAGCACAATAACCACTAATCGGATGTAATAGACGATCAGACAATGCAAACTTTAATATTTCAACTCGCAGATTGCAACTGGGGAAAAACCACGAAACAAGCTAGCCAAAAACTTCTAATGCACAGAGCGAGATCACAACAAGCCTTATCTAGTCCCACTAGGGGTGACACAACATACCATCATGATAACTATCTTAGATCACAGCAACGATAAGTATATCATGACTAGACGGATTACAATAGTATAAAGAAAAGCACGACCAGTTCTCATAGAGTGAAAATGTCGAAAATGCACGGATGGAAGAGGCTTTCCAATTGGCGCTGGTCGACACGTTGTACACATCGCCACGAACAACATAATAGAATATCATCACTGAAATCACCACCAGATTCTTGATAAACATAGCTGCACGCTCAAGTTGTGTTTTTCTGCCCCCTTCTCTCCCTCTCACTATTTTTCTCTCGCACGAGCTCAATTTTCTCTCAAATTGGTTTCTGTCTAGCTTTCTCTATACTCTCTCAACTCTTGATTACGATATTATAAACGTGAAATCAGTTTGTTTGATCATGAAGTCCGTCAGAAGGAGTTGCGACCCATTATATCTCGAAAATCTGTTTCTTAGAGGACGATAGAATTATTCCAAATTGAAAGTATGGAGAGATTTTTTTATTTTATTTTATTTAAAGACTAGTTCTCAATACCGTCAACACGAACAACACATTATAAAACCTTGAAAGAAGGCATCAGTGATGAAACCAGTGATGACATAGCCAAATTTCCTGGTTAATCTATTGGATGATCAATCAATTTTTTCTTGATTGGAATTAGTTTAAATGCCATAAGACTTAAGGCCACCACTAAATTAAATATCATCATACAGACTGTAAACAGTGGAACCATACGAATGATGGTTCGGATAAGTTTGATCTAACGTGACGGAAGCATCATACATAATAGTTTTCTCATTTTTGAGGATAAGAGAAGGGGAAAATGAGATTCAAATAGAACTATATTTGCTCTGATATTATTTTTATGTCCAACTCCAATTGTTGCATAAACATCTGTCCTAAATAAAAATATAAATTGCATGCGCTGGTTACGGCAACAAACAGAAAAGTTCAGCCACCGCACCCTCCCCCGCAACCTCCTGCACCGCAACCGCAGCAACCGGCGCCATCAGCAGAGTAAATAAACGTGGCCGCAGCAGCAGCAGCGCCTGCACCAGCAAGAACGGCCATGCCGCCGACTCTATGGACGCCGGTCCTTTTGGCAGATAACCAGCTATAAATGCGTCGGTGAGCGGGGATCGCAGTGGGTTGCTCGTTCGCTTCGTCGTCTCCTCAAGACCTCTGCAGCAAAAGCAGCCCATGACTTCAATTCGATTTCAAGTCGTTCCAATCGCCAAGAAAGAGAACACCCGGTGGCACGAGTATCATCACGCCCGTGTCATAATTCTATCCGTGTCGTTTTATTTATAGCCGTCGTGTCGCTGAGAGCTAACGAACTAATGGCGTCGTCCAAGCAAATGTGAATTAAGATAAGACAGGGGGAGCATGCGTTGGCTTCTTGTGGGGCTCAGCTGACATCAAATAAAAAGAGAAAAGAAAGAGTAAAAGTCAAAAAGAACGAAAGAAAGGGACTGCATCTCGGTGTGTCCAGCAGAGCAGGGGAAATCGGGGGCCCCACCCGAAAGAGGGGAGAAGAAAAATCAAAGAGAACTTGAAATTAGCAAAAACTTAAAACAATCCCCATCCGCGTTTGGAATATAAAGAACTTGAAATGAACAATTGTTGAGATGATCTGATTTAGCTCGCCACAGTTCCATAGACCATTGGAAAAAGGTGGCTAGATTTCAATAAACTCGTTAGTTTTATTTCCTCATAAACTTTGCTTTTCTAAAAATTTTACTAAAAGTAAAAACCCAATTCTTCAATTTACTCCAATTCAATTCGATTGACTTGGGTTTTGGCTGGATTGTCTTATGATCCAATACGAGGATTCCAACCAAACCGTACATGCAAGACGTTTAGCTAATCGAACTGATCGGAGGGTTGGTGGACGATGCCATGGTGACTTGATCGCATGGGCTCCGGCGATCAATTTTCGCAACGCCCAGCATGGTGGCGGCGGCAGGAGCAGGCTGGTGGTGGGGTCTCAATGGAGAGAGTTGTCAGAAAAAGTTAAATGTACAACCTTAAAGTTTTTGGTGGAGAACTATTAAGATATGTTGAGGTCCAAAGTAAATTGGACACATGTCAATATTTGATGAAAGAGGTAGCAGAAGGGTACATAAATAATGGGATATAAATATATTTGCGTTCATCTGATCCAACTTTCGAAAAAATTAAGGTGGACTTCAGTGTATCTGCATGCACATGCTCTGGTATAGCGTATAGGGCTGTTACAATCTGTATTATTATCTCCAAAAGAATCAGAAATGACATCAATTCTATATCATAAGTAAATACGACAAGAAGTACACAAATATATAGGTCTAGAGTAATATAACAAAGCAATATTATTTTATGAGCAACATAAACATACTAATGACAACTTCTAACAACCGCCGCCGCCGCCTCCGCCATTGTCTCTGCTTCCCCCACTGCCGCTGCTGCAACCTCTGCCTCCAATGGCTACATTAGCAGATATGATGTTTGCCGTTGTTGCACCAGAGGATCCCGATGTCGTACACTCGGTTCCCTTCTTCTTCCCACCTCCAAAGCAAGAGCGCCCCATGATTTATCAAGTTATATCGAAACGTCTCGACTTGCAAGTTGTGGCCATCGCCCAAAAAATCACTCTTGCCTTGGTGTTTCGTTAAGAGTTTCTCCAAAGCTTTCTCTCTAATGGCATTTATATACACGGCGATGCCTGCTATAAAAGATGGAGTAATCAAATTTATCCGGAATAGTCAGACTGGCAAGTTCATGGAATGTCATAAATTCAGCGTAATATTCGCGTGTACGCTCGGTCTAGTATTCGCGGACCGCGAATGGAACAAGTTCGGTTCAGATGTCATATAATGGTTTGTCCAATACTGCATTTTGACCGCCCAAAAGAACAATAGAAGTCGTCGGGTTCCGCTTGCGTATTCGCATGGAATTTTGAATATTCTTCTGTTCTAAAATTGCGAAGATGGGATTGTAAGAGTTTTTCTAATTGTGGACTACATTAATTGATATTGTAATTTACCGTTTAACATTTATCGTTTTACGGGATTTGGTCTAAGGTGAGATAGTAGGTTTCTTAATTAGTCTAATATGGGGTTAGTGTGGCGAGTTATTTCTGGCTCGTAATGAGGGGACTGGTGGAAACTCTATAAATAAGACTCAAGTCTCTCCTCTAACCCTAATTCTCACATTGATCCTCACCTAAGGGGCGTTTACCTAACGCTACACGTGAGGGGGCCGCCTCATTGAGCCAATGATTCGGAGAGGCGATAGAGGAGAAGGACTTGCGCGTGGAACATTGTATTTCTGCTTCCGCTTCAAGAACAATGGATTCCAAAACAGGTGCGTCAATTCTTTCTACTCAATCATGCATATTTTTGTTCTAGTTATGGAGATCTTGGGGTTTGCGCAATTTGCGTCTTACATGTGGTATCAGAGCCTCCATAACCCTAGAACACGAACGCAATTGATTTTGCCCTAATTTGTACGGATTAACCCTAATTAGTGCGGATCTTGCCCTAATCTGCGATTTTCGAGACTTTTCGTTCAATAAAAATTAAATTAAATTATATATTCGGATTGGGCTCGACGAGACGAAGAAAACCGTGGGCGGCGCGTCGCCGGAGGAGGCCGCACACGCCCCCACGCGCGGCCACGCGCCTCCTGTGCGTCGAACACGCGCCGCGCACTCAGGTGGCGCGTGCGGGCGCGTGGAGACTCCAATTCGCACATGGCTGGCGGCGACGGACTCGTATGGTTATTTCCTACATCATTGTGTATTTATTTTATATTTTTAATGATTTTATGGATGTGAAAATACATGCAAAGCCCTAAATACGTGCTTTTTAGTATATTTTTTTGCGTATTTTTCTTGTATTTTTCTGTGATTTAGAAAATACAGGTGCCGTGATACAGGTATGTTATCACATAAACATTATAAAAGTGTGATTCATTAATAAAAATTAAACTTTATTGTATTTTATTAATGAATAAGGCAATGTAATTAGCATGGCATGTGATTTTAGTGATATAATGCCCCTATCACTAAAGTTAAATCACATGTATATGATGTATGTGAGATGTAAAGATTATATCCCTGGGATGAGAGAGTTTTAAGGATTCAATTGAGTTGTGACCGCCAAAGTGGCACACTTGGTTGAGTTTGAGAAATTTCGATCTCGTATTTTGATTGGGATGTCTCCTGGTCTAATGCATAGTCATACTCCCAAAGGAGGTGATTATGTATTAGTTCATGGAGGGATACATGATAGTGTGGTGGAGGAGTGACCGATTCTAATGATTCATATACCCAAAGGTGATGAATTCACGAAGATTGGAATATATTCTCATAACCCTTATCATGTGGGGAGTGTACAATTGCTTGTCATATATTCTGCCCAAAGGTGATTATGTGATTTTGCATGTAACTCTCTGGATGTGTACTTGTACGTCAAGTTACACAATGCTCACATTATGCTAATTATATATATTGCTTGTCTTTCAGTCACCTTTTCTGTAATTGGTAACTCCGTCACCATTTAGGTTCTTGCTGGTTCGAATTTTAAGAGATGGAGAGAGGATTTTTTGTTTGCTATGGAGATGGCAGACGTTCATATGGCTCTTACTGCTAATCGGCCGGCAGATTTGACTACCGAGAGTACAGAGGCTCAAAAAGCAAATTTTGCTGCATGGGAAAAGAGCAATAGAATTTGCTTGCTGTCCATGAAGCGTTCCATTCAGGAACACTTGAAAAGTGGTTTGCCTGCAGACTGCAATGCTAGGCAGATGATGGAAGCTTTAATGGCTAGAAATCGTGTGTCGCCTAATGCTAAGATAGGGACACATATGCAAACACTTTTTACTATGAAGTATGATGGTTCTGGTGTAGTTAGAGATTATGTTCTGAGGATGGTTGATTTGCAAACAAAGCTTCAGGTTCTCAATGTTGAATTTCCTACTGCTTGCATTGTCCATCAAGCTCTAAATACTCTTCCTCCTGATTTTGGGATTATTAAGACCAATTATAATTCCCAAGATGAAACCTGGTCTATTAATGATCTGATTGCAAGGTTGGTGGCAGAGGAAGAGAAATTAAAGAAAGATAAAGGACATATTGCTCTTTATGCTTCTAGTTCTGCTAGTGACAAGGGTAAGAAGGTGAAAACTTATACCCATAAAAGCAATTCAGAAGTTGCTGGTCCTTCCAACTACAAAGGAAATTCTGAAGGAGTAGGTCATTCTAACACTCTGGGTCCTAAGAAGGCAATCACCAAGAAGGATGGTGTTCTTTGCTACTTTTGTAGGGAGAGAGGACACGTGAAGAAACGTTGTAGCAAGTTTAAGGCTTGGTTGTCTAAGAGAAATAAGAGAGAGCCTAAAGATAATGATTCTTTGGCATTAGTTTATGAATCCAATCTATCTGAAGTTCCGACCAATTCTTGGTGGCTAGATAGTGGTGCAACTAATCATGTTGCATTTACTATACAGGGGTTCATAAACCGAAGGACGCCAACTCAGGATGAATCAAAGCTCACTGTTGGAAACAGCGTTGGAGTTGACGTTAAGTTCGTGGGAGATGTTATTTTGATTTTAGATTTTGGTTTTCGGATGGTGTTAAGAAACACTTTTTACATACCTTCTTTTAGGTGGAATTTAGTTTTTGTGTCTTGTTTGGACATGTGTGGATACTCTTTTGAAATAAAGAGTAATACTATTTCCATGTTTTTTGATTCAAATAAGATTGGGTGTTACAATTTATCCGACGGATTATATCGATTGAGCTTATCTCCCAACGACATATACGTTGCTTATTCCGCTGAAAAGGTTGTTTCCAAAAGACCTCTACCTAAGGAACAGTCTTATGCATTGTGGCATAAACGTCTTGGTCACATCTCTAAAGACAGAGTATAAAGGCTTATAAAGGCTAATATCTTGCCTACTCTTAAAGATGATCAAGAGACTTGCGTAGATTGTTGCAAAGGTAAGATGACTAAGATAAAGAAGAAATCTGCTGTACGAAGTTCAGACTTGTTGGAGGTTATTCACACTGATATTAGTGGACCATACACGGCTACTTTGTGCAGAAATTTTTATTTCATCACATTTATTGACGACTATTCCCGATATGGATACTTATACTTGATTAAAGAAAAGTCCGAGTCTCTTGATAAATTCAAGATTTTTCGGACTGAAGTGGAGAAACAGTTGGGAAAAGTTATTAAGATTATCAGATCTTATCGTGGTGGTGAGTATTTTGGTAGGCACGGTGATGCTGGTCAACTTAAAGGGCGGTTTGCTAAATACTTAGAGGATTCTGGGATAATAGGTCAGTTTACTATGCCTGGAAGTCCTGAACAAAATGGTGTAGCTAAAAGGCGGAATCGTACTCTTATGGACATGATGAGAAGTATGATTAGTAGGACCAATTTACCTAATTTTTTGTGGGAAGAAGCTTTGAAAACAGCTCTTTATATTCTAAATCGTGTTCCTACTAAAGCAGTTCCATTGACTCCTTTTGAGTTGTGGACTGGGCGTAAACCTAGCTTAAATCATCTTAGAGTTTAGGGATGTCCAGCAGAAGTGAAGTTATATAATCCAACATTGAGTAAACTGGATTCCAAAACTACTCGATATTACTTCGTGTCTTACCCAGACCATTCAAAGGGGTATTGCTTTTATAACCCTAATGGAGGTACAAGAATTGTGGAATCTCAGACTGCAAAATTTCTAGAATTTGATGTAGCTGAAAAGGGTAGCTGCTCACAAGCTATCGAAGATGATAGTATGGTGGGGATTCTTGGATCTGTCTCATCCTGTGCGAGACAATTATGGAGCCTCTTACGCCACAAACTGAGCCTATTGTGGCACATGATCCTATTGTTGAGACAGTTCCTGATGAAATTCCTCAAGCCCCTCAAATTCAGAATGAGGTTGACGTAGCTCCACTGAGAAGATCAACTAGAGAAAGACGTTCAGCTATACCACCAGACTATCTAGTCTACCTGGGAGAGCATGATTATGACATGGGCTGTGTTGTTGATCCCGTGACTTATACTGAAGCCATCTCATGTCCTCAATCACATTTGTGGTTAGATGCGATGAAAGATGAGATGCAATCCATGAAACATAATAGTGTTTGGGAGCTTGTTGAATTGCCTGAAGGTTGTAAATCTAGTGGCTGCAAATGGGTATTCAAGACTAAAAGGGATTCCAAAGGAAAGATTGAAAAGTTTAAAGCCAGACTGGTAGCTAAGGGTTTCACTCAAAGAGAAGGAATAGATTATGAAGCAACATTTTCTCCAGTTTCTTCTAAAAATTCCTTTAGAGTGATCTTAGCATTGGTAGCTTATTACGATATGGAGTTACACCAGATGGATGTTAAGACTGATTTTCTAAATGGAGACCTTGATGAGGAGGTTTATATGGTGCAGCCTAAAGGTTTTGTAGCAGATGACTCAGGTCAGCTTGTTTGTAGATTGAAAAAGTCTATTTATGGCCTTAAGCAAGCTTCTAGACAGTGGTATTTCAAGTTTCATAGTGTTATTACTTCATTTGGATTTATTGATAACAAAGTAGATCAGTGCATATACACCAAGGTCAGTGGGAGGAAATGTATTTTTCTCATACTTTATGTAGATGATCTTGCTTGCTAGTAGTGGCATTGGTTTACTGCATGAGACAAAGCGGATGTTATTGAAAATTTTTGACATGAAAGACCTTGGTGAGGCGTCTTTTGTTCTTGGCATTGAGATCCATAGGGATCGCTCATGCCGTTCATTGGGTTTATCTCAGAGGGCGTATATTGATCGCATTTTAGAAAGATTCAATATGCGGGGACTGCAAACCAGGAATTGCTCTGTTGTTAAGGGTGATAAATTGAGTCTTTCACAATGCCCTAATTCAGATTTTGAGAAAGCTCAAATGAAGGATGTACCTTATGCTAGTGTGCTTGGAAGCATCATGTATGCTCAAGTTTGCACTAGGCCAGATATTGCTTTTGCAACAGGGCTTCTAGGCGGATATCGTCTAATCCAGGACACGATCACTGGGTTGCTGCCAAGAAGGTTTTAAGGTACTTAAAGAGAAAAAAAGATTATATGCTGATTTATAGATATGTTCCGGACACTGCAACTAGTTGGATATTCAGATGCAGATTTTGCTGGTTGTCAAGATAATAAGAAATCAACGATTTGGATACATATTTATGTTGGCAGGAGGTGCAATATCATGGAAGAGTGAGAAACAAAAATCCATATCTTCTTCAACCATGCAAGCGGAGTTTATAGCATGTTTTTCAGTTGCTACTCAAGCTATTTGGCTCTGGAACCTCATTAGAGAGTTATCAGTTTATGATTTTGTGGATAGACCCATACAGTTATATTGTGACAATAACTCTGCAGTGTTGTTTATTAATAACAACAGAAGTTTAAAGGGGTCTAAACACATGGAGGTCAAGTTTTTTACTATAAAAGAATCAGTACAGAATGGTGACGTTGCAGTAGATTATATTCATACAGATGATATGGTTGCAGACCCACTAACTAAAGGCCTACGCCCGTGTGTTTTTGATCGACATGTCATTAATATGGGCCTAGGAGCATCTTGAGATGATGTTATTTAGTGGGAGCTGTGTTTTATTCTTCTTTGAATAAAGTTTACATCTGTTTTGTTACAATTTAATAGCAGTTTGATACATATATGTCAACTTTTGCATTCAATAAAATGTTTTTGAATGGATTGTTATTATGTTGATATATATATTGTTAAAAGTCTCAGGGTATTGTTTAAACCTTGAGTGAAGGCTAGGGGCATCCGGGCATCCGGTTATTAGCCTTGTGCATATGTCTTGTGATACATAAAGAAAGGTTAACCATAAGGACAAGACATATGTGGGTTCATTGGAACCATAAAGCATTCTCTTGTGACACAAGTTTTTTGTGTCGCCTAAGGTAAGAGAATGGTGACTGACAAATGGGATCACTCTATGAGAGATGTTAGCAATTTGCCACACTACCATATTGAATCCATATCAATAAAGTCGAGAGCACTTGTGACCATGGAAGGCTCTGTGTGTATACATGCAGTTACCGCCATGATTCGGTGTTTGAGATTTTATGGGATAGGATTGACTATTAAGAATTATCTCTGGACCAATGTGCGCACATACAGTACGATTTCAATTAATATAGTCCAAGTGGGAGAATGTAAGAGTTTTTCTAATTGTGGACTACATTAATTGATATTGTAATTTACCGTTTAACGTTTATCGTTTTACAGTGTTTGGTCTAAGGTGAGATAGTAGGTTTCTTAATTAGTCTAATATGGGCTAGCTAGTGTGGGCCGAGTTGAGCCTGGCCCGTAATGAGGGGGACTGGCTAGAAACTCTATAAATAGTGCTCAAGTCTCTCCTATGACCCTAATTCTCACATTGATCCTCACCTAAGGAGCGTTTACCTAACGCTACACGTGAGGGGGGGCGCCTCATTGAGCCAGTGATTCAGAGGGCAATAGAGGAGAAGGACTTGCGCGTGGAACATTGTGTTTCCGCTTCCGCTTCAAGAACAATGGATTCCAAAACAGGTGCGTCAATTCTTTCTACTCAATCATGCATGTTTTTGTTCTAGTTATGGAGATCTTGGGGTTTGCGCAATTTGCGTCTTACAGGGATTTCCTACTTGAGTTTACGACCACATCACATGGTGACGGTGGTCGGTTCTTATGCCGTATCACGTACGCGTACGTGGCGAATTCTGGATGCCTATAATTAAACCAAAGTTGAACATGGAGCCAAACATCAGCAGATTAAGACAGATATATGTAAGTGGTCCTCGAACCTTTCAAAAGTTGTCCAATAAAGAGCAAAAGCGATTTATCATAAGAATTGAGGTCCTCTAAAGTTAATTCTCTTTAAATTGAAGTATCATTATCACTTTAAAATCTGACTATATTGATACTAAGCGGATTTGATGGCTTAGATCGGGCGTACATTATCCCTTTTTTCCCTCTTCATCTTTCCCTTTTTGCCCTTGTTTCCACATCCTCACCAGGCAGGCACAACACAAACCCCTCAACCATTGAACAGGACAACGAGCCAATCTCGACCATTAACCATAATTAAGGATGAGCATGATTATAGGGAGAGGTGGTTCTACTTTCAATTCCATTTTTATAGGAACCACTAGTTCCCAATTTGGTTCCCATTTCCCTTAGGAACCAAACTGGAACTGGGAATCGAGACAGAGAATTGGAATGAACCAAAAACCTAAAGTAAAATCCTTAATTTTTCTCCTGAATCAAAACCTAAAGTGATGTTCATATTTTTATATATTGTAATTTTGTTATATATCTAATATGTAAATATTTTATTAAAGAAGAATGCTTGGGCAATGGCACCATCCCTCTTAAGAAAGAGACAGTGCCTTTCCTGCCAATCAATTTCGCAAAGATACTGGTCAAATTACTTAGCCGGTTTCTTTGAAAATTAGGAAGGAAAATATCCCTCAATGGGATTATAGTGAGATTCCTTATATGATAAAAATAAAATGAGAAAAGTGACTAACGTGAATAAAACCAATAATATACCTATAACAATACAAGATTTATAATTCATAATTATTCACACGCTCGCCAATTGAGTAACCATGATCAAGAGCTCAAATCGAGTCACCATGATCTCTAGCTTCATGACTTGAAAAGATTTATAGGAAATGATTGCTATGAGCTTTGCGACTCGTACTCATGGTTGTTGCAAGCTCAAATTAAGTAGTCATGTCTACGAGCTTGAATCTTAAAATATTTTCCTTTTTCATGACAATACAAATATTCCATGACAACCATATCAAGATAATGAAGTGACGCAAGAGAAAAATCAAGTCCACTACTAATCATTTGGTAAAAGAGATAAACTTTAAACAAAATTTGAAAATCCAATGTATCAATGTTATGTGCACATTGGGTATTTAGTATTCTTCATTTATGAATTCTTAAATGTCATTTATTTTATTTCGGAAAATTATTCACCATCTAAAATATGCAGTCAATTACCTCTTGAATTTTCTTTTCTTTAATAATGTCATTAGATTTGTTTCTTACACAAATACAAAACCATGATTTGCTCTTGTGATTGCCCATTACAGATAAGATAAAAAGGATGGCTCGGGCTGCACCGTTACTAATCAAAAGTAATGGTGCCGTCATGCAAGCACCCTCCTTTATTTAATCTCTTATTCTTTTTCTAGATATGGATTATCTTAATAAGGAGTATATCATCCGTAAATAGAGTTTACCCATGGAAGCGAAATGAATATATATGGTGAGCCTTTCATATAACTATTTTAGTTTAGTTAATAGTAATTTAAAATTTAAAACAATTATTAAGTGATTAACTATGAATATTGCTTCTTTTGATTTAAGGTGATTAGAATTTGAAACAATTTAAGGAATGTAATTCTATAATTTAGGTTTTATTTATGTGTTTTCAACCTCCTATTATTTATTTTATTGCATGTATTCATTTTTCTGGATCGTTGCTATTGACAAATGAGAAATCTTCATTTTTGTTGTGTTCATTTTCTTTTCGCTTAACTAACACTAAAACAAAAAAATAAATAAAGAACCTATCAGATCTTAGGATCGATCTTGAAACTTATAACATGGTAGGTTCCAAATTCCATATTTTAGAAAATAAGAAACCTATAATGATGGATAGGTTCCGGGTGAAATCTATAAAGAATCCGGAACCGATCACCCCTAGCCACAACTGTGTCTCCACTACCCTTTAATGCTGCTAGACCCCCTCACCGCCATCCAATGGGCCCACCCTCAAGGAACTAGTGCCGCCATCTCCCCCTTTGTTTCCCCCTCTTTGCAAGTCGAGCTAGTTTAATCGCCTGGTCCGACGTCATCGAGCCCAGGACTGGCGACGGTCTGATCCCGATCCCGTTGGCCTCAGGCGATGACGACGGAAGAGTCGCGTTCCCTACCCCTCGTTTGTATTCGATGAGGATAAGGAGGTGAGATCGAGGGCTCACCACCCACTGGCCACTCCGGATTCAGTGTCGACTGAGGGAAGGTGGCGACACCGGGATAAAGTACAGTGCGAGTCCTTCCCTTTTCGAAATACACACGAATTAGAAAACATGATTCCGAGGTTGTAAAATATACTCAAAAAGCAGTCTGAAGAATTGATCGAGTCTGTAACCACTACTGATGAACTTCACGCTTGCATCAAGAGCTTGGGCGAACAACTGATCAAACAAGCATGAGAGTTTGAAGCTAATCTGGAAACAATAACTTCTGCAAATTTCAGGATATGACTTTGCCCTAATTAGAGGATTTGGGTCAAGGTTCCCACCCCCCTCTCCCTGGGCAGAAGAACATAGCAATTTTGCCCTAATTCGTTAATTTGGGGCAAACATATGCCCAAAGGATGTTGTTTAGCCCACTCGTGTGCTGATTCATCTTGGTAGCCAAACACACCAAACGTTGTATAATAAATTAATGCCACGTCAGATCTTCTGGGGAAGCATGTCGCCGATAGCCTTCAAGTGAATGATTTTCAATCAATGTGACCCTCAAGTAATCGAAGAAAAATGTTATGGCAATCGAATGGGTGCCGTACGAAAGTTATGACATTTATAATATTCTTATCCCAACATTGACAGAGTTGGGTGGATGCATTAGTGGTAGAGTTGTAGTATAGGGAGGAAAGAAGCTTGAATGTGTTTTGGTATTTGGTATAAATTCCCTAAAACACAAGGGTGTTTTCATCTAGCCTTGTCCATCCTCTAAAGATGATTGTACATATTTTATTGTAAGTTGCAATCACAATACTTAATTTCGATCTCAATAGTCAATTTTAAACCTTTGATGTACTCAACTAGGTAGCCAACTTTATAGGAAAACCTAGAATGTAGGGGTGAGCAGTTTCAGGGTGTATAGGTTCCAAACATAAAACTTAGAACTTATCTTATCAAAGCACATTCTTAGTTTTTAAAACTTAGAACCTACAATATATATGACATTCGGAAATTCTTACATCAGTTAATATGTAGGAAATAAAGTGATAAATGTCACGAGTAGAAATTTCAACTTGGATTGGTAACACTACAGTACGTAGGAGATTCAAATTGTGTGTGTATATATATATATATTGTCCATAGTTTTCGAAAATTTATTTCATTAGGGTTAAATTATTAACTATTGTTATTTAGAGTGAGGATGAAACATGTATCTTCACATTGGTTATAAACAAAGATTAATACATTTTAAATTTATGTATCAGATGAGTAAGTCCCACTTAGCATCCGGTAATTCTTATTGAACGTTTTAGTGGACTCAAAATATTTCGGGCAGACACCGTTTTCCTTGTGTACGAACTGATTTACTAGATATCTCTTGGCAATGTAACAAAGTATCTACTTTGGAACCAGAGTGTTCAGCCAAATGCCATCCTTCAATTTGTACACCTCTCTCTCTCATTCTCCACTAGGTGTTTTTAACTCAAAGTCATCATTACTTTTATCATTGACTAATAAATCTTATCCCTTTTTAACTCTCGTAAAGTTCTCTAGTGCATCTTCCTTCTATGATCTAATGAGCCATTTCAAGAAAACTTCAAAGTCATTCTTGCAAAGAAAAAGAAAGTCCCGTGTCTCTTTCCCTTCTCTTTCCACCTTGCACTCTTTTGAAGAGAAGATGAAGGTCTCACATTTGTATTTCTAAAGCGTCTAGTTCCATTATTTCAAGTGTTTACAAGGTGAATTACTGGGTTTCCTTTTCGTTTTATTAAACTAGTTTTGTCAATTAAAAAAATTGAAAGTTGTTAATCTTTATTCTTGTTTATTTTGCCTTAAAGGTAATTAAGGCTTTGAGTTGATCAAGTTTTTATTCAAAGTAAGTGAAAACTCTGAAGCTAACAATACATCATAGTGACTAGATATGGCCTATAATTGTTATGATAAATACAGATGTTACACATTGGGCAGTGATCCTCAATGTTATCATAACTTAGCAAGCTTATCTTGTCAACAGTATGTCCTTGAAAGTTTGCTCGATGTACCAGTATTCACCAAGTTAGAGATAGATCAGACATCATTAGAAGCTGCAAAGCACAACATTCAATTAAAAGCAATTGTAACTTTTGTGCATTTGTTAATGTTTTTACTTACTGGTTTTCTCCTTTTCACTTTGGGGACACACGAGGCCATAATGGTACCAACTAGCGTCCCGTTAACCCAATTTAAAGTTATCTGTGAAAAGAAGAAAGGAGAAATAACAATAAAACCCCATATTGTCTTATATTTTCAAATTTTCCCCATATTTTTGGATTACCAAAATGAATCCTCACCTTTGAACTAATCTATCCTCTAAATTCCTTGCAGAAGTTATATTTTAGTTAGCTTTGTGGCCTTTTCAGCATTAAGTATCTAAATTCCCATCAAAGCCGTATTTTCTTTAAAAAAAAATAAGAAGATATTTTCACTTTTCATTAATTTATGAGATTCAAAAGAGTTAAAGTTGCAATGCTATCACGCTCCCTCGTTAGAATCATCAAGGATAAAATCCGTAGAAGAATTACTTGAAATTCAATCGCATCGTGTCAAATATAAAGATTTGAAGTTAAGTAATTCAATAATTAATCTCACCCAGATCTCTTTGTTTTGAAATCTACTCACTGCAATTGTTGCACTTGATGATGCCACTGGCATCAAAATGATGTAACTCTCTCGTATCATTAAATTTGCACTCACAATTTTTTTTTTCGCTTACAATCACAAAAATTGTTTATATATTCATCTTGCGTGAAAGTATAAAACTTACGTTTCTCAACAACAAATATTCAGCATAATAGTAAACTCCCTATGACAAGTAAAAACGACACAGGCTATGAATAGTCAGCAACCGCAGCCGCCACCGCATCCTCCGCCGCCTCCACCGCATCCTCCGCCGCCTCCACCGCATCCTCCTCCGCCTCCACCACAAGTGCCGCCACCACCACTGGTAATAGAATAAATAGTCGCTGCAGCAGCTGTGGCCGCTACGGCGGCGCCCGCACCAGCAATAACCGTCATGCCATCATCCCTGCCACCCCTCTTCTTGGGAGCTCCGCCTTGATAAGTGGGTGGCCGGGTGGCTGTCGCGGTGGGTGGATTGGCTTTCGTCTTCTTACGACCTCCACAGCAAAAGCAGCCCATAACTGGAATATAAAGTAGCTTTCGCAGGTTATAATGAAAGATGATACAATAGCACGAGTCTGTTCATAGCTCTCTCTCAATCCCCCATTTATGGCCGTCGTTTCGCCTAAAGTTGACGAAGTTATTATTCATGCGAACAACTTCTCATTAAGAAGAGTCGAAGGGTGAATGTTTGGGTTGTTTCCTCTGAAACTTCGTCGGAAAATGTCTAAGCGACTTGACCAAGTCATAAATCGTGAAGATTCTCTGAATTGAGGAGTCCTTGCGAAGGAAACTAAGTAATCGCATCGATCCAAACCAGTCACATCAAGGTCGTCTATCGGCCAAAAGTCCCATTCATATTTTCTTTTCATCTTCGGGAAAGTGTGTTTTTCTGTCCTTTACGACGTAAGTCCATGGAAAATTTCACCGTCCCGCGTGCGTAACTTCGGGCAAACGTTGATGGTTTTTACTTATTTTTGGCTCGGTCAACGGATTAATAAGGACGTTTCGTGTCCCATTTCCAAACTTTGCTTATACAATGTCTAGACCACCCCTTTCCAGAAAATTATAAACAGTTCGATTGTCGGAGCTATCAACGTCGACTACATTAAATTTGGTGAACCCGTAACTCTAGAATATTTCTAATTGTAAAACGAAGTTTTTCTTTTGGCATCAATTATACTACAATATTGATTATATCTCATTTATTGATTATACCCCACATATCCGAACAATCTATATGTATATATATCCCAATCAAACAATCAAACATATAAAAAATATGTGCATAACGTACTTGTCTGCGATCCAACGATGAAACATAACTCCACTTAATTTTTTTTAATTTCTATCATGCTTAGTGCCCGTTAGTTGGTTATGTAGCAAAGAAATTTCTATCATCGCGATCGAGGGAGCTTGAAGTACCAGGAACGAGGCAGCCGAATCAACTGCCTATGTACCGTCTTGGCTTTATAAGATTTAACATAACCATAAGCATAGTGAACAATTACATCACCACCAAATGCAACTACCCATGTACTCAAAATGTGGATCAATATTTAGTAAATATCTCAAGGAAAAAAATCTCTTAGACAAAAGTAAGAGACCAAAGTGAAAGTGCCTATGGTCCCAATGTAATGTAGAACAACATGCAAATGTTTTTATGAGAATACTGGAGTCTTATAAGAGCGGGCGATCTCACAAATCAAAGAGGATTGCGTGATCTTTGAAATTTCAAATGAATTATGATATTTGATTCACGCGTTTCCCTTGATTTTCGAGATGTCACAAATTTTAAACACGTTTTATAGATTTTCTAATTGCATTTTGATAACTTTCCCTTTTATCAATATATTTTCCTTATTTTCATTATTCGATTTCAGTTACTTGGTTATTTCCTAAATAGCGACCTCCGTATAAATAGGCGCCTAAGATATTATAATTTGCACTTCATTACTCAAAATAAATACTATCTTTTGGAATCCTTTTTAAGCACATCTTCCTTTATGTCATTTGGTATCAGAGTAGGTCTCTCCTATGACGATGGCTAATAGCGTTAAAGACAATCTTCCTATAGCTAAAGGCCATAGAAACGAGCCTATTACATGGGATGAGTTCAACCAATTTGCGGAGCAAACCGAACAGAGGTCTCAAGGATTACTTGTCACCTCCAGCATTTGTCTACCAACCCATACCCGGTAATCTTCAGGTCGAACGTGTTCAGGCCGCTCGAGATCTAGAAGCAACTATGGAACATGGGGCAAATCCCCAATAGAGGCAACAAACCTATGTCGAGGACTCTGAAGGAGAAGAAGAGTTCCTAGATAGGCTTGTTTGCGGAGGCCACTAGAACAAGGGATATTGACGAGACCCCGAGTAACATCAACTTAAGGTTGACCTTCCGACCTTCAATGGCAATTTGAATATTGAAGACTTTTTGGATTGGCTTTAGGAAGTTGAGAAATTCTTCAATGCCTTGGAGTTGAAAAGGATCACCAAGTAAAATTGGTGGCATACAAATTGAAGGGCGGCGCCTGAACGTGGTGGGAGCAAACACAACTAAACTAACGTCAACAAGGTAAAGCTCCCATCCGAACAAGGAATTAGATGAAGGAAATGTTGAAGGTTTGGTTCCTCCTAATCGATTATGAACAATTAAAGTAGCTAAGTCTATTAGTCCAAGCTTACACGGAGGAGTTTCTCCGACTTTCCACCCATAACAATCTGTCTAAGTTGAAGGCACAATGGACCGCCAAGTACATTAATGACTTGCAATTTAATATTTAAGACCATGTTTCATTACATCGTTTGTTCGCTGTTGAGGATGCTCAAGAGATGGCCCGAAAGGTCGAGATGCAATTAGAGAGAACTAGCTCCATTAATTGAGCTAACAATTATTCTGCTTGAGGATCTTTTTGAAGGGGAAGACAACTAAATGTTCCAAAATCCTCCAACCAGCAAACCAACACTATGAACAAAATTCCAGGGAGAACTACTGGGGTGCCCAAGGAACCAGTCACTACAAACAACCATAACGCCAATCATAATGCAAAAAACCCATATGCTAAGCAGCCACCAGTCAAATGCCACAAGTGTAATGAACTGGGACATTGTTTGAGTGACTGTCCACGGCGGAAGATGGCCCATGTTGTTGAGCACGATAACAATATATACGAAGATGACTGTGTTTATGAGGAAGAAGTGGAGGATGAAGAGGGCGAGCATGTCAATTGCGTCATTAGGCGACTATTACTTGCCCCACGAAGAGAGAGCATGCAACGAAATAATACTTTTTGTGCCCATCGTACCGTAAACGATAGAGTCTACGATGTTGTGACAGCCCAAGCGACGGTGCGAGGGGAGGAGGGATGGCAGTGCGTCTACGCCTCAGTCCCTGGACATGCACAATGATGGTGCACAGGGAGGAGGGATGACGGTGCGTCCGCGCCTTGGTCCCTGGACGTGCACAATGATGGTGTGCGAGGAGGAGGGATGGCGGTGTGTCCGCGCCTCGATCCCCGAAAGTGCGCAGAATGGGTCCCTCTCTTGTCCCACATCGCTTAAAGGGGAGTCATGGGCTAGTTTATAAGGCATGTGTCCCTCTAACCTGTATAACGCGTTTTAAAGCCGTGAAAGGCCGAAGGCCCAAAGCGGACAATATTACACAGTGGAGCCCGAGTCCTTACAAATGGTATTAGAGCCAACTCCCGACCGCGTGTGGGGCCACAGCGAGGACATTGTGCTTCTAAGGGGGGGGGGGGAGAGTGTGATGTTCCAGGCAACAGTGCAGTGTGCGGGGAGGAAGGATGGTGGTGCGTTCGCACCTTGGTCCCCAGACGTGCGCAGGGAAGGGGAAGGGGTCCCTTGTCCCACATCGCTTAGGGGGGAGTCCTGGGCTAGTTTAAAAAGACTTAGGTCCCTCTAATCTGTGTACCATATTTTAAAGCCGTGAGAGCCGAAGGCCCAAAGTGGACAATATTACACAATGGGGCCTAGGTCCTTACAAATGATGTCAAAGCCGACTCTTAACCGCATGTGGGGCCATAGCGAGGACGTTGTGCTCTTAAGGGGTGGAGAGTGTGACAGCCCAAGCGATGATGCGTGGGGAGGAGGGATGACGGTGCGTCCGCATCTCAGTCCCTAAATGTGCGCAACATTGGTGCGCAAGGAGGAGGGATGGCGGTGCGTCCGTGCCTTGGTCCCTGGACGTGCGCAGGAGGGGTCCCTCTCTTGTCCCACATTGCTTAGGGGGGGAGTCCTAAGCTAGTTTATAAGGCTTGGGTCTCTCTAATCTGTGTAACGTGTTTTAAAGCCGTAAGGGCCGAAGGCCCAAAGTGGAAAATATTACATAGTGGGGCCCAGGTCCTTACAAATGGTATCAGAGCTTACTCTCGACCACATGTGGGGCCACAGTGAGGACGATGTGCTCCTAAGGGGTGAAGAGTGTGACAGCCCAAGCGATAGTGCATGAGGAGAAGGGATGGTGGTGCGTCCATGCCTCAATCCCCGGACGTGCACAAAAGGGGTCCCTCTCTTGTCCCACATCGCTTAGGGGGAGAGTCCTGAACTAGTTTATAAGGCTTGGGTCTCTCTAATCTGTGTAACGCGTTTTAAAATCATGAGGGCCAAAGGCCCAAAGCAGACAATATTAAACAGTGGGGCCCGGGTCCTTACAAATAGTATCATAGCCGACTCCCGACCGCATGTGGAGCCACAGCAAAGACGATGTGCTCCTAAGGGGTGGAGAGTGTAACAACCCAAGCGACGGTGCGCGAGGAGAAAGGATGGCGATATGTCTGCGCCTCGGTCCCCAGACGTGCGTAGGAGGGGTCCCTCTTTTGTCCCACATCGCTTAGGGGGTAGTCCTGGGCTAGTTTATAAGACTATGGTCCCTCTAATCTATGTAACGTGTTTTAAAACTGTGAGAGCCGAAGGCCTAAAGCGGACAATATTCCATAGTGGGGCCCAGGTCCTTACAAATGTCATCATTGACAGTGGAAGTTATGAGAGCATAGTGTCCAAAGCCCTGGTGGACCATTTACAACTAAAGATAGGGTCACATCCCTCCCTTTATACAATTGGGTGGATTCGTAAAGAGGTCGAACTCAAGGTGACGCAAGTATGTCATTTACCTATTTCAATTGGATAGTCTTATAAGGACACTATTATTTGTGATGTAATGAAAATGGATGCATGCCATGTCCTATTGAGACAACCATGGCAGTACGACGTTGATATCACCCACAAGGCTCGAGAAAACACCTACTCTTTTGTATGGAAAAAGATGAAGACTAGTTTGAAGCCAATAAGTAACAGTCCCCAAGTCCCAAAGAAGCAAAGTGTAGGGATTGTGCTAAACGTTCGTAAACGCGAGGGCATGTACATGATTATGGAGAAATGCGATCAACAAGCTATTATTTACATTCCTGAGACTCTTCAACCCTTGTTCAAAGCATTCAACGACGTTATCCTAGAGATTCTACATGTTGAATTACCCCCTTTGAGGGATATCCAACATAAGGTCGACTTTCTTCCAGAAGCGAGCCTCCCTAATTTGCCGCACTACCGGATGAATCAAAAGGACAACCGGATTTCGCAAGACCAAGTAGGAGAGCTCTCTCAAAAAGGCTTCTTGCGTGAAAGCATGAGCTCTTGTGTAGTCCCCTCACTCCTCACTCCAAAGAAAGACAGAACCATGTGTATGTGCATTGATAGCCGGACAATTAATCGGATTACTTCAAATACCGATTCCCAATCCCTCGCCTAAATGACATGCTCGACCAGCTTGCGAGATCAAAGGTCTTTATAAAGATCGATCTACATAGTGAATACCACCAAGTATGCATTCGCCCTAGCGATGAATGAAAAACAGCTTTAAAAACAAAAGAAGGTTTGTACAAGTGGCTTGTCAAGCCATTTAGCCTCACCAACGCACCTAGCACCTTCATGCGTTTGATGACTCAGATCCTCAAACCTTTCATTGGCTAGTTTATGGTGTTCTATTTCAATGACATTCTCATATATTGTCTAGATGATCGGCAGCATATGGAGCATCTAAGGGACATCTTATCAACCTTGCAAACGAACCAATTGTACATTAATTTGAAAAAATATAGCTTCATGATAGATCAACTCCATTACTTAAGGTATATTGTCAAAGTAGAAGGCCTTTAGGTTGATTTAGAGAAGGTAGCTACCATTCGCGACTAGTTGACTCCCTAGATTGTTGAGGAGGCGCGCAGCTTTCACGGGCTTGCGACATTTTACCGACACTTTATCGGAAATTTTAGTTCTATTATGGGCCTAATCACTAAGTGCTTGAAGAAATAAAATTTTCAATAGGGTGACGAAGTGGAAGCCAATTTTGCTCTCGGCAAAGAAAAACTTTCCATGGCACTAATACTGATGCTCCCGAATTTCAAAAATGTATTCAAACTGGATTGTTATGCCTCTGGCATAGGCATTGGTGCTATTCTCTCCCAGGAAGGTAAGCCTATTGCTTTTTTTAGCAAGAAACTTAATGATGTTCGCAAGCAATGGTCTACCTATGAGTAGGAGTATTTTACTATATTATGAGCTATCTAGCATTGGCAGCTTTATCTTTATCAACATGAGTTTGTCCTTAACACTAACCATCAACCACTTAAATATATTAAGAGCCAAAGCATCTAAATCGAATGCATGGACGTTGGGTCTCCTTTATGGAGTAATTCAATTCCGTGCTTCAATACAAGGCGGGCCACTTGAACAAAGTCATCGATGCACTTAATCGTCGTGTTGCAACACTTGTCATCATGTGCACTAATGCTGTGGGCTTTGACCACCTCTGTGTTCTTTATGCCGATGATGAAGATTTTCAAGACATTGGGGAGAAATGTTCTGCAACAGGTTCTCATGACGACATGATCGTTGGGACAAATTTTAATTCTTTTGCAACAGGTTGTGCATTCCTCGTAGCTCTTTGAGCTTATTCGAGAGCTGCATGGTGGCTCCCTTGGAGGAAATTTTGGGCGAGACAAAATTGTTGCCCTAGTTGAAGAGCAATGTTATTGGCCTCAATTGAAACGGGATGTTGGGTAATTTGTGAAAAAGTGCTAAATTTGTCAGACTACCCAAGGCCACTCTCAAAACACTAGTCTTTGTACCTCTTTGCCTATTCCTTCTGGACCTTGGATAGACATTTCAATGGATATCTTGTTGGGGCTTCCCCGAACCCAATGAGGTATGGATTCTATTTTTGTGGTAGCGGACAGGTTTACAAAGATGGCACACTTTATCCCTTGCAAGAAGAATTCCGATACTTCCCATGTAGTGAGTTTATTTTTTCAAGAAGTAGTTCATTTACATGATGTGCCCAACACTATCACCTTTAATCGTGACACCAAATTCCTTAGTCATTTTTGGAGAACCCTATGGTGTTTATTTAGGATGGATTTATAGTATTTCAGCTCCTTCCATCCTTAGATTGATGGTCAAATTGAAATCGTCAATTGTACTATTGCGAATATTATTCAGTGTCTTTGTAGTGACATACCAAAGCGATGGGACTAGTATCTTGCTCCTACTAAGTTCACTTTAACAACACCGTCAAATGCTCCACAAGCAAGTCTTCATTTAAGGTCATGTACGGGTGAACACCACAACATACACTGGATCTCGTGCCTTTTTCCAAAGTCCCACGATATAGTGTTGCAGCCGAAAACTTAGCAACAAAATTACAAGAGATACAAGAGGGTGTGGAACAACAACAATAAGCTTCCACTACTATTTACAAAGCTGCTACAAATAAACATTGTCACCTCAAAGTATTTGTTGAGAGTGACGAAGTGATGGTCTACTTCCACAAGGAATGCTTTTCTGTTGATACATATAACAAGCTTAAGCACAAGAAAGTTGGCCCCTGTCGAATCATGAAGAAAATCAATGACAATGCCTATGTTGTTGATCTTCCTGATGACCTCAACATGTCCCCGACATTCAATGTAGTGGACCTATTTGAGTATCATCCTCTAGATACTCCTCTTTATCCTGACCATAACTCGGTCAAGTTCTTCTAAAGTGGAGGAGACTAATGTAGAACAACATGCAAATGCTTTTATGGAAATATTTGAGCGTCATAAGAGTAGGCGATCCCAAAATCAAAGAGGATTGCGTGATCTTCGAATTACAAATGGCTTACGATATCTTCCTCTGCATCACAACGACAACCCTCATCGTTCGGTTTGGCAAAAAGACCAAAAATGAATGTAGGCATTGTTGTTGTGGTCCTCACATGCAACAAAGTGGAGATTCAAGTGAAGACGTGTTGATATAGAAAGATACCTAAATTAAATAGAGCAGATGACTTCACATGTGAGAAGAGATTGTTGAGATACATATGAGAGTCGTGTTAGAAAAGTATTAGAGAATTGATAGGTGTGGAACAATTAATAATTCTAGTTGACTTATAACTCATTGAGTTTTTTAGTAAAAATAAATTCAATTGGATATGTTAACGAACTCAGATCGGGGCTTTCTTGGCGATTTTCTAGAGTGAAAGTATTGGTTTCTATTGCACGCTCCTAACAAACCTTAGGAGCAGAACTCGGAGTAACTTATTATTTCAATCTTCGAGGCAAAACACCTGTTCCGATTACCAACGCTTTGATACTACCTTGTTGACAAAAGACCTGGCTGTGAGCACGTTAAACTGTGCATGGCGAAAACTTAATTAGCACAATAAGCACTAGTCTGGTGTAATAGACAATCAGACAATCAAAACTTCAACATTTCAAGTCGCAAATCGCTCCAATGTACAGAGTGAGATTACAACAGGCCTTATCTAAATATCTAGTTCCACTAGAGGTGACACGACATACCATCATGATAACTATCTTAGATCACAGCAACGATAAGCTTATCATGACTAGATGGATTACAGTAATATAGAGAAAAGTAAGACCAGTTCTCATAGAGCGAGAATGTCGAAAATGCACGGAGGGAAGAGGCTTTCCAGCGATTGGCGCCAGTCGACACGTTGCACACATCACCACGAACAACATACTAGAATTTCAACTTGAGCTGCATGCTCAAGTTTTGTTTTTCTCCCTCCTTCTCTCCCTCTCACTATTTTTCTCTCGCGCGAGCTCACTTCTCTCTCAAATTGGCTTCTGTCCAGCTTGCTTTATTCTCTCTCAACTCTTGATTACGATATTATATACGTGGAATCTGTTTCTTTGATAATGATCTGTTTCTTTGATAATAAAGTCCATATAAAGGAGCTACGATCCATTATAATTCGAAAATCTATTTCTCGTAAGACGATAGAACTGTCCCAAATTGCAAGTACAGAGAGATTTTGTTTTATTAAAAACTAACTCTCAACATCGTCTGCGCAGACGGCGGATTAAAAAACCACAAAAGTAGGTATTATGACGAAATATCCAAAGTTCATGCTGAATCTATTGGATGATCAATCATATTTTTCTTGATCAGAGTTAGTTGACTTACATTATATTTAAATCATACAGACCACAAACAACGGAACCATTAATCACGGGGCATCAGTCCCAAGGTCTACACAAATGATGGTTCCGATAAGTTTGATCTAACATGGCGGAAGCATCATACGTAATAGTTTTCTCACTTTCGAGGATAAGAGAAGGGGAAAATGAAATTTAAATAGTACACTTGCTCTGATATTATTTTTATGTCCAACTCCAGTCGTTACATAAACATCTGTCCTAAGTATAAAATACATGCACCGATTCCGGCAACAAACAGAAAAGTTCAGCCACCGCAACCACTGCCACCGCCGCACCCTCCCCCGCAACCTCCTGCACCGCAACCACAGCAACCACCGCCATCAGCATGGTAAATAAACGTGGCCACAGCAGCAGCGCCTGCACCAGCACGAAGGTCCATGCCGCCGTCACTGTGGACGCCGGTCCGTTTGGCAGATAACCATCTATAAATGCGTCGGTGAGCGGGGGTCGCAGTGGGTTGCTTCGTTCTCTTCGTCGTCTCCTCGAGACCTCTGCAGCAAAAGCAGTCCATGACTTCAATTCGATTTCACGTCGTTCCGATCGCCAAGAAACAGAACACCTGGCGGCACGAGTATCTTCACGCCTCTGTCCTAATTCTATCCGTGTTTTATAGCCGTCGCGTCGCTGAGAGCTGACGAACTAAATGGCGTCGTCCAAGCAAATGTAAAGTAAGATAAGACAGAGGGAGGATGCGTTGACTTCTCGTAGGGCCCAGCTGACATCAAATAAAAAGAGAAAAAAGGAAAGAAAGGGTCGAAGTCAAAAAGAAGATAAGAAAGGGGCTGCTTCGTGACGTGCCCAACAGAGGAGAGAGGAAATCGTGCCTCCCCCTTGAAAGAGGGGAGAAGAAAAATTAAAGAGAGCAGCAACTTTGCTGTTTGGAGTGAAAGGCCAAAAATAGATGAAATTGACTCAAATTTGAGTATATTATTTATAAGACCAAAGGTTATAAATTGATTGGTTTCGTTCGTTGAGAACCTCTTCCTAATTTCTATTTATGTTAATTCACCTAATTATGGTTAGTTTATATTGACGGATTATTGCTGGGCATAACGCGTTAATAGGAAGATGAAACAGGCAGAGAGATGGAAAGATGTACAAAGGTTTTATGTGGTCCGATTGATCAAGAAAAAATTTCTTGAAAGCCTACATCCACAGTGGAAAATCCCTATATTTTTGTTAGCTTCTTGGGAGAGATTCATTCTCCTTAATTAAAGAAGAGTACATCATAGTTGCTAAACATAGCCTGTGATTTTTAATGATAAATACAGCTATTACGTATTTGATCTTAATTCTCAATCTCATCATGATTTGACAATTTTATCCCGCCAACACTCCCCCTCCAAGTTGGAACAAAGATACTTTCTGAGGTCAACTTGGCCAAAATTTATTGAAATACTCCTTTAGAAAGGGGTTTAGTAAACACACCAACAAGTTGTTCTTTGCTACGGACATAAGGAGTCTTGATATTTTGTCATGAATTTTCTCTCAAACAAAATGACAATAAACTTCTATGTGTTTTATTTTCTTTCGTGGAAGACCAGATTTGGTGCAATATGTGTTGTTACTTGATTATCACAAATTAGCTTCATATGAGCACGAGGTCCTTCAGGACCCAAGTCACCCAATAACAAACAAAACCAAATCAATTCACATGTGGCGATTTTATAACTCTAAATTTTGCTTTGGCACTCGAACCAGCAACCACACTCTATTTTTCGCTTTTCAACTCAATTAGATTATCTTGCACAAGAGTACAAAAACCAGTGGTGGACCTCCTATCAATGCGACTACCAGCCCAATCAGCATCAGCATATCTTACAACCCCCGTGTAACCATGTTTCTTCTTACGATTGCCACGTCCTATACATGACTCCAAATACCTCAATATATGGTCAACAAGCTCCCTATGACCTTCAGTAGGAGCATGCATATATTGGCTCACAAAACTAGCAGCACATGAAATGTTAGGACAAGTGATAATCCGATAAATTAGCCGACCAACTAATCTTTGAAACTGGCCAAAATCTTTAAGAGTAGTAGCATTTTTTATCACTTTGCTCCCAAAGTCCATAGGAGACTTTGCAGGCTTGGCCCCCAATTTTCCTATTAATCCTTTGACAGATCTAATGCATATTTTCTCTGAGAGAGAAATAAGCCTTTACTAGGTGGCAATTTCAATTATAAGGAAATATTGCAATCAACCTAAATTCTTGATATTGAACTTTTCATGCAAATAATTTTTTCGAGTTTTAATTTCTTGTAAATTATCGCTGGTAACGACAATGTCATCAACATAACTTAATACTACCACAATTCCTTTAGAATTTTTCTTAACAAATAGAGAATGGTTGGACTTACCCATTTTAAATCCAAACATCACAAGGGCAGTACTCAACTTTCCATACCATGCTCACAAGGGCAGTACTCAACTTTCCATACCATGCTCGAGGTGAATGCTTGAGACAATATATTGCCTTCTTAAGTTTGCAAACGAATCCTTGATTTTCTAAGAGGTGACCTAGAAGGAGATCCATATACACTTCTTCAAGCTCTCCATGAAGGAACGCATTCCTAATGTCCAATTGGAATAGAGATCAATCATAATTGACAGCAACTGACATGAAAACTTTGATAGTATTCATCTTTACTACAGGAGAAAATGTTTCTCTGTAGTCTACTCCGTCTGTTTGGGTGTAACCCTTGGCCACAAATCTAGTTTTGTACCTTTTAATTGAACTATCACTTTTGTACTTGATCCTGTGAATCCATCAACAACCAACGGGACAATTTCCAATAGATGAAGGAATAATATCTCAAGTCTAATTTTTTTCAAGAGCTTGGAATTTCTCATCCATGGCCTTTCTCGACAAAGCTGATTGTTGCACCTCAAGAAATTTTGCAGGCTCAATGTTTGTATTTATAGCTGATAAGAAGCTAGAAAACTCTAGAGAGATGTAGTCATAACAAACATAAACATGTATGGGATAGGCCGTAGACAACTGATACGTGACAAAATCCCGAAGACGATTTGAGGGCTGAAAAGCTTGAGTTGATCAACGAACTGGAGCTGTTTAATAGACAGGATCAGGAACTAAAGAAGCTGTGTCTTGATTAGAAGTGTCTCTCCCATTTGTTTGCCTCTCATTAATCACCAAATCCTTAGAAACAACTGGCAATGGAGCTTTTCCATATCAAATCCACTGTAATCATAGTTGTTACTATTGTCATCACTATTCTCCCCCAGAATTTGATCCCAGGAAAGAAAATACATGTGAGTTTCATCAAACATAACATCCCAAGAAATAAGCATTTATTTTTTTGTGGAAGGATCAAAGCATTTATAGCCTTTTTTAACACTAGAATAACCAAAAACAAAAGGCAAAAAAAAAAAGGCATTTGTGTGCACGAGGGTCTAATTTACTTCTCCATGAAGTGTGAACATAGCGCACGCTACCGAATACATGGAAATGAGAGAGATTAATCGACCGGCCAAGGAGCACTTCTGTAGGAGATTTATATTGCAACACCTTATTAAGAAGCCGATTGATCAAATAGCAACTTATTTGAACAACATCCAATAAAAAAATGTCATGGTAAGTTTCCGTGAAACAAAAGGGATCAGGTCACCTAAAGGAGATGACGATTTTTTTTCTTTGCGGCCCCATTTTCTTGGAGAGTTTCAAAACATGAAGTTTGGGGCGCAATACCTAGACTTTTGAGAAACTCAAAGGGGTGATTGGTGCAATTAGTCCCATTATCAGTATGCAACATATTAATCCGAGCACCATACTGTGTATGGATCATTTCAATAAATTCCTTGAACACTGTCAATACTTCACTTTTAGAGGTAAGTAAATACAACCGAGTCGTTAGAGATTTATCAACTATAAAAGTAATAAAATACTTAAAACCATCTCGAGATTCAATTGGTGAATTACCCTAAACATCATAATGAATCAACTCAAATAATTCAGAAGCATTTTTTGTCCTTTGAGAAAAAGGCAATCTATGTTGCTTAGCAAAATGACAAGTTTCTCAAGAGCTTGAATATAGAGAAAATGTAGGATCAATGGATCGTGACAGCCGATCTGATGGATGCCCCATAGGCCAATGCCATAGTTGAGACGTCAAGCCTTTATTCTAAGTAGCAATCAAAACCATACCCGAAAAATCGAGAGTGTGTAGCCCCTTTTGATACCGGTCATCGCCAACCTTCCTCCCCATGGTTCTATCTTGAAAGATCACGGAAAAAAGGTAACGTTGCAAATTAGATCTCTAGTAATTTTGCTGATAGATAACAAGTTTGAAGATAGCGAAGGCACAAATAATACATCACAAGAGTTGAAAAAAAATTCAATTTTCCCAACTCCTAAAACATTGACCTTTTCACCGTTGGCAACCGTAATAGGAGAGTTAAAACCGGTGGGAACCTTACGCAGATGAATTATCCAAAGAGAATGATTGTACATGTGGTCAGTTGCTCCCGAATCAATTATAAATCAATTCAGGAAGATGTAGACAGGGCAAAGACGTTAGCAGAAGTTTGAACCATGTTTCTCGTGTCAGAACTTGGCTGAAGCACACCGCTGGAGGACATTAGTTGTTGGAGTTGCAAGGCTATTTGTCCCAAAGATGTTTGTAGATTTGTAATAGTGACCTGACTGGCAACTTTAGGATTCACAATCTCATCTATAGCCTTGTCTTTACTGGGTCGCAAGTGAGAGTGCAGATCCCAACAACGATCCTGTGTATGCCCATCTTTGCTGCAATAAGAATAGTGAAACTTGGTATTACGGCCGTGGCCTTTTACTTTGACACTATTAAAATGAGTGCAAGTACCAATTTGGTTGCCAATATTGCCAAACTCTCTACCAGTTCTCCCTTTGATTTGGGTTCAGTATTCATCACCCTTTGATGAGTTTCTTATCGTTGAATAATGGCACAAACATTTGTAAATGATGGCAGAGTAGCACTCATAACAATCCGTCTCTTAACATCTTCATATTCAAGTCGAATTGTTGGAAGATACGCAAGATTTCTCTAGATATCATTGAATATTTCTCAGATCAATCAAGATCAATCAAGATCAATAAATATCAGATCTAGTTTGTAAATTATTTAGTTGCCTTTTTCTTTGTACATGTCTTGTAATATAACATTGATCTTGTACATATAATGAAAGCGAGACAATACAGAAAACTAATTTCCACACATTATCTCTTTCGTCTTCCTTTGCTTCGTTTTCTTTCATGGTATCAAAGCAGGTCATGCGCCTGATTTGTTTCATCCTTCTTAATCTCCCTTGTTTGTTTCTTCCTGTTTGTGCACCTAGTCCTTTTGTCCTAGACCTTGTTTGCTCTTCTGTTCTTCTTCTTTATTCTCCTGTTTGCTTATTGCCTGCTGGAAGAAACATCTAACCTACAAAAAGCGTTAGCACTCCGATGTAGGAATCGGTACCCTAAAGAATATTTTGCAACAGACGAAAGGAAGGTAAAGGGATCTTACTATCATGGCCGATGATCAACTTCATGCGGATACACCTACCTCAGGAGCACAAGATGCAACCGCTTGAGTAGATCAGCCCACTTTAGGGCATTTTCCTCCATGGCAAACCAATCTGGGGCAGCCCATCACAGGGCCACCTTACCAGTGGGTGCCCATGTACTATGGGCCAAGCCCAAATTTTTCTTTTTCAGGAATCTAGCAAAGCCACGACGGCCCACCAACCATAAGCAGAGCGGGCCATCCACAGAACGTCGGATCATCGAATGCGGGTGAAAACCCTAATGGGTCAGGCGAAGGCGGGTACATTCCGGGTCAAATAGCGAATCCCTACCCAAGATTTCCACCTAGGTTTATGCCATATCCCATCGCGGCCACCATGGGTCGCCCAAAACCCGGCGACATGCTATACGTTTCCACTGTTGACAAACCAGAGTTGTGGCTCATCAGCCACCCTCTCACAGGATCCGAGAACTACTCAAGTTGGGCGCATGAGTTCCGGCAAGCCCTCATCACAAAAGACAAAGAGGGGTTTATCGATGGGACTGTTCCCATTCCAACTGATGAAAAATTAGGGCGACAATGGAAAAAATGTAACTAGCTGGTTAGGACATGGATAGGGAATTGTATTAGCCTAGAAATAGCTGCCAGTTTACCTCCCACAGAGGACTCAAAAATAATTTGGGACGACATAAGAGAGATGTATGGGAAATTAGATCGGGCAAGGATTTTCTCATTGCATCAAGCCATTTCTGAACTGAAGCAAGGAAACATGTCCGTGACGGCATGCTTTAACAAGCTCTCAACTCTCTGGAACAAGCTGGAAGCCGCCAAAGAAAAACTCATTGGACCCAAAGAAACTCTCCAACAATACAAAGGGATGAAGGACGGGGAGAAAGCGACGAGATTTTTGCTAATCCTTAATGATTCTTACCTGACTTTCAGGTCAAATTCTGGCCATGGAGCCTCCGCCTTCGATTGGCCGAATCTTCTAGCTTACCATGCAGGAAGAGAGCCAAAGGCTCACCTCGACAGAAAGCAAGGCGATTGAGGGTTTGGCTATGGCGGCAAGGAACAAGAGGGCACAAAAAACCCTAGAAAAGAAGCGGAACCCGTCACTAAGGTTCGTTGAGTAGCAACCTTTTAAAGGTCCTATGATTGACGGCCAAGATTGCGCACAACAATCCGACGATTCTAAAGGGGCGCGCTACACGGATGATCTAAACGGCGGAGATGGCTTCGGATCAAAAGGATCCAATGGTCCTCATTTTTCGAAGAATTATGGGCCGAATTATGGGTCGAATTTGAAGACTAAAGGAAAGTTATTTTGTGATTATTGCAAACGGCCCCATCACACAATTAAAAATTGTTGGAAATTGCATGGTTGACCTAGAGAAAATAAGGGGAAGAAAATATCAGCAGCAGCAACAGCTTATTAACTCATAGGATCAACTGATCAATCTATCACACATGCTGAGTATCAATAATTGATGCAATCACTGCAAAAATTAGATATTCCAAAAAGGGAGAGCAGCTTTACATGTATTTCTCATTGTCTAATAAATACTACATCGAGAAATACTTGGGTTATTGATTCTGGAGCTAGTGACCATATTGCATGTGACAAGAAGCTATTTACTGTTGTTAATGAAGAACTGGATAGTCCCATTATTGTGCAATTGCCAAATGAAAATATTGCTCGTGTGACTACAACAGGGACAATCAATCTTAGCTCTCAGATCACTCTCACAAATGTTCTTTATGTTCCAGAATTTCAATTTAACCTTATTTCCATGTCTAGAGCCTGTAAGGAAAATTCATGTAAAGTTTCCTTCAATGCTGATAGTTGTCTCTTTCAAGCCCTTTCGACTTGGAAACCGATGGGCTGGGGTAATCTATCTGAAGGACTGTTTTTCTGGAGAAGTTCATCAAAAAATCTTGATCAATTTCCTTGTAATAAAAAATCATTGTGTAATTTGACTACTAATGATAAAAAATTCCTTTTGCATTCCAGAATGGATCATAGCTCTTCATTTCCTTATCCTCAATGTTATATTTGTTCACTTGCAAAACAATCCCGTACTCCTTTTCCATTGAGCACAAACCCTGTAGATGATTTTTTTTTCTTTGCTTCATATTGATCTCTAGGGACCCTATCATACACCGAACCATGATGGGTCTCGGTTTTTTCTCACAATTGTGGATGATCATTCAAGGGCCACATGGATTTTTCTCATGCAGTCTAAGGGTCAAGTCATATCCCATTTAAGGACCTTCCTTTCTCTATCAAAAACCCAATTTGGGAAAACAGTCCGAAGAATACGGACAGACAATGGGAAATAATTTTTCAACCATGAATGCACTAGTTTACTCTCATCTCTAGGGATATTACATGAGAGCTCATGTATATATACTCCACAACAAAATGGAGCAGTGGAACGAAAACATTGTCATCTATTGGAAGTTGCTCGTGCCTTAAAGTTTCAAGCTTCCATCCCCGACAATTTTTGGGGAGACTGTGTATTGACTGCAACTTATTTAATCAATCAAATGCCGACCAAGGTTCTTGACGAACGAAGTCCTTTCGAATTGCTTTTTGGAAAGAAGCCCAATCTTAGTCACCTGAAGATTTTTGGATGTCAATGCTATGCTACTATAGTATGACCTAGAGATAAGATGGGTCCCCCATGCTCATCGTTGCATATTTATGGGATATCCCAACTTACAAAAGGGATATTGGATATTTGATTCATCTACAGGTGAATTTTTTGTTAGTAGAGATGTTTTGTTCCAGGAGGATATTTTTCCTTTTGCTGCCTAGGAATCAAGCACAGATAGCAGAGGACATCATTATTCGTCTCATGTCGAGGAAACCACCAACAATCTAGGATATATTCTATTTCCTACCTCAGCAGATACAAGGAACACCCCTGCATCAGCCATGGAATTGACACCTCTACTGGAAGTCATGGACCAAAATTTGGATGGTGAAGTTGCACTTGAATCAACTCCTGTCAATACTGGAACAAATCATTTATCCCCTGCAAATAACCCACCATGTGACATCCTAATTTTCAGGCTTTGATTTCGATTGGTTAAATTGGGCATTTCATCAACACAACTATAGTGTTTTTCTTTGAGTTGGCCACTCACGAGATAATTAGACTAGCTGGATAAGCTATTAAGGACTTTAAAACAGATAGACTTGAGAATTCGACCAGAAATCGACTTCTCGACCGTGCTCATCTTTAGAGATCATTACGACACAGTTAAAAGTCGAATTAAGATCGGAGATAGTTCAGTTCGACTAAGATGTGTGGCCAATCGTGGGTGACTTCACTAAATTGGAAAATTCTCGTCGACCGACACTAATTTGATTTTATTGTCGTTTTGGTACCCTGTATTCGTATATGAATCATCAAGATTTTCACGATAACCGAGAGTCGCCAATGTGTCGAGTGGGTTCATTGTGGCTCGAAGAACATTGACCACAGGTCATTTGCCCTAAAAAGTTGAAAACTATCCGGTAGCCTAGGTCACGCTAAAAACGCGTCGGAGTGAAATTAACCGCCAATCTGAGTCTGATTTCAGAAATTGAATATTCTATCATGTCACAACAAATTCTAGAAATGTCGACTCAGTCTCATAAGATTTTTCTAACATCCGACACTTTTTAGGAAAAAGTTGTCGCATGATCGTTTTAGTGCAAAGAATACCGAAGATGGTTTTCAGTCGTAAAATTGAGATGCAATATAGTTTATTAAATGAGGAAAATTGTCAGTTGAAGCATTGAGATGTCAATTGAAATTGTGGTGGCCAAATGAAGGTGAATTAGTAGAGAATTAATGAGCAATTGGATCTTTTTGCTAGGAAATTTGTGTGCCCTCACAAGAGATAATTTATGGACCAACTCAACTCTCTAGAAGGGGTAGATTGGGCTAAAAAATTGTTGGTGGGTGACAACCCTATGGAAGGATAAGAACAAAGGATTTTTGCTGTGGAAAATGGAAGCTAAGGGACCCTCCACCTTATCTCTTTCTCCCATCTCCTTCGTTCGGACGAGCAGCTTCATTTCTTCACTCATCCGTGTCACTTGAAGAGGAAAAACCCGAGTGTTGAAGACCACCGAACGAAATTTCCACCGCTAGCAACTGCAACCCCTTTCATCCGCGCCATCTGTCCACAATCCGGCCTCATTCGGTCAATCAGCAAGCTCCCCACACTGACTTCGATCCACAAAATTGAAGCCACCACTTGCTCATCTCTCTCTCTCTCTCTCTCTCTCTCTCTCTCTCTCTCTCTAAGTGTATCCCACTCACGCCAGTGACAACCTTAGCTCCTCTCGCCTCCCAGCTTCTGTTGAAGCCACGATCGCCCACATCTCGGTCAAATTTCCCACCGAGTGAAGCTCTTTGGTTGATCGAGCAGCCTTGCTTTGCTGCCACTTGGCCGCATCTGCCTCTCCTTCGGTCAACAAGCGAACACTGAAGACCACCGAGGAAGCCTGCGTCCGTCCGCAAGAAATTGTCCCCAAATTTGGTCGGCCACCGAGTCAGTCGAGTTAGGCCAGCGAAGTAGCATCCACCGAGCAGCTTCCGTCTTCGTCGTGTCTTCGTGGTCCAGCTTGTAAGAAGCGAGCCCTTGATTTCCAGCAGCATTCGGCCCAGTAATTGGGCCATTTGAAGCCCAAGAAAAATTGCAGCAGCCCAAGTGAACTTCACAAGCCCAGTTTTCGGCCCATCTTCAAGCCCACAACTTGAAGCCCAGTTCAGTTTTGTTTCAACCCATCTTGGGCCCGTGAAGCAAGTCGGCCCAAGTTCGGCCCAAGCCCAGCTTTTGCTGTGGGCTTGCGAGGCTAGTAGGCCCGACCCGAGTGTCCGTCGACGCTGCCGAAAGTTCAGGTTTCAGCCGCCGTCGTGCCGCCGTCGCAGTGATCCGGTCTCCACTTTCAATCAAATGAGTTTTGCTCACTAATGCCTTCTTAGTTTGCTAATTATACTTAAAGGTTGATTAGTGTTATTTAAGTGTAATTAGGTGGTTAGATTAGAATGGATTAGCGATTATTAGTTGATTGCATTGCATATTAGTTAGGTGATTAGTGTACATAGATAGAGAATTGCCTATAGTATTTATTGGATGCTTCTTGGGATTTTTCCCGACTCTTATCAAGTGTTAATTAGGCAATGCGGGCCTAAATGGAATTTTTAGGAATTAAATATTAATTTTCGAAATTAATTATTTAATTATTTATTTTCCGGAAATTCAACCGAAATGGCTGATGATCGGAATTTCGTGCTGATTGTCATGGTGCGGTCTGTTTATTTATTTGAACTCCACATTGTGATTAATTAAATTGATTGTGCAATTTAAGGAATTATTCCCTAATTGATTTAAATTGAGTGGAATTGAATGACTGATTGGTTGGTGGCCGAGTATGGCTATTTAACATTTATAATGCCTTGATGAGCTGTAAAGTGGAAAGAGTCGTGAAAGTGAACTGAGAACTCTATTGGCTGAGATGTAGTCTCATCCCAGTTGTGGAACAACATTTCAGGACCCTGATGAAGAACCTGAGGAGAAAGAACTTGAAGAGGAGTATCTAAAGGAGAACCCCGAGGATGATCCAGAGTAGGATCCTGATGACTGTTGCTGTAGAATCTATTTGAGTAGAAACCAACCATTTTAGCATGGTTTGTATATGTACATGTATAACTGAATCATTATAGATGTACATAAGGGTGTTGGTTTTCAGGTTCAATTTTCTAGTCCTACTTATATATCCCATCACTTTATTGTCTGGGGATTTTTATAACTGCTTCCGCATGTGTTATTAAAAAGAAAATGGTCGGCGATATGTAGTCCTGGGATATCGCATTTTAAAATCGACCAAAGTTTGAAAGATGGTCACGTGACCCAGGGTCGGCGCGTGACATCCCCTTTTTGTGGTATCAGAGCAATGGTTAAGTATTGGAGTGATAAGGTGCGATAACCTATGGGATAGTAGTAGGAAAGACCTTTAAATTCATGACTAGTGCATGTCTATGATAGCTGAGTGCTAAAATTACTTGTTGTTTGGGTCACTTTGTTTCTAATTCAATTAGAATTGGAAGGAGGCTCGAGTAGTTAAAGCTGAGCCGTGGGTGACCAGGAGTCGAGAACTCCTAGTAAGAGGACTATAACCTCTGTGACTCGAGGTAGAACACCGACATGGATCGGTGCCCAAGGTGGTTATGGCAAAGCGCCGGCTTAGGCCAGCGCGAGGGTAAAAGTACCACCGTGGGTTGGTACTGAGAGTGCACCAGCACCGAGCGATCCTAGGTCTAACAGGATCGTTCTGGCGCAAGTGTTCTTTGAGAACTTGTCAAGCCAGTAAGTTCAAGATCAAGTCAAAGTTATTGCCGCCTACCGAGGTCTAGTAAGGAGACGTGATTTGGGAGCAAACTGTTGCATCTAAGTCGAGGTTCAGGTTCAGTAGAGTTGGAAATCAGGTTGGAAAGGAGCCTATGACCGGAAAAGTGTATTCTATTCCGCACCTCAGGAAAGACAGGATAGGCAAGTCAGCATCGGATCAGAATATTGTGTGTCATGGAAGCCGACATGGATTAGCCCCATGTCCTATTAAGATGGGTGCTTGTTCTGACTGTGACCGATAAGGTCACTTGGCAAGAGACTGTCCTAGAAGGCCGATGGGATAGGTTGGAAGGAGTGAGCCATAGAGCGTACAGTCGAGTTTTTGAAACAAGCCTCCAATACAAGCAAGAGGGTATGTTATCACCTGACATGAGATAGATGACTCACTAGGTGAGTGCCAAAAGTACAGAAGGAATGCATGGATTAATCCTGTGTCCGAAAATGACTAGAAGTGCTTTGTTGGTAATGAGCACGGCCATCAGGTGAGGGACTATTAGTTGGAGTTCAGGAAGAACACCAACACCTTTACTACCGATAGAACGCCAGTAGGATGGCAAAAGGAACAAGAATGAAACCGACCATGCTTTATTCAATAGAAGAATGTTTTGAGGTGATTTTATCAGAATGGTGCTAGAGAACGTTGATGATGCAATTGTGGAATTTCAGTTGTATGTTAAGGTTGTAGGTAAAGAACCACTTAATAGAGTTGCACTTGAATGGCCGTTGGTGTATAAATTTATCACCAAGTGCGAAAGGAATTATCTCCTAAAGCATCTGGTGATGATAAATTTTTATGGTAGAGTAACCTAGCTTATTCTATGAGGAGGTGGAAGTGCTGAGTTTTACCAAGAGTTGATAAGGGTCCTCGACTTCGTTAATCTCGCCACTTGAGGCAACCTATTTGTTAGATAGAAGTTACCGAGATTACTTGGCAGTGGTCATAGATAAGACAGATTGAAGAATTAAAGATGACAGACATCTCAGTAGTCCAAGAATTTATAGAGGTGTTGTTGTAGGAAATACCAAGCCTGTCGACAATAGAGGAGATAGAAATTGCAATGGAGCTAGCACTCAGGACAGGATCACTCTTTTAGACTTCTTACTAGTGGTCGTTGTCTAAATTGAAAGAATTGATTGTACAGATGCGAGAATTCCTGATTAAAGAATTTATACACACCAGTACATCACTTAAGAAAACATCAATTTGTGTGTGAGAGAAAGAAGAATGATTTGTTGTAATTAAGTATCGACTATCGTCCACTCAATTAGGTGACGATCAAGGACAAGTATTCATGGCCGAAGACCAAATGAATTGTGTGACCAATTGCAAAGAGTGTTGATAATTTTAAAGGTCGACTTGAGACAAGGCATCATCAGTTGAGGATCAGAAAGAAGTACATATTGAATTAAGTATTTAGTTCATGAGATGGTCTTTACGAGAGTATTGTAAAGCCGGTTGATCTGGTAAACACCCCAGCTGTTATTATAGATTTGATGAACCAAGTAATTGAGGAATACCTAGATCAGTTCATGATTATATTCATCAATGTTATTCTGATGTGTATTTGAGGAATGTTGAGGAGCATGAGAGCTGTATGAGGATGGTACTTCAGACCCTAAGGACTCATGAATTGGAAACCAAGTTAGCAAATGTAAGTTTTGGTTAATTCGTATTGCGTTCCTAAGTCACGGGATTCCAGATGAATGAATCTCCGTGGACCAGCCAAGATCAAAACAGTTGTTAATGGACCAAGACCGACAACAATGTTAGAGATCAGAAGCCGTGGGGATTGGATAGATTATTACAGAAGGTTCGTGAAAGAATTTTCAGCATCAGTATCACTACGAACTTGACCTCTTAAGAAAGAAGAGAAATTCATCGGCATAGACAAGTACGAGGATAGTTTCCAGAGCTTAAGTAAGAATTGGCTACCGCACTTGTTCTAAACTTTTCATTTGGCTCTGGAAAGCATGAAATATTTAGTGATGTGTCTTGTAGGGGACTGGATACGTATTGATACAACATGAGAAGATTGCTGCATACATGTCCCGCCAGTTGAGACCCAATAAGCTGAATATGAAACGGTGTCGTGAATCAGAATCTTGGCAGGACTATAATGGTGTTATCTAGTATCACCCTTGAGGAACGAAAGAAGCCACTGATGCTTTGGGTCGAGAGTCTTCAATTGTGCCCAGACTGACTAAAGTATAGACTTTACTTGAAAATGGTTCGAAATTCGGTCTTCAAATTTGAGGTAGGCTACCTTTTGAATTTTATAGCCACCCTCAAAATTGAAGCAGATGTTCAAGTTAGAATCGGCGCCTAATTGACTAACAGAGATGTTCAGAAGATCTTATAAGAGGATACTAGTAAGAAAGAATCTGACTTTAAGATTTCTGAGGATGGAACTTTCAAATTCCATGAGTGATTGAGTGCACTTGACATTGTAACACTCAGGGAAAAGACCTTGTCAGAAATTCACTGTGTTATTGCAGTATTTGATTAGACAATTCAAGGTAGATCAGAATCGACATCAGCTGGGTTGGTAGACCGATATAAAGGTAGATATCACCGAACATATTGCAAGTGTCAGAGGTGTCAGTAAGTGGAAGTTTAGTAATGCAAACCAAGAGGACTTTTACCATCACTCGAGAGTCCCAAGTGGGAATGAAAATAAATCACAATGAAACATTGTGACAGGCTTACTAAGGAGTCGGGGAAGTACTGATTCCATTTGAGGATAGTGGTCGATCGATAGATGGAGCCGGTTCACTTCAGTACAATACGAATAGATCTTGTTTTGAATGGGTATATCGAAGTGTGTGAGTATAAGATAATTCACTGCATGAAGTGCCGATGATGAATTATATTTCGAATCTATATAAGAGGTTACAAGTTTGGCAAAGTTTTTAGAGGGTTCTTTCTTAAGCAGTGCATAGCAGAGGGTATAGAAAGTCAGTGGTGAAAAGAAAGTGAAGTAAAGGAAAATCACAGGCCAGAGTCAGCTCAATAATCAGTATTGCAATTGTCGTGATCAGAATCAGACATGGACGACAGAGTGTCATACATGAGAAGCTCAATTTAGTTGTTGGTTTAGAAAGAGCAGATTTTGTGTACCAAGATGGTCTCCTTGGTCAAAGTGGTTGGACAACACCACGAGACCGAAGGATTAGCGTGGGAAAAGTGAGACTTGATGAGACGATAATACCCCCACCTTTCGTTTAAGGATTGGTAAATGTTTAAATTTTGAACACAAAATTTTTATAAAATGAGAAGAGTTGTGACATCTTGATTTTTAGGCTCTGATTTCAATTGGTTAAATTGGGCATTTCATCGACGCAACTATAGTGTTTTTCTCTAAGTTGGCTACTCACAAGATAACTAGACTAGCTGGGTAAGCTATTAAGGACTTTAAGACAGATATACTGGAGAATTCGACCAGGAATCGACTTCTTAACCGTGCTCATCTTTAGAGATCATTACGACATAGTTAAAAATCGAATTAAGATTAAAGATAGGTCGGTTCGACTGAGATGTGTGGATGATTGTGGGCGACTCCACTAAATTGGAAAATTTTCGTCGACCGGCACTAATTTGATTTTATTGTCGTTTTGGTACCCTGTGTTCGTATATGAATCATCGAGATTTTCATGATAACCGAGAGTCGCTAATGTGTCGAGTGGGTTCATTGTAGCTCGAAGAAAATCGACCACAGGTCATTTGCCCTAAAAAATTCTGAAAACCATCCGATAGCCTAGGTCATGCTAAAAACGCATCGGAGTGAAATTAACCGACAATCTGAGTCCGATTTCAGAAATTGAAGATTCTGTCATGTCACAACAAATTCTAGAAATGTCAACTCAATCTCATAAGATTTTTCTGACATCCGACACTTTTTGGGAAAAAGTTGTCACATGGTCGTTTTAGTGTAGAGAATACCGAAGATGGTTTTCAGTCTTAAAATTGAGATGCAATATGGTTTATTAAATGAGGAAAATTGTCAATTGAAGCATTGAGATGTCAATTGAAATTATGGTGGCCAAATGAAGGTGAATTAGGAGAGAATTAATGAGCAATTGGAGCTTTTTGCTAGGAAATTTGTGTGCCCCCACAAGAGATGATTTATGGACCAACTCAACTCTCTAGAAGGGGTAGATTGGGCTGAAAAATTGTTGGTGGGTGATAGCCCTATGGAAGGATAAGAACAAAGGATTTTTCTTGTGGAAAATGGAGGCTAAGGGACCCTCCACCTTATCTCTTTCTCCCATCTCCTTCGTCCGGACGAGCAACTTCATTTCTTCGCTCATTCGTGCCACTTGAAGAGGTAAAACCCGAGCATTGAAGACCACCGAACAAAATTTCCACCGCCAACAGCTACAACCCCTTTCATCCGCGCCATCTGTCCACAATCCGCCCTCATTCGGTCAATCAGCAAGCTCCCCACGCTAACTTCGATCCACAAAATTGAAGCCACCACTTGCTCATCTCTCTCTCTCTAAGTGTATCCCACTCACGCCAGCGACAGCCTTAGCTCCTCTCACCTCCCAGCTTCTGTTGAAGCCACGACCCCCCACATCTTGGTCAAATTTCCCACTGAGTGAAGCTCTTTGGTTGACCGAGCAGCCTTTCTTTGTTGCTACTTGGCCGCATCTGCCTCTCCTCCAGTCAACAAGCGGACACTGAAGACCACCGAGGAAGCCTGCATCCGTCCGCAAGAAATTGTCCCCAAATTTGGTCAGCCACCGAGTCAGCCGAGTTAGGCCAGCGAAGCAACGTCCACCGAGTAGCTTCCATCTTCGTCGTGTCTTCGTGGTCCAGCTCACAAAAAGTGAGCCCTTGATTTCCAGCATCATTCGGCCCAATAATTGGGCCATTTGAAGCCCAAGAAAAATTGCAACAACATAAGTGAACTTCGCAAGCCCAGTTTTCGGCCCATCTTCAAGCCCACAACTTGAAGCCCAGTTAATTTTTGTTTCAGCCCATCTTGGGCCCGTGAAGCAAGTCGGCCCAAGTTCAGCCCAAGCCTAGCTTTTGTTGTGGGCTTGCGAGGCTAGTAGGCCCGGCCAGAGTGTCCGTCGATGCCGCCGAAAGTTCGGGTTTCAGCCGTCGTTGTGCCACCGTCGCAGTGATCCGATCTCCGCTTTCAATCAAGTGAGTTTTACTCACTAATGCCTTCTTAGTTTGCTAATTATACTTAAAGGTTGATTAGTGTTAGTTAAGTGTAACTAGGTGGTTAGATTAGAATGGATTAGCGATTATTAGTTGATTGCATTGCATATTAGTTAGGTGGTTAGTGTACTTAAATAGAGAATTGCCTATAGTATTTATTGGATGCTTCTTGGGATTTTTCCCAACCCTTATCGGGTGTTAATTAGGCAATTCGAGGCTAAATGAAATTTTTAGGAATTAAATATTAATTTTCAAATTTAATTATTTATTTTCCGAAAATTCAACCGGGATGGTCGATGACCGGAATTTCATGCTGATTGTCACGGTGCAGTCCATTTATTTATTTGAACTTCACATTGTGATTAATTAAATTGATTGTGTAATTTAAAGAATTGTTCCTTAATTGATTGAAATTGAGTGGAATTGAATGACTGATTGGTAGGTGGCCGAGTATGGCTATTTAGCATTTATAATACATTGATGAGTTGTAAAGTGGAGAGAGTTGTGAGTGAACTGAGAACTCTATTGGCTGAGACCGATCAGGTACGAAGTATAGACAGGCGTGGTTCGGTGATTAAGGATATCACTATGTGAAAACGGCGCCTTAAAGAACGCACGTAGACTGTCTATGACTTGTGGCAGGCGTGGTTCGGTGATTAAGAATATCACTGTGCGAAAACGGCGCCTTAAAGAACGCACGTAGATTGCCTATGATTTGTGACAAGCGTGGTTCGGTGATGAAGGACATCACTGTGCAAAAACGGCACCTTAAAGAATGCATGTAGACTGTCTGTGATCTATGACGGGCGTGGCTCAATGATAAGGAATATCACTGTGTGAAAATGGTGCCTTATAGAACGCACGTAGACCGTCTGTCACTTCCGTCACCTTGGCGAAAACGATGCCCGAGAGTATTAATGGAGTTCTGTGACTAAGTGTACTATTGGAGGTTATGTGGGATGGAGTGAATGACCTAGAAATGGTCCGATTGACATGTAATCGACTAGGTCGATTAATCTTTGTTTTGATTTGATGCTGTGAATTAATTGATTGAATGGAATGATCGGTGAATGGTTGATTAAGACGTAATCGACTAGGTCGATTGATCATTGCCCTAAATTGATGTTGTAAATTGGTTGGAATAATGGAAATGACCGTGAGTGGTCTTGTTGGCGTGTAATCGACTAGGTCAATTTGATCGATGCTTCGATCAGTGATGTGATTGCTTGGGTGCCTATTTGATATGTGCTAATATGCAGGTGGAATCTGAGGCCAAGGTAAGTCCTCTGACTCATGTTATGCATAGGCAACCCTAAGGTGTATTAGTTTACTAATCGGGTCTTAGAAGGTAGAACTTGTTGAGACGTAGTCTCATCCCAGTTGTGAGACAACATTTCAGGACCCTGATGAAGAACTTAAGGAAAAAGAACTCGAAGAGGAGTATTTGAACGAGAACCTCGAGGATCATCCAGAGTAGAATCCTGATGACTGTTGCTGTAGAATCTATTTGAGTAGAAACCAACCTTTTTAGCATGGTTTGTATATGTACATGTATGACTGAGTCATTATAGATGTACGTAAGGGTGTTAGTTTTCAAGTTCAATTTTCTAGTCCTACTTATATATCCCATTACTTTATTATCTGGGTATTTTTATAACTGCTTCCGCATATGCTATTAAAAAGGAAAGGGTCGGCGATATGTAGTCCTGGGATATCGCATTTTAAAATTGACCAAAGTTTGAAGGATGGTCACATGACCGAGGGTCGGGTCGTGACACACCAAGACGTTCCTGACGAGCCACGCGTCCACCAACTTGGACAAAAGACTACGTATGTGGTATCAGGAACTCGCCAAGTATCTTTTTCCTATTTGATCGTATGTTTCATTTGATCGATTATCGGCAGAGCATCGTTGTTGCATTTCTTGCATTTCTGAAGAGCGAGAGCCATCCAGCTATGATGAGGCGAGCACTAATCTGCAATGGCAAAAAGCTATGCAAGCAGAATTGCAGGATTTAGTGGACAATCAGACATGGGAACTTGTTACTCTACCTCCAGACCGCAAGGCAATTAGATGCAAATGGGTATACAAGATCAAATATCAAGTAGATGGGTTGATTGAAAGGTACAAGGCTCAATTAATGGCTAAGGGTTTCACACAACAAGAAGGTTTTGACTATCATGAAACAATTTCCCCGGTAGCCAAAGATGTTACGATACGCTCATTTCTCTTAGTAGCAGCATTTTAGGACTGGTTGTTGCATCATACGGATATTCACAATGCATTCCTACATGGAGATTTAGACGAAGAGATTTATATGGATGTGCCACAGGGTTTACGGAGACAAGGGGAAAATAGAGTATGTTATCTCTGCAAATTCTTGTATGGACTTAAGCAGGCTTCCAGACAGTGATATGCAAAATTTGCTGAGTCCCTGATAGCTGCTGGTTTCCAATAGTCTAGATTTGATTATGCTATTTTTACACGAACTAAAGGTACGTCGTTTATATACTTGATGGTATATGTAGATGATATATTTATTATGAGAAATGATGAAGTAGCTATCAAAAGTTTCAAGGAATACTTGCACTCTACCTTCCACATAAAAGATTTGGGTACACCCGAGCATTTTCTTGGAATAGAAATTGCACGATCAGACTAAGGAATCTCTCTCAACCAAAGAAAATTTGCATTGGAAATCATATCATAAGCAAGTTTATCAGGATATAAGCCAGCTATGATTCCAATCAAGCAAAATGTTAAGCTGACTACGGCAGATTATGATGCCGAAGTATCTCAACAAGCCGATCCAGTACTCAGAGATCCATTGGGTACTGGATCGGCTTGTTGAGATACTATCAGAAACTTGTTAGGAAACTCATATATTTGACTATGACCAGGCCAAACATTAGTTATGCCGTACAAACACTTAGTCAATTCATGCACAAGCCAAAGCAATCTCAAATGAATGCTGCACTAAAAGTTGTGAAGTATTTGAAGAAATGTCCTGGACTTGGGATTCTTCTTTCCAAGAAATGTGATATGAGAATGACAGCATATTGTGATGCAGATTATGCAACATGTCCAATGAGCAGAAGATCCATAACCGGTTTCTGTATTAAATTGGGGGATTCTTTACTTTCATGGAAAACAAATAAACAACCAACTGTTTCTTTATCCTCGGCAGAGGCAGAATACCGAGCTATGGCAAAAACAACATGTGAGATAGTATGGCTACGAGGACTTTGGGATCTTGGAGTACAAGTTGAGGGACCAACCAGATTATTTTGTGACAACGATGCAGTCCTCAAACTTGCATCAAATCCCATTGTTACATGAAAGAACGAAACATATAGAAGTGGACTGTCATTTCACTCGAAAGAAAATTCAGGAAGGAATAATCGAGACACGAGGGATTGGAACAGAAGAACAACCAGCGAATATCTTCACCAAGCCTTTATGTCAAAGTCAGCATGCATATCTCTTAAGCAAGCTCGGCGTCTTGGATATCGACAAGCCACTAGCTTGAGGGGGAGTGTTGGAAGATACGCAAGATTTCTCCAAATCTCATTGAATATTTCTCATATCAATCAAGATCAATCAAGATCAATTAATATCGGATCTAGTTTGTAAATTATTTAGCTGCCTTCTTCTTTGTACATGTCTTGTAATATAATATTGATCTTGTACGTAGAATGAAAGTGAGACAATACAGAACTAATTTCCACATATTCTCTCTTTCGTCTTCCTTTGCTTTGTTTTCTTTCACGAATACTAGCAAGCAATTGAAATATGCATTCTTGTTCTTCTCGCTGAGTATACATATCAACAGATTGAACCAGGAGAAGATACTGTCAGAGTTCGTCCCATTTTTGTTTGAGATTGCCAAGATGTTTAGTAAAAGATTGACCAGAGGCTTGCTTCATATGAGCAATCTCTTGTTGCAATTCAAAAATCCGAGAAGCATGGTCTTTATGTCCATACATATCATGAAGAGAGTTTCATAGGGCCTTCGCAGTTTCAAAATATGCAAAAATCTCAAAGATTGAGGATCCATGGAGTTAAATATCTATCAAATGACAAGATTGTCAGCAGCTTGCCATTCAGCATATTTAAGATTAATGGTAGGAAGGGGTCTGATCAAGCCATTAATATGTCCCAACTTTGATATGCCTCTAAGAGCAATTGTAACCACCCGAGACAAGGGGAGGTAATTGCAACCATTGAAAAGGATAGAGGTGAGTCAAGTGCTCATTTCAATCGAGCTAGAAGGACCTAAATTGGTGGTGACAAGAGTACTCGTCATTGTACAAAACGAACAAGAACAAGATAACCGATTTTAAAGACAATGAGCAAAACCAATTAAGCAGCAGAGATTGCAAGAGCTTGATGTCAATCTTGTTTACTCTGATACCATATAGCGTGTTAATATGAATAGGAAAGAGACAAAGAGATGGAAAGATGAACAAAGGTTTTACGTGGTTCGGTTGACCAAGAAAAAATTTCTTGGAAACCTACATCCATGATAGAATCCCCATATTTTCTTAGCTTCTTAGAGGAAATTCATTATCCTTAAATAAAGAAGAGCACATCGTAGTTGCTAAACATAGCCTATAATTTTTATGATAAATGCAGCTATTACATATTGGATCTTGATTCTCAATTTTATCATGATTTGACAAAATTTATCCCTCCAACATGGGGTTAAATCGATTTTGGTCAATTTAGTTTTGGGGAGAGAAATCAATCCTGGATTAGGCTTAATTCTTGGTGATCCTTGGTGAGTTGCTGCGTGATTCCCCCCAACAAAATGTTCGTGTTACTTTCGCAGAATTTTCACCAAAATACATATTTCAACTTGACCAAGTGAAAACTCATCGAAATCCTCCTTTGATGACATCTTACGACGGGCGTACAGAGTCTTTTTCGTGTGTCTGGACAAAAGTTCATGGGAATTTTCCTGTGTATTTCTCCGGACACAAGTATTGACTCTTTTTTTTCCCCATTTGGTTTGCTTGGTCAGCGGATAAGTTCGGATGCTTTGCGTGCTGTCCTCGAAACGCTCCATCATATAGTTGACGCGGAGGAATCTGGACTTGCCGAAACTTATGGGTTATGGATTGACTAGAAAAAAAATATATATTAGACTGGTCGGTCGTCCAAGCAGCCAAGCTATCATTATGAACATACTCCTAACATTTATTTGATCTAAATATATTTGGCACCAAGTAAATTGGGACGGCTCAGATAGGGTGGACATGTTTGCTTTTTGCCCTTTTCTTTCTTCATTTTACTTTCTCCTTTTTGCCCTTGGTTCCATATCCTCGCTGAGCATGAGACCAACCCCTCATCCGTTGCGTAGGACAACAAACCAAGCTGAACCACCAGCCACAACTGTGGCTCCACCACAGCCGTCGCATTGGGCACACACTAAAGCACCCAACACCAACATCTCTCCCTTTTTTTCCCTCTCTCTGCAACAGTAAATCTTGGGTCGAGCTAGGCTCAAGAAGGCGGATCTGGTGCCGCTTTGCTTATCCTCTCTTTGCTTGCCCTCGCTACCGAGCTTGCAACCTCAGATCGGAGTGGCCAAAGCTTGTTCTGGTCGCCACCAAGCAAATTAGGTCTCTCCAGTACTATTCGCAAATCTCACATGCACCCATACAGGGTATGTGAGTGAGTGTGTGTGTGTATGTGTGTGTGTGTGTGTGTGTGAGAGAGAGAGAGAGAGAGAGAGAGAGAGAGAGTTCTTGTGTCGTTTAATGGTTGGGTGCATAATTTGGCGAAAGTGTTAAAAAGGCATTTTCTTGGGCAAGTTAGATTAGATGAGGTGATGCGGTTGAGTTTGGACTCTTGAGATGATTGTGATACATCAACAATTCAACTAGAGGAGATAAATTTAAATGTTTAATTTACCTCCTTAAGATAAGATACATCCATATTGAAGCTAGCCCTACAGAACTTGTTGCAACAGATCTTACCCGAGTCTTCCGTTGGGATGTTCATCAAACTAGCTGGTATATGTATCCTTTTAAAGGTTACGGACAAACAAAATGGAGATAACGATTTAAAATTTGAGATAAAGGCACTACTAATCTGTAAACATTTGTAAAATGTTCGAGCATGTCCTTGATCTTCTTTATTGTGCAATTAGATCTTTCCCCTCCCATCTTTATGGGATTGAATGAGCACAACAAGCACTACTATAATGTAATGGAAGACCAGGACACACGAGACTCTAACGTGCAAACCACAACGTGGAAAAACCATGTAGCAGATTCGCCAAAAACTTTTATAATCCACAGGAAAATGTTCGAATCTAGTCCATCAACTTTATAAAAATCTTCAATGTTACAAATGAACTTAAATTAATGATATAACAACATCGAACATTTTCATGTACTCCAAAGATTATTTTGAATATATACCAAAAGTTTAAAGATTATATTGATTAAATTTCAAGTTTTTGGATCACATTACATATCTGGTCAAAGTTCAGAGACCATTTATATCATTTTCTTAAATCAATAACAAAGTTTAATCGGAGAATGGAGGACCTGGTAGGCATTGTCACATTCTCAAGATGGCCCGGTGACTCCCGGGTACTTTCGGTTCTCACCATTGGGTAGTGGCTTTGGTCTCCAACATGAACTCAAGTCTAGGGCGGTGGATGATCCGGGAGGCACCGGTCATTCGAAGTGTTCGGAGTGGAGGTCGGATGATGCTGGGTTGAAATCTGATCACAAGCTGGTGGATATGAGCTCCGGAGTCTAAAATCCGCTTTGAAAACAAACACGGCAACCCTGCTTGACTCCCTTCCCGCGGTGCTGTTTTCCGATGAGACCAGCGACTCGCATAGAGACCACGGCAACGGTGACAGGGTGTTGCGCGCGTGCTGGCAGAGAACTTCTGCTCGGTTTAGCTGCTTCGTATAGCCTTGAATATATCTTGTATACATGGCTGAAACATATTGCCAAATTGTGTATTCATGAGAATCGACTCTACTTCTCATCTCTCCTCTCCTGTTTCCAGCTGAATCCCCTTTCCTCTTCTTTCCTAATTTGGCCTAAAATCACTTCCCTATATCTTGGACTAGCTGAAAATTCTTGCCCATTGCTATTCACCTTTCTAACTAAGCACACCACATACCAAGCGTGCCCTGGTGGTCAAGCAAGGGAATCGCAAGTCAGGCTAATTTAGACAGAATTGATAACCGGGCCTCTGTTTTATTCGGTGCGAACTCGTTATCCCTAAACATGAATGTCTCTCTTGTCTATATGCGATAAAGAATATGGACGCACTATCATACGATATCAGTATTTTCATTTAGGTGCAAATTTGATTGCCATTGATGAGTTCAATCACCAGCATAAACAGTCATCCCACCATCCCTGCCCCCACTATTTTTGGGAGCTTTAACTTGATAAGTGGGTTGCCGGCCGGCGGTCGGAGGGCGTTGATTGGCTTTCTTCTTCTTACGACCTCCGCGGCCAAAGCAGCACATGACTGGAATTTTGAGTGGTTTTTGCAGTTATGACGAAAATGATTGTTATCGGTTTGTTCATTGCTCTTTCTCTCTCCATTCTATATATAGGCGCCGCGTCCTCTATAACATAACAGATATTCGACAAGATTATCAAATAAGTATGACTTTTAAGTAACGCCTGTTTACGATTAGACTTTCACCAAACAACAACTAGGTAAATTCTAAATAAAGCAGAGGAGAAAGTCACCAATGCAGAAAAAAATAAAGGAAGCATCGCTACACCGTTGGCCTCAAAATTTTAAATTGGATTCTAATAGGCAAAGCCAATACAAAACTATGAAAAGAGATCATAACAAAACTAAAGCAAATAATACACAACTGATAGAATGAATACAATGATAATATTTCGACATTAAACATACATGCGCTTTCAAGAGATCGTTATCAAGAAATTACCGTTGCACGTAATCAGTGACACCAGAAGAAATCATTGACACTAGTGAAGAACCAGCCACAGCACATTAAATACTATATAATAACCTGTTGACACCCGAATCTTGACCTTTTTTATTTAGGACTTAATTGCTTAAAAAACTGGGAATTAAAACCTAGCTCCTAAACAAAATAATTTTCATTCAATTATATTATGAACATTTGCATTACTGGTATTAATTGTTAGAAATTTTTTTGATTTTTTTTAAAATCAATTAAAAATCATTATTATAATATTTAAAAAGAGAGAGAGAGAGACCGGGCTGGGGTCAGGCCGGCCCAGCCTTCTTTCTTTTCCCCTCTTCTTCCTCTTTCCCGTTTGGGCCAAGCCTATATCCTCTGATCTTTCCCCAGCCCGGCCTGCGCTCCTATCTCCTTCCCACACGCTCTCACGCATTCTACAAAAAGGAGAGAGAGGACCAAGGACAGAGGCAGAGGAGACAGGCGCGAGAGTCGCACCGGAGTTAGTGGTCGAGGGCAGACCGGCAGCAACATCTGGCGTGGTAGGACGTCATGCGCGCCGATGCTCAAAAGCGAGAGAGGAGCGAGTCAGAGGCGGAGGGGCTTTTTTGAAGCGTTCATTCAGAGAGAGAAACCGAGAGTGAGAGATTTTCTCCCCCTTCGCCGGTGGTTCGTCTGAATAGTCTTGACCTTCTGCGGAAGCCAACTCGCCCATCGCCGTTCGTCGCAGCAAAGCTCCCGAACTGGGTAACATTGGAAACGCTCCACTTCTCCCTCGCTTATTAAGTTTGAGAACGCGAGACCAAAGCGACGAGATTTTGAGCAAACTGTACAAAACCCAAACTAATTTGTTGCCAATAACGTTGATTTGGAGCTTAGTATCCTAGGTTATACCACGAACGACGTTAAATCCGAACCTGGAGTGGTATTCCGAATGGCACATCAACCGTTTAACAAAATGTTTGAATGAAGCACTGAATTTGACTATTTGAGTTCATAAAAACGATGCTTAAAGTCTTTGTTTTGCGCTCAGGTGCTAATGTTGTTGCATTACAACTGAATCTGCGTTTCTCTTTGATGTTGCGGCATATCGTTTGATGCCCGAGTCGGCCATGGATGAATGTCTTCTCATCGGGAAATCCACACCCTTCACTAGAGGAGCCTGCGGCGTGCATATATGTGGTTGATATGTTAGAATGGTCGTCGTCTCGAAACATATATATATATATATATATGTTCGCTGTCATCAACGTCGCCAGCGACGTTTGGCGACGGCTTGTGAGGGTCGGTGAGGTTGGTTGTTGACGTCAGACCAATTGAGATTCTAGCGTGAGTTCGTGTAGTAAAGTCTCGTTGAGTCCGTCCGTGAGGAAGCTTGGGTGACGGCATGGTCTCGGCGGAAGAAGACGTCGCGCAAAGAAGAGAACGTAGAAAAGGGGAGTTTCGGTGAGGAAGAAGACCACGTGCAGAGAAGAGGAAATGTCAAAAAGGAAAAGATTAAAATAAAAAAAAAAAAAGACAAGAAATCGAAAGGGAAAAATGAAAAGAAAAGAAGAATGGAATAATAAAATAATAGAAACATGGGTTGGAAGTTTTGTTAATCTGGACTAGGCGTGTGGGCTGATTTTGGTTTTGGCCTTAGATCATTTAAGGGGAAATAAAAAATTTGGGCTTGCTTTGTTGAAATAGGCCGAACCTATCAGTTCAGGCCCACACTGGGACCGGGCCCGACCCAACACGGCCCTCTATGGTCCGGGTTAAACCCATATTCGGGCCGGATCCCTTGACCCGAGGCTTTTTTTTTTTAGAATTATAAAAAAAAATTCCAAAAAATCAGAAATCTTTGGGGAAAAAAAAAATCTAAAAATTTTAAAAGATGTATTTTGACTAGTTTCATTATATTTTTCATGTTAATTTTGATTTAGAACTAGTTTAACTATTTAAAGAAAAAAATCCGAAATCCTTTCATCAAAAGTTGTACCTCAATTTGAACAGGCCTTTAAGGCTTTACAATAAGGGTTGTTGTGTGTTGTTTTCTTTTTAGAGACTATGCTAGGTCATTGCTTGTGCATTTCAATTCGATTATACTTGATTGCACAATTTTAATATATTAATTGTTATTTTCTTTTTTAGAATGGTTAGGATAAATTTTAGAATTTTCAATAGGCTACCATGACACTTTGTTTATAAATTGTTGAGCTTAGACTCTTGAGTTGATAGTTGATACATAAACAATTGAACAAGAAGATTTTAAAAGTAACTCCTTAAGTTTAGGTACATCCCCATCGGACCTGCCCAATGAAACTTTTCAACATAAAGTGTTCCGCCGCGATGTTCATTAAACTAGTTAAAAAAAAAGTGTCATTCTTAGGTAATGGATAACTGAATGGGCATTATAGCATTTTTTTTTTTTTTCAATTTCAATCAAATCAAGTACCGGAAATAAATCAAACCGTAGAACTCTCCAATCTTCACCATCTAATTCCAAAGGATCTTCGGGCTCTCATATTTTCCTCTTCTCAAGCAGCCGAAGTAAATATTAATATGTATCTCATATGTATTATGAGGTATTTTTGTAATTATATTTTTGTCGATACCCTTTCTGTAATTAATTATTCTTATATATACATATCATTTAATACTAATTAGGGTTGAGCCACCATAAACACTTTGTCATTCACTCTCACTCTAAACGTCAACAGTAGAAGTCAAATTCCAGTTTCGAAGTGAGAAACCTTCGCTTGGGTAGTAAAGGCGAACTCGAGAATCCCAATCGTTGCGGCCATCACGGCACTCTCGTTTTTCTCATCAATGGAGCAATCTCCATCTCCGCCCCCTGCTTGGTTTCCATCTCCCACCAACTCGCTATGCCAAAAGCAACAACATCTGCCGGCGAGTGCCCCGTCCCTCTCGACATTCGCCTCTCCGCTGTCCCCTCCTTCATCGACATCGCCCGCTCAGCCACCATCGGCCATGGTGTCACCACCAGTCGAAGGGCTGGTGCTGCGGGTGGCTCTTAATAACAACGGTGTGGCCAATAGAATAGGGGAGAAGAGTTTTATTTTAAGGCCAACGTACTTATCTGTTCTCAATCACAGTTAAGAGTTAAGGAAGAATATAGAAAAGGGCATGATTTCAGAGAAGGGGTTGCGTGGAGGAAGGAGAGGCCACCGCAAAAAAAAAAGACAAACCCGAACCGACCTCAACCATGTTTTTGGTTGGGGTACTAATGAATTATAGAACTGGCCCCCAAGTTAAAAAATTAAAAGAGATTTTGTTTTATTAAAGTTTAGTTCTCGATACCATTAGGCTGGAATGACCGCTTAAGGAACCTTAAAAGAAGGTATCGGTGACCAAAAAGTCAAAGCTCATCCCTTATTCAATGGATGAACAACTTCTTTTTCATATATATTTGAAACAACATAAAATTTCAAGACAGCTAGATAAGTTATTGCAATATTCTATAAATAATATAGATCATGAAGAGCCAAACATATTAATCACGATGTCTACATAAATAATAGGAATTTGATCTGCTCGATCTGTAAGATCAAATAATAGTTTTTTCCACTTCGGGGGTTAAGAGAACCAAAAATATTGAGTGGTAAAATGAGACCAAATATAATTACTCTTTTGACAAAAATATATAGACATATATTATATAATTACACAAAAATATATAGACATATATTATATAATTACACCTGCTTTGATATAAGTTTTATATGCAACAGTTATGCAACTCTAACTGTTGCATGCTTATTTGTCTAGCATGAAAGCATAAAATACATGTACTGGTTGCGGCAACAAACGGAAAAGTTCAGCTGCCCCCGCACCCTCCGCACCCTCCGCCACACCCTCCACCGCACCCTCCTCCTCCATCACCAGAAGCTCCTCCACCGGTACTGCCGCCACAGCCACCGCCGCCGCCACCATCGGTACTTTCCAAAATCGTGGCCACAGCAGCAGTGGCCACTACGGCAGCGCCTGCACCAGCAAGAATAGCCATGCCGCCGTCTCTGCCGAGGCCTCTCTTTTTGGGAGATCCCACCTGATAGACGGGCTGTTGAGCGGGGATCGCAGCGGGCGGCTTGGTTGTCGTCTTCTCACGACCTCTACTGCAAAAACAGCCCATGACTTGACATAAGCTTTCGCGTGGTTCCTATCGCAAAACAAAAAGAATACGGTGGCGCGAATATATCTCGATGGCTCTCCCTCTCGATGCTGTTCTTGCTTTATAGACGTCGAGCCGCTGAAAGGCAACTAAGTAATGGCTTGGTCTGAGCAATTTGGATTAAGGATTGTTCTGGTCATTTTCACGGAAAATCCATCGGAGTATTTATTCCATTCTGACCAAGTCATAACCTCATAAGAAAACCCTCCGCGATGACTTCTGGTGGCGGGCGGTTACAGCCTTTTTCTTGCGTCTGAGGACAAATAGCTTCGCGGATATTTCCTGTGCTCTTTTTTTTTTTCTCATTGTTATGCGTTGACTTGTAGGAGCATCTATACAGGTTCGTTGCCCAGGCCATCATAAATAACACTAAAATTAGTTTTTCGCGGTGCATCATTCCCTGCAGAATACATTGAATCTCCAACTTGGATGAAGGTGTCGTGTTGTCATATACTTGCCATATCCCAAAACCTGTCATTAGAGATGACAAAATGGATCATCGACTCATATTACCACTCATATTTAACAGGTTGAGTGATGTATGGGCTACTCAAAGATTTGTAAAATTTATATTTTACTGAATCTAATAGGGCAAATCCCAGCTAACTATGGGTTTTAGTGGGTCTGAGAAGAACCCACTTTCTTGTCCGGAGAAAACTTCTTTATACTCGACAATACAAGTCTCGAATATAAAGATAATGAACTTTGAAGTTGGTGGAGACGATTACAGACAATTCATTAAGTCTTCCCAAGCCCGATGATCATGGTTTAAGGAGATATTCTGATGCTTGCACGCCAAGGCGCCTCTGAGGGGGTGCAGTTGAACAAATTGATTAATTGCGTAAACCCATTCCAATTCGTTGAATGGATGAATCATAACATACAAACTAATATAAATATATATTTAAAAAATACGTAGTTTTGCTGACATCTGCGAGTTATGTCATATGAGTGGATTTCTTGAATGCGATTACTCTAAATTAGTAGAAAGTTTTAAAAAACCTGATTTTAATAATTTAACAGAAGAATTTTTTAAGCTAAACATAAAAATATTGTATCAGAAGCGAACTATGTAGGGTGAGGGGCTGATGATCGCCCGGTGACGTTGAAGTGAACATCGCAAGAACGATCTTGAACTGAGTAGTTAGATTACGGGGAAAATTTTCAATCAAAGTGCTGCTGGATGTCTTTCGGTTCAATAAAATAAAATAAAATATTCAGATGTATCTTTTTGTGTGCAACATTTTTTTTTCCTTGCTAGTAACCAAGTAAGTTTTTGTTCGATGGCAAATCACTGATTTAGGAAATACTTTTATAAAAATAATCACTTGTATCGCTTTCAACAAAAATGAATTAGCAAAAAATATTTTCATCATTAACAAAAAACATTTAGATATGAACCGTTGTTGATGATGAGATAAATTTTGGCAAACTAATTTTTCTACGTGATTCAGACAATCATTTTGAGAATAATGTTTTAAATTATCAATTTTCACGAAACTAACACATACTAGGAATGAGCATCATTGCAAGGTAGAACCCGAAATCTGAGAGCTAAACAGGTGGGAACCTATAGATTCCAGGTTTCAAGATATGCAAGATAAGTTCCAGATTCCAAAAAATGATAAACCTATTTTGACGAGTGATTCCATATTCTTAATTAAAGGAACTTGGAACTTAAAACTTGGAACCTATAACCTAGAACTTGAAACAAGTTTTAACATTTTTTTTGGTCCATACCTTGGTGCGATCCTATGATATTCTATATCATTCAATGATGAGTGTATAATCTAGAAACACTAGTTTCAGCTTCCATTTTATGACTGAGATTTTTACTTTATTAATGTTCATATTTTTCGTATGTCTAAAATATAAGTTATGATCAATTAATTCCAGTAACAAGTAGTGGTCGTCAAAGATTTTAATTCACCGCAATTATTCAACTAATAATATAAGCGAAACTTGGGTAGACCCTAGAACCGATCTTGGAACCCGTAAAAAAATAGGTTTCATGTTCTACGATAGTACGGTACGCAGGATAGGTTCCAAGTTCTAAAAAATAAGAAACCTATTCTAACGAGTAGATTTCAGGTTCCAAGTGGAACCTATACAGTACCTAAAACCGCTCACCCGTAACACATACTTAATTAAATGATATTAGTAGCTTGACTCATCAAATTTTTGTAATTTCAAATTTGTTAATTTTTTCTCATTTTTCTAAATGGTTATTTTTTTTTTTTCAATGAGCTGCTTTTCATATTTAAGAAGAAAAATTATTAAAAAAATTGGAGCCAGACTCTATTGGGTGTGAGCTTGGTCTAGGTCTAATCAGGTATAATTCACTAAATTTGCATTTCATAGAAAAATATATGAGTTAAAATAAGTCAATTTTAAAAGGAAAATCAAAAAAGGAGAATATCAGAGGTAAAATCACCAAATCATACCTCAATTTTAATCTCATGACCACTTTCATACCTCTGGATTTTGAAATGCATAGTTGTCCCCCCTGGACAACATTCCCTCATACAAGTACTTATTACCACTCTTTGAAATGCATCAATTGCACCCAGCAGCCTCCGACTGTCGTCCAGACACCTCAATGCCACTGTCCGTCACCTCCTCCCCATTTGCCTCTAATTACTGCATCTTCCCTCCCTATTCCGGCCTCCATCTGCTCCATGTCTCTCTGTCCTCCCACAGCCCGTCCCACCGACTCTCTCATCTATCCCGTTGCGTCACAGCACTGCTTGAGCACACTATGATGAGTTCGCCGGGGTTCCCTACGACCTTAGATTGAGGTTGAGCAGCCATGGATGACCTCTTGTAACTTGTAAGGTCTTCCATGGCTTCTAGGATCTCCATTATACACCTTAGCCTAGGTCAAGTGGTCCACCACTTAGTTTGTAAGTCGAGGCTCGATTTTTCGCTGAACTCTTGATCTCAAGGAAACTTAGAGTGTTTGCGAAATGGGCTTGCCCTTAGGTGAATTTTCAGTCTTGGCCCTTCTATTAGCATCATGCAAAGGCAAAGGTAAGGGGCTCGCTGGTGAAAAAAATTTGTGACCTTATAATACTTGGGAAAATTGTTCAAAAAGTCCAAAATCTATTAAACTTTTGTCAATTCAATCTTAAATCTTTCATTTTTGCCAATTAAGTCCTAAATCTTTCACTTTTTGCCAATCGAGTTCATTCGGTCAATTTGGTTAGAAATCATTAACATGGATGTCAGCCGTCTTATGTGGCACAGTTGATACTAATGTGGATAATTTTTAATAGTATATTGATATTTTTTTAAATTATTTTTATTTTCTTCTCTTTTCATTTTTCACTTTTTTACTTTTCTCTTTTTTCTCCTTTTTTTCTTTATTATTTTTCTTTTTTTTTCCCTCCACTAGCCACCATTAGACCTTGTCATTTGTGGGTTGGAGCTCTTGCCAACCTCAAGCCTAAGCTGAAGAGGTCATTGGATCAGACAAGGGAAGCCCTCACCAGGTCAAGGAGGCCAAGGGCGGCCCACACTTGCATAGGCCAGGGCAACCCTTGCTAGCCCAGGCTTGGGTGTCCCTCACTTGAGGCTGGCAAGCCGCTGGTCATAAACAAGGCCCAACGATGGTTGGTGGAAGGAAAAAGAGAAAAATGAAATATAAAAGATAAAGAAAGGAAGAGAAAAGAGAAAAAGAAAAGTAAAAGGAAAAATGAAATAATCAAATAATCAAATAAAAAAATTAAAAAAAAAGTTAATATTATTAAAATTTGTCCACTTCATCAACAGTAAGACCACGTAGAATAATCAAAGTCAATGTGAATGATTTTCGATCAAAATTGGCCTGATTAACTTAATTGGCAAAATGTGAAAATGTTTAAAACTTAATCGATAAAATTGAAAGATATATAACTGAATTAACAAAAGTATAATGGATTTATAACTTTCTAGACAAATTTTTCACCCCCTAGTGGACAGATCCCTCCGATACATTGCTACTTCTGCTGCCCTTGGGCCTTTGTGTAGGAAAATTCAGTCAGGAAAGTGTCGAACAGGTCAATTTACTGTCCCTTGTTAGCAGGTGCAGCCACTGCCTCCGTGACTACTATCGCACGCCTTAGATTCACTGGCTCCCCAACTGTCGCCACCAGTGTTACCGCAGCCTATACTCCTCCGTCACCCCCAGCTGATTGAACCGCTGCCGCCGAAATCACCACCACCTACCATACCTTCCTCCGCACTCTAGAGAAGCGCCAACATCAAGTGCTACTCCAAAATGATTCTTCAGCGCATCGTGCGTCATTGTTCCTCTGTGTCGTCCGCCGAGAGTCCCGTCCGTTGAAATTCTTCCCCTCGTATAGATTGCCAACACAGCATTCACGGCAGCGACGACCCCAATCAGAACTGAAATCCGTTTTCTCTTCCCTTCGTCTAATTTATCTGCATGTATACTCACGTGACTTGAAGGCTTTCTCTACAGAACCTAACTTTATGCAATACATGTAATGTGTTATTGCTTAAGGAGAAGTTCAAAATAGCATCATACTATAAAGATTATTTGGCCTTGAGTCGGTCTGCAACGACGGAGACTTTTGCTTCAGAGAGTCGTAACTGAGAATATATATGTTCGGAAAGATGATGAGGACTTTTTCTTGTTTGACGTCCCAATGAAAAAAAAAAATGGCAGCCGACTATTCTTCCTTTCAATTTAAGAAATAGAGTAGGTGGAATTTGAACCGAGTGTTCGATGTTGTCAGCGTTGACTGCATCTGCCTGGATGATTTTCGGAACCGGGGAGATTAAAAATGATAAAGTAGCCAATGGGAGACATGAACATGTACCAGAAAATGATAGCATATTTGATATAGAATCTTCCACGAACTCTAAAGGAGACATTACTACCTCATATTGAGAAACGTCCCAACTTATGTGCGCCAATGGAGCTTAGGGCGACGGACTCGTACATTTATAGGTGGATTAAACAGTTATGCCAAACATTCCGTAATTACAATGGCCTGGTTCAATAGGGAGGAAAGTGATCTCAGAATGAGAAGGCTCAACAAGTATTTGCTCTTCATTGGAAAGAGACCTTGCAATCGCCTTACAACATGCACAACGGCAACTATTAAACGCCAGCAAATTTCTTCTCCACTCTGTGTGTTTAAATGAGCACGATCACCACTGTTTTTCCTTCGCACGATCTTACTTTTCTCTCAAAATGGCTTCTGTCCAACTTGCTTCATTGTCTCTATACTCTTTCCTTTCCTCTTGCAGTGGCCCAAAAAAGTTAGCCGCACTGTGACCAACTTGGTGAGCAACATGGCTGTCGCCACTTCAAGAGCATCAACTACCTATCTTTTCTTTTCTTTTCCCTGTTTAAGGTGTGTGGGTCGCACTCCAAGTGAGGAGGGACCAACACAACAATCTCCTAATTTTATGAGCTTTCGTAGAATCTCGGATTAAAGTTCCATGTTAAACGGTAATTCTAAGCATTCCCCCTCGATAATCATTGGACAAAAGAAAAGGGTAAATCTCGTCTTTTGATTATAAAGTCTACAAAATTTTGTGTGCTATGATATTATGTATGCAAATATAAAAAGAAAGTGTGATTCATTACAATCCGAGGATCCGTTCCTCAATGGACCATAAAACTTCCCTGAGTTGAAATTGTCGAGAGATACTTTTCTTATTGAAGACGAGCTCTAGATATCATCAGGCCCAGGTGACGGATTAAAGAACGTCAAAAGAAGGTATTAAGTGATGGAAAAAGCTAAATTTTCAGACCTAGTTTATTGGATGGACATTTCATACTTTCCTTTTTTAGATTCACTTCGAATGATGTAAAATTTTAAACCAATCAATGAAGTTTCAATAAGATTTTGCAAAATCCATAAATCATATGGAACAGAAGCATTAGAATCATTATTCATGTAGGGATAGATGAGTTTGATCTATGTGATCTCAAGCTTATCTCACTCCAACGGTTACATGCGCATTTGTCCAGAATGAAAGTATAAAATAAATGTACCAGTTACGGCCACAAACGGAAAGATTCAGCCGCCACCCCAACCACCGCACCCTCCTCCACAACCAGTCCCTCCACCGCAACCGCTGCCACCTCGACGACTAGTACCTTGAGCAATTGTGGCCATGCCCCCGCCTCTTTTGGCACCCCTCTTTTTGGCACCCCTCTTTTTGGCAGATCTGGAATGAAGAAAGGGCCGTCGAGCGCGGGTGGCAATGGGTGACTTGGTTCTCATCTTCCCACGACCTCTGCTGCAAATGCAGCCCATGACTTCAATTAGATTTCACGTCGTTCCAATCGCCAATTAGCAGAATACGGGGGCACGAGTTTCTTCATCGCTCTCTCTCCATTCCGTTCACGTTTTATACTCGTAGCGTCGCTGAAAGGTGACGTGCTAACGGCTTCGCCTAAGCAATTTGAATTAAGGAAAGTCAGAGGGAGAATGGGTTATTTCCACTGATTAATTTGACCAATCCAAAACTCATAAAACATTCTCCTTGAGGACTTACTTAGGACCGGCGTTTTCAGCCCCTTCTTGCGTCTGTGGACAGAACTCCATGGGAATTTCCTGTTGCTTTCTTATTGTTTAGCTTGGTCGACGGATCAGTGAGGATGCCTCGCGTGCTGTTCTCGAAACATTCTTCCATATAAACTAGCCGAAACTCATGGGTCATGGTCGACTTTTAGAATTATATAGACAGGTCGGATTGTCCGAGCTATGATCAATGACACTAAAAATTAAGTTTTTGGGGACCCATTTGTTTAGAATATCGACATTGCTTCGATCTTATCATTCCCCGCAGAACACGTTGACTCTCGAATTTCGTTAGTTTCTTTCATGAACCAAGGTTACCAACGACTTTAATATTAAAAATAAAAACTAATCATATGTTAAAGCACCTGTAATTGTATTTAGTAACGTGATGTATTAACCATTTCAAAAGAAAACATAAAGAAGGAGAATATTACGGTAGAATCTCTAAAGCATACCTCACTTTTCATTTCATGACCGCTTCCATACCTCCAGTTTTTTAAGTGCATTTTTTCCATACCTCTGGACAACATCCTATCATAAAAAAACTAACTACCCCTCTTTGAAAAACCATCAATCTTAAATCTCTTATAGACCCTAATCTTTGCACCACCCGCCAACATTAACGGTCGCTGTCCATTGCACCCAAATAGTCTCTGACCATCATCTCGCCGCCTCCGCGTCACGTCCGTCGCCTCCTCCCCATTTTTATCCACTAAAATTGCATCTTCCCTCCCTATTTCGGTCTCCATCTGCTCCTTATCTCTCTGTCTCTCTCCTCCCTCGGCTCATCTCTCTAACTTTCTCACTCTCTCACTCGTCATGTTGAGTCACATCGCCCAATCTCCATCTGTTCCCTATCAATCTCTCCTCCCTCGACCCGTCTCTCTGCCTCTCCCATTCATCCTGTTGCGCCACAACGTTGCTCAAGCACTTCATGGTGAGGTCGTCATTACTCACTTGACCTTAACCTCTGAACCTAGTTCCGCACCACCCCCCCCCCCCCCCCCCAAGGGTGGCCCCTGCGAGGGTAGGTTGCAACAATGACCTCGGTTGCAAAGTCGTCCATGGCTTCTATGATCTCGAAAATACCCCTTAGCCCAGATCAAGTGATTTGACACTCGGTTTATAAGTCGATTGTCGTAGGCTTGAATTCCCAATGTACCCTTGATCTCAAGGAAATTTACCTAGTCTGCAAATTGGGCTTTCCCTGAATCGTATAGTTGGTCCTGGACTTTCCACTAGCATTGTGGTGAGAAAAAGTGTAATAGCTTGCCAATGGGCAGTGGTGCATCGGTGAAATCTGTGGCATTTTAAAACTTTATATATATATATATATATATATATATATATATATATATAATTCAAGAGCACAATCGTGATTAGCCGGACTATCTAGAAGGGAATTAGTACAGCAGCCCATCATCACAGCTCCCCACTTAAATCTTAGTTTCCCAAGGTAGGAATCAAATCCACAACCATCGATTCTTGAGTCAAAGCATAGGATGCCCTCCCTTGCCACTAGGGTAAGATCTTTAGTTTTCCAACATTTGACAACCGTCTCAACGAGCCAAAAACAACCTCTTCAGTTCTTACTAAGGAATGGTCAGATTTCACGCCTGCTATGTTTGGAAAGTCTGGAAATGTGACCATCATTCAAGCTTCTTCCCATGCGTATGATATTTACAAGCTGCCAAGTTTATACCGTTGGGAGCTTGCTGCCATTATTCCAGGAATCTCTTCACCGAGTTAATCCCATGCAAGATACAAGTTTGTCTTTCATTTTTCACTTCTCTGTTATATTAGTAAGCTGGTTTCTTTGTTCATGTCACCCAAATCGTGGAATAGGGACTCCTGCTCGCTCTAAACATAAAAAAAAAAGTAACAAAATTTACAATGAATGTTTTACCTAATTTATGAAAGTAAAAGGAATCGAGCACAAATTTCCTGGTTTTCTAATCTAATGTGTTGCAGTTCAAAAGACTTATGAATATTAAATGAAGTTTATATAATGAAAATATTATTTTCTTTTCTAAACAAAGATTCAAATTGAAACATCTTAAAATCTCAACCTTAATACAAATATTCAATTACATTGTGATATTCTATATGTGTAGTAATATAGACTTTGGACAATGATTAGCAAAGACTTCTCTCTATCACATAATTGTTGTACATAATCTATCTGGAAAAAATTTGATTGATGGTACACAAATAACTTCACCTACAGTGAACAAATCCTTCTAATATATTGCAACTTCCACTGCCCTCTATGTAGAAAACTTCAATCTGGAAAGCGTCGAGCATGTCGATTTTCTGTCCCTGGCTAAGAGCCGCAGCCACCGCCTCCATCACCGCTAGAACCACCGCCTCCCCCACCGCTGCCACCGGTGTCGCCGCAGCCTATAACTCCTCCGTCAGCCCCACTGATCAAACTGCCGCCGCCGAAATCGACAACACCAATCATATCTCCTCCACACTCTAGAGAAGCGCCACCATCAAGTACTCCTAAATGACTGCTAAGAGCATCGTGCTTAGTCGCTCCTCCGTCTCCTCCACCGAAATTCCCGTCCCCTAAAATTCTTCCCCTCATACGGATCGCAAAGATGGCATTCAGGACAGCGACGATCACAATCAGAACCGAAATCGTAGAACACACTGCAATCCAAACTATGACGAAAGTCTCCATATTCTCTTTCCTTCTTCTAATTTATCTGCCTGCAAAAGTACGTGACTTGAAGGCTTTCTCCGTAGCATCCATCTTTATATAGAACATGTAAGGTGGTGTTGTTCGAGGAGCAATTCAAAATACGCGATACCGTAATAATAATATGTTCTTGAATCGGTCCCCAGCCAGCGACGAGGGCTTTTTGCTTCCGACGATAGACATTTTCTTGTTTGACCGCGTGAAAAAACGGCTGCTATTGTTTCCATGTTTAAACAGAGAGATAGGGGAAGTGGAATTAAAACCGAGTGATTGACCTTGTCAGCGTCGACTTCTTCTGCTTGAATGATTTTCGGAACCATTGGTATTTAAAATGAAAAAGTAGCTGATCGAAAACGTGTATGTGTACCGAGATTTGTTTTACGAGGCTAACGTGAGCCGGGCTTTGACAAGACGGCTCGTGGTTTAAAGTTATATAAATAATTTCCAAGTCTATTCTCTATCTTGATACACAAAGCTATATACATATAATACACAAATATGTTGTAATTATGGTTATAATTATGGTTAATGGATCAACGAAAGCCAATAAATTAATATACGTTTTTTCTATTCACATATCTCTTTTTGAATTCATGAATTTCCTATAATTTTCTGTTCACGTATTTATTGAGTTCATGAATTTTCTAGATTCATGTATCTTTTAGTTCATGTATTTATAGAGTTCACGAATCTCTTGAATTCACGTATCTTTGTATTCGTGAATCTCTTAAATTCATGTATCTCTTGATTCATGAATTTCGTGGATATATACGTCTATTTAATTCATGTACTGATCTCTTCAGTACATGAATTAAAAAGCTCTATAAATAGATGGGAGTATAGACTTCATTACAGTTTTTGGATTTTTCCGACTCAACTCCAAAAGAACTATACGTTTCTACTCTTCTAATTTTTTCTGGGTGTGCTGGTTCAATTGAACGGTTCGACTGAGTCCTGTTTGCATAGTGCTAATCCAAAAAGGTTCGAGGTATTGTATCTTGGGAGGTATAGTTTGTGAATCTGCAGAACACCTTTGGCAGGAACTAATCGTATTAAGGAGATTCGGATATCCATACCCCACCTCCAATTTTATGTTGTTTTTCAGTGATAACTTATTTTCTTCTTCTCCAAAATTGGTAAAATGAATGATATTATAAAGTTGTTATCATCTTCTTTACGTTGATGTTCTGATTACAACAAACAGTGTGTATTCTTTAGATTAATTTCCAGCAAAATATCCTCACATAAGAATCACTACACACTTGGATGAATGGCAGTTTTATTGAGTTAGTAATATCGAGAGTAATATAAAAGAAGTACTTGAGCCCCAAATTATTATTATTTCGCATCAAGAATGATGTATTCTAGATCAAATGTGCAAATTTCTTTTTCTTTATTATTATATTTTAGATTCTAGCAGATCTTTTTTTTTTTTTTTTGGTCAGTCCTACTCTATGCCTACTCTACACTCACTCGCAGACTTGTGCCCTGCCTCTAGCAGATCTTAGGCACCGTTTTTTGTGGCTTAAGGAAAAGTCTTCTCAAGTCATGCCGTAAGCAAATCTCTAGCTGTTAGTCCCTTGGACATTTATTACCTCGAATGGAGTAACCTGAAACGGGTTAGTACATTTATGAGTGGATTGAGTAATTATGACTTAAACTAAACAATTTGTAACTATAATGACCAATCCAATAGGAGCAAAATGAAGTTGATGAGGACGGGAAGTGATGAATGGGGCAACAGGGCGCAAACAAAGAGTTGTAGAAGGAAGATGGGGAGCATAGGGGAAGCATTCTTGGATTATGTACATTTTAAAGTTATCCTTCAGAAACCGACGCAAAGTACTGCTCCATTTAAATAGCCCTGGTTGATTTTCCCTCTTTATTTTCTTATTTTTTTTCTTTTCCTTCTTTTTCCTTCTCTATTTTTCCCAAACTGCTCTCCCCCATCTATCACGACCACAACCTGTGTTGCAGACCAAGGACTAGCAAGCGAGCCATCGTCGTCTCCCGTTGTCGCCATCTATGTAGCACCGATACTCTCCAGGGGCCTTTGTGTCATATTCGACGCGCTCCAACAGGCTCCAACACGTTTCGACACGAGGTTGACAAGTGTTAGAAAATTCAACACGCGGTCAATTTTTCTCAACACGTGAGTCTAAAATTCCAACACATAATCTGACATGCATAGGGTCCATTTTAAAAATTTTCAATATTTAAGGAGTCAAAATGTAAATATATGAAAAAAAAAACACAAAACAAAACAAAAAGAAGTAGGGATCTAGGCATCACTACCACCATTAGAGGGGGGGCCGGCGAGGTGGTGGAGGGGGGCCCTTGCTAGCTCAAGTGAGGTCATTGCCAGCCAGAGAAGGGCTGACGAGGCTCACCTAGATCTTGGTGATGCCCTAGCTGAGGTTTGAGCAAGTCTCACCCAGATCTAGGTGACGCCGCGCCCTCACTCGAGCCTAACAATGGTCGTCGGCCCTTGGCTAGGGCCAGCGAGGCCTCACCTAGGCCTCGCTTGGCCCAATGAGGGCCGCCCACCCTCCTTTGCCTAGGGCTAGCATCCTCTTCAGCCCCCTCTAATGATGGCAACATGCCCAACCACCCACAATCCTGCCCTTTTTTTTTTTGCACAACCTTGCCTTTTTTTCTTTGTTTTTTCCATTTTCTTTTTAGAATTATTCCTAGCCACCCACCTGCCTTTTTTTTTTTTTCACAACCCTGCCTTTTTTTTTTCCTTTTTTTGGGAATTATTTTAACTTTTTTGAATTTTTTTTACTATTTTTTAAATAAGATTTAAAGAAAAAAGTAAAAAAAAAAATTGCTACATAGGATAAATAAATTAATTTTAAAATACTACTTTAGCATTTTCAATTAAAAAAATTAACGGTGTTAAAAAAAGAATTGATTGCACCAATTTAATAAATTTTATGACTTGCACTTTTGCAATAAATTTTAAGACCTATAATGTACATATCCCTAAATTTGATAGTAGAACGTGGATTGCTTGTTTTTTTTATCCAAGTTTTTTAGATTATTGCCATGTAATATAGTTAAATTTTTCAAATTAAAATAATAAATGATATTAATAAAAGTCGGATTAATATTTTTAATGTAAATTAATTATAGATGCTTTTTATTATTATATATTTATTTCTCTAGTTTTTGAGGTCCCGAAGCAGCTGCACTTCGCCAGCCGTGCCCAGCCCTGTCACAGCCCATCTCCAACTTTCTCTCTCTTGGTCAAAACAAACGAAGCCCGACTCCATCGACCAATTATCTAAGGCTGGCGACCTCAGATTCGAAGTCGCCGACCTCGACATCGGCTGTGGCTTCTGTAGTCACGGTGGGGGGTGGGGGGTGAGGGCTACGGTTTTGGATAAATTCCATCAAGGCATAGGGGCGTTCTAGTCCTATAGGGTAACTTTACCACTTCTAAATAATAATATAGAGAATTGTTGCCCTATTAATTACAATCATTGGTTTTGAAACCTCGTCGGGCAACGGGTTTTATCGGTTTTTAAGGGGATAGAAGCCTGGAAACGGCCCGATAAACATGAATCAGCATCAAATAAAGACTTCTTGTCAACTAGACAGACATCTTGAGGTTGCATTTCTACGAAGAATGAACAGTATGCACCACAAATTAATTTGTATACACTTATAGCATGACCTAGGCATATCAAGACTCATTTACAAGATCCATATACAATATAAGATTGAGAATCAAACAGAAACGATGAAGACTACTAACTATACAACCTTCATCTGTTAACACGGTCAAAAAGGAAGTGTTTTCATGGCCTTTAACCAACGGATGTCTGCACGGTCTCGGTATGTTCACAATTCAAGAAGAAGAAGAAGAAGAATGAGCACACATCATACACCGATATCACTGGTGCAGCCAGCACAACCGCTTGTTTTGTCGTCGTGGTGGTGAGGGATGGTGCTGAGGCAACACCCGATGAGACCCAGAATCAGTATGACTCCCCATGCTGATGCAAGAGCCTGCGTCCACTTCAAAAACCCATCCATGTTCGACCTTCCTCTCACCTCCCTTCCTCTCTTTATCTATCTGAAAACGCTGATGGCAGAGAGATGATTGAGCCGGTGATTCTTGCCGACCAACATTTTCCGATGATCCTCATTATATAGGCAAGATTAGAGAGAGAGAGAGAGAGAGAGAGAGATCTCAGACAGATCATAGACAGAGGGAAGGAGTAAAAAAGACGCACATGGTGCGAGCTATAAAGAGGCCGACGGAACATGGGGCCAGTCTGTGCCCCTGCGTGACATTATACTTCCTAGATGGCAAATCTTCCCCAAATATTCCATTGATTGACAATGAAATGGTTTTAGATGTTTGGTCTGTTCGTCCCCGAATGATCGTATTACTCTTATAATCAAGCTTAGTAATTTACCTTCTGCTTTTGTGTGCGAGCTTCAGCACTATTTGAAAGAAAATTGTCCTGCTAAACCGATATACGAATGTTGTTCAGTTTTAAACTCTACTATTTTGTTGATTTAGTCATAAATCTTTGCGTGAAATTCTAAGGTAGTCATCTTAACCAATTTTCATCATTAATCACTAACAAGGCAGGAGACCACTTAGAACGATCGGCAATAACTAAACCATCATTTTAGCCATTTTTTATTAAAATTGATCAAAAGAATTGCATTGAAATTTCATGCAGACGTTTAGAACTAAAATGATAATATTGAAAAGATATAAACTAAATTGGTATTTATACAATAGGTTTAAAACTGATCTAGTAATTCTTTTCACTATTTGACCACTTGGATGTGTTCAGGAGTGGTTCCTATCAAAACATAATGACAAAGAAAGGATTAGACCGCAGCTTCAGTCCCTTCACCATTTATACATACATTCATTCCTCTGATTTTTTATAGCAATCGAGTCCTTTAATTTTCTTCAACTCTTTTTGTCGATGCTCATTAGTAACATCATCATATCGCAAACATGGCACGAAATGGACACCTAAACCGGATGTGGAACCAAGTAGAAAGCAAGAAAACTGAAAAGAAGGGGAAAAAAGGGAACGTACCAGGGCAGCAGTGGTTGGCCTCTTTCGCCTAGCCACCATTGAGGATCCAAAGACCCTCGCGGTTAGAAGTGGTTCGATGACCCCGTCATCATGCTTAAGCGACGGTCAATGGACCTGAGAGAGAGAAGCGCCCGACCGGTCACCGCTGTTGCTAAGCCACCAGGGATCGCAACCACCGGGGAGCTTCGCACGGCCCTTGCCCGATAGCGGAGCCGTCTCTCCGTGTGGGTGCACGACATGCAGGGTCTGATGGCCCCTAGATTGAGAGCAGTCAAGGGTAGCCAGTTTGATGCCACAACATCTCACATTTCTATCGCGTGTTTCATGTTCGATGTCGTGTAAGTTTTGATGATATTTCTAACAGCAATACAGAGAATGGATTGATTGTAGATGAAGAAAGCCCGAGAACTGATTATATAAGAATAAAAAGTAATTGGACCAGATACTCGGACAGAATACATAAGCGAAAAAAGAGGTTGCTTTCAATCTTTTGCTAAATAGTTGAGTCAGCTTGATAGTCTTTCTTGGCGTGGAGAGGTGTAATAATTAGCCAGACAAACTTCTTTTCCTTAAGCAATAAACCCGATCAACATAATCATCGATTGCACGCAATTGTCGCACAAGGAACATTATAACTCCAATGCAATATAAAAGGGCCCAAGATAAGTTATTGGGAAAATTATTTTTTTAAAAAAAATCATAAACCTATTATACGGATGCCAATTTAGTCCTAAAAGTTTCAATTTGGTCATTTTAATCTAAAATAATTTGATCATTTGCCAATTTGGTCGAGAAAAATTTAGTGCTTCTTTTTGTAATTATCCCGTAAAAGATTCACAAGTAGCGTGGGATGGTGATTTTCTTTATGAAGTAAACTCTAGCACAACCGTCAACAACCAATATCTATGCAATCAAATACTAAAAGAGCCGACATCTTTGCTGTTTCTCGTTTTTCTTTAGTGTAGCTGCGAAGTATCTGGCAATCAACTTGAATAGAGAGCGAATTGCTAGAAGCTACGCGGCCTTTACGCGGACATACGGCCCAGTCATGAAGCCATGCGTGTTCACTTTTTTTAGTACAAGTATCGTTGTTCCCAAAAAGCAATCCTCCAGGCAGAACATGTTAACTAATCTTTTCCAGAACGGAGCACTTCGAAGGCTCAAAAAGTTAATTGCTCCATCATCCTATGCTCGGAGAAACGGAGCTTCTCACCTCCCACTAAGATCTATCGATAGCTACTTCACTCTCTTCCTTAAGCTGTTAAGCTGACATTCAAACAACACGGGACGATAAGTCTTAACAACTCGTAGAGACTAGAGAGCACATTGCTTAGCACCCTGGCAATTTCAGGTTCAGAGGGGAAATCAGAAAACGGAGAGTTGGTCCATTTCACTACTTGCGCTCGCAACCTCCTTCGATTTTGGTCTTGCATATATCCCTTTTTCCTCCATTGTTTTCGCTCTCGCAACCGTGAATGTGGGGATGGCGACTCGTTTCATGGAATGCACAAAATCAAGAAAAGCTCACCCAATTAACTTCCGAAGGCTACAGACAGGTTGTGCTATCCCAAGTTGAGAATAATCGCAACATAATTCTCTCTTTTCTTGTCTTTTCTTTATTTTTTCTTTTTTACCTATCTGCTCGGTATGCAAACAAGGTTACATGTCATACAAAGGGAAACATTTTCAGAAGCCAAATGAGCCAGCACGTCACACTGAGTTCTTCATGCTGACCCGTATCTCCTCTTCTGCCTCTGCTTCCCAGGAAATGAAAAACGGAATACTTTGCTTTCAACACTTTACACCTTCGGAGAATCAGCGGAGATTAATATGGCCTTCACCCAGTGATCCCAGTCCGACAAATAACTCATTTCACTGTTGCTTGTCCCGGCTGCTGTCATCCAAATTTGCAACTAAAACATCAATAAAGCTTCAAGCCTTGGGGGGAGCACCTGGATAAGAAACAATCGGAGTCAACATACTAACCTGACTTTTAAAAAGCTGAAATAGGTACTTAGACCTTAAAAAAAAGGTCAGAAGCATTGTCATTTTAACATTGACTTTTGAACTTTGTGAATCAACTCCAAACAAGGCAATAATTCATTGCTGACTTTTCCAAATCTCAGCTTCACTGCATTGTTAATCAATGACCAGGTCAAAAAGCCAAATAGAACCCTCAAGTTTATTTGCTATGTTTGGCATCTGGGGGAACAAAAACAGATCCGACACTTCTTAACTTACCAAAGACCAATCTAGCACATTGGACAAGAACTTATCATTTCCTGCTCATCACCCTAATGGAAAGTCCAATCAGTCTACTATTTGCAAGTTGCATGACAGACCAGCCCACAACTGATGATTACCGAGTATCATACCAGCTACTATGCTCATTGGCATCAAGACCAGAATCACAGATTCTTACGTATGCATTAGAATGTAAAGGCTATAATGGCCTGTTTGTTTCACATAAAAATTCATGATAGGGGAAATGTTTTTTTGGAAAATATTTTCAAGAAAAACGCTTGCTTTTCCCTCCTTGTTGGATAATGCATCTTAATATGAAAAGCATATAATTTTTAAAAAAATTTGTCATAGCTGATTGATAAAGAATTCCCGTGAATTAGTCATATTGATTGTTTATTAAAACTTTACAAGTTTTTTTTTTTTTTTTTTTTTTTTTGGGTGAAGGCATTTAGCAAATTTGAAAACAGTACATGAAAAAGGAGGAGAGATGGAGGAAGAGGTGCACTGGTCCTCAGCCTTGCCAAATTAACACCAGACTTAACTCATTTTACTTGGAAAACACTTTTCTCTTTTCTAGTAGGGAGCTTCATTTTCTGTCTTTCATGCTGCCGAGATTTCATTGACAACTTTTCAGGTTGACCACCAAGTGGCAAACACCAAAAATCAATGAAAACAGTTCCCAAAAGAAATACTTTCAATGCAACAAACACACCCCAAATCAAATCATATCTTCTCTAAAAGAATATATCTGAGGGTTGCGTATATAAGTCTAGCACAAAATATTTTCCTTGTGGAAAAATAAAAATTTGTTTTTGAAATATAGCCATCTCCTTCATGCCTGATCTCATACATGACAATGGTCACCCCATTTTCCCAAATAAAAGGTGGTTTAGTTAAGCACTCAAATCAGGTCAAATTTCACTCAATCTGCATCTAAATAGTAAAAATAAAAATTAACAACAACTCTTTGCAATTAGAGCTGCTTGATTCTGATCCACCAAAAACCAAGGCTGCTTAAATTGTAGTCATCCCATTCGTATGTCTGGTAAAATCACACAGATGCTCCCTATGTTAAATAAGACTTTGTTTGTGTCATGCCCTGATTTCATGATGCATGTTTAAATGTTATTCTTTTAGACATTAAGCAATGCTAGAGGTAGACACATGTCAACCTCTAAAAGAACTTTCGATTACAGCTTTCACTAAGCCTTAAGTAAAGGCCTCATTCTGCTTGTCTTTCTTCTGCTATATTTGATAGCACCCTTATAAGTGAACCTTCTTTTACTTAAGCCATCCCTTCCTTAATGTTCCCTAAAAAATCACATTTTTCTTATTCAAGTTTTGGTATTTTATTCGATGACCTTGCATCTAAGATGCTACCACAAAATAAGAATTTCAGTGTTTTCACCATTCCGTGGTGTGAACTTTATGTCATTCACATAGATTGCTGTAAACATCGTCTTGCATTCCCATAATGGGAGTGCCCAGCTAGTTAAACCAGCATCCACCTCCAGGAATCCAGCGCAGATATTAGCATTTTATAAATTTAGCCAACTCTGTACGGGCAAGCAGCACCACAGAAATTATCGCGCTGACCACACAAAAGTAACAGCACATACAACTTTCTCATTGCAACAGTCAACAACATCTCACAGTATAGTCTCTGAAAATTGATAATGTTCAGTCTCTTCAATAACATGTTTTTCCCATTTATGATCAGGAAAAAATCTATGAGCATGTGAAGACTAAAAACTTCACATACATTACAAAAACTTGACAGGAAAAGTGCATAGGAAGTCTAAACTTTGTTTACAAAATGGAATCAAATTCTAAACCTATCAATGCATCCAATTGAGTACTAAACCTTTTTCCAAAGGTGCAATCAAGTCCTTGCATTGAACAGTACCCATAATTGTCCTCATGTCACTTGAAAATTTACCAACATAGCCTCCTTATATTGCACCTTTCAGCATAATTTAGGACTTAATTATATTTTTCAATTATATTTTAAAATGTAATTGAACAAATCAAAAATTTATAACTTAGATTTTTGCACTTTTTTATAAAGGTTTAGACTAGATCGGAAAAACTGAAAAGTTAAGGACTTAGTTGCATTTTGTACATTAAGTTTAAGAAGTGGCGCAATATTCTCAGAAGTTGACCGTGCGAATTCTATGCATGAAAGGATGTTTGAGAATTCAATTTTCCCCAGAGACAGGTAATTTATATAAACATGGCAGATGACATAGAAACAAGCATAAGAACTTACCAAGAAAAGCTACTCATTTCTAAGCTGGAGACTACAGCTCACTGTAATTACGCCAAACAGCACGAAATTCCTCGCGGAATGTATTCAGGCGAGCTTTCAAGTTCGGTGTTCTAAAACTTGCATGGAGGAGAGTGGCTGAGAGAGCAAGCAGACATGAAGAGTCATATTAGATAAATTGCAAAGTACAAGAGCAACTAATTAAACTAAGCAAGATTCATACCAGAAAGTCCAATCAAAAGTGCCCAAAGGACAGTTAAAAGACCACAGGAGAGGTACCAGAGGACAAGTGACGCTGTGCAAGAATAGAGAAGGAAGAGACCCACTTGTCAATGACTCATACACTGCAGAAAAGAAAAATTCAGAAATGTATGCAACAGCAATGGCGAGTTCGGGATTACCAGAAGAGAATATCAAGACAAACACCCAACGTGGCTGACCGCATACATGAACTGCCCTTTTAGCTGATGGACGCCCCCGGATAACCGGTCTGTTGGGGAGTAAATTGTTAAAAAATAATCATCGGGAAAAACAAAATTTTAAGAAAAGTAAGAGACCCCAAACTTACGTGAGAGATGGCCTCATCTTGGCAGCTAAATGTGGAGAAAACTGCCTAGCACTCCTTGTCACCTTCTCACTAAAAGTGCCTGCAAAGCTGCAGTAACAACCATTGGCAACATCAACAGGCAATGCTAGAGACAAAATCAGCACACTGGACGAGAATGGCAAGACAGGAGAAAAAATTTATGTAGTTTACATTCACCATCGAGCTTGGACATGGAAATATAAAATACTAACTGCTAAGTTCACTAGTATTTCAAAAGCATATGCAATTATATGTTATATAGATGAAATATCACGTAAAAGATGCTTTTCACTAAGATGACTATCCTCCACCAGATGTGAGAGAGAGAGAGATAACTGTTACCTGTCATTGAGAAATCCGATGCTAAGGGTTGTCAAAAGAGCAGCAATAATAGCAAGTGGCCTCCTGAGAAAGCCAAGTGCTGCAGTCGATACAATAATAGATGAAAATTAGGAAAAAAGAGAGTTCTACATTCTTCATAGTCAAAACAGGATAGAAAACTTCCTTCTTACAGTTACTTACCAAGAATGACAACAATCATGATGAAGTAGTTTGTCCTATAGCTGCAAGTAGAAAATATATTACCAGTAATTAGAAGGGAAAATGCCAATTCCATAGAAAAACTATTAAAAGAAAAATGGAGGTTTGCATTTCACTATCACTCTAATATCACATTCCATAACTTATCGACATTTTCTAAAGTACTACATGTTCCCAACAGTTACCAGATCACAGGCCATCCACCTCCTTTCTCTATAAATAGACATCTCTCTACAAAACACAGGTGACAAATAGTAACTGAGCTCCACCCAGCTTCCATTTTACTTCACCATCAATGAATCATGGGATCAAATAATCTTATGCTCAACATGCTTACTATCTACAAATCTTGTAATCACAAGTATCGGTCAGGGGAACAGAGTGGGAGCTTCTCAATATATTTTGCAATTAACCATGCTAATAAGAGGTCATCTATATCAGAAACCAGACCAATGGCGCTCAAAATCACATTTTCAGCTAGAACAAAACCGAAAAAGATAAAAGCTAGTTATTCAAAATTAGGCAAAACAGAAATTATCCGAACTTTTCCACTCAATCTCTTCGAATTTCAGAACAATAAGGCTGTCAGCGCGCGAAATTCAACCGGCACGAATCAAGTTCACATTCCGTGATCAACACAAACTCTATCGAGCGCGCGTCGATTTCGCCGCCCGAACACGACACCTCAGATCCGCCCCCCACCCCCACCCCCTCCTCCGTTCCACGACGGAGCACTCGCGACAAGAGCAAGAGAAGGATCCGCGAATTCATCGAAGACGAGAGAAGGGGAAAGAATCCGTACTAGTAGAGGTTGCATTTGAGGCGGCTGCTCCACTTGGCGTACGATCTCGGGACGGTGAACCTGGAGAAGAACTCGGGCAAGGGGCGAGGCGGCAGCGACCAGTCCACCTCGCGGAGGGCGTCCATCAGATCCTCCGCCGTCACGTTCCCCCAATCCATCGATCCGCCCTCTTCTTCTTCTTCTTCTTCTTCTTCTTCTTCCCCGGTCTCTTCGTTCTCCGCCGAGTCGGGAAACCCTAGAAACAACGCGCGATCGAGGAGAACCGATGGAAATTCGATCGACTCGGTTCGGGACGGAGGTGGCAGGAGACGACGCAGAGATCGAGGGAAGGAGGAATCTTCTAGAAACGAAACGAAACGAACTGAACTTTGCTTCGGCGCGTCGATGGATATTTTGCGTGCGATGATTTTGCCGGTCTTACGTGGTGGGGAAGGAGATGCGGATGCGTTATAAACTCGTCGACGTCTGCCCTCCGATTCCAGGAAAATCGTCGCCTATGTAAAAAGATACCTTTTCTTTCTAGGGTATATACATCCTCCTCTTTTTTAGCCAAAAAAAAAAAAAATTCCTCCTCCTTTTTTTTGGTCAAAAAATTTAAAAATCGTCTCTCTGTATTTTATCATTAATAATGATGCATGTGCTTTTCGAAAGCAATTCATCATCAATTCTTTTCATTAAAACAATTCGCCAGAAATATTAAATGTAATTCTAGAGTCTCTAACATGACATGCTCTGATTTGTTCAAATTTTCACGAGAGAGGGGTGGCCGACACAAAGCTAGGGTGACCAAAGCATTGCTCTCTCGGCCATAGCGGGGCCAAGCGAGAGCCATGACGCCCTCACTCACCACCATCGATGGGCTCGTGACCCTCACCATTCATTGGTAACTTGAATAACACATTAAAAAAGAAAAAAGGAAAGGAAAGAAAAGAAAAGAGAGAAAAATTAATAAAAATTTAAAATAAAAATTGTCCACATCGACATCAATGGTTCCACATAGGATAATAAGCATTAACTAGATCACTGTGTCAGCAATTTTCAATCAAAATTGACCGAAAGAACTAGGGATGAGCATTGGTTTAGGGTCAACCTTGGACCAACTCTAGACTAACCCAACCCTATCAGTCCTGGTCCGATTCCTAGTAAAACCGATTCGATCCTTGGTATTGGGATTCTTGGACCAACACTGTGTAGATTGGTCATCGATCCTGAAAGTTTAGGATCGATCCAATCCGGACCAATCCTGATTCTATATATATATTATATCTAATATATTATTTATAATTTTTTTATATAGAAAAAACCCTAAAATAAATTATATCAATAACATTAAATAGCTCATTAGTGAGGAGTTTAAGTAATTTTACACTATTTTTTGAAAACTTAGATTTTTTACTATCTTTTATGGCGTCAACAGCCATAATTTACAAATGAGGAAAATGTTTTTGTGAAGAGTCTTTATGGCGTTCAAAATGGCATAAATAGCTCCTCACACATCCTCCTTTAGTATTCATTCTCTTCTATCTTATTTGTCCTATTATTCTTTAATTTGCCAAAATCGAAAGAAACAACTTCTCCGCTTGTCACTCGACACTCACCTCACTTGCTTTGGGTCACTCATGCTGCTCACCGCTCGATGCTCGCCTAGCTTCTTACTCCCTGCTTGATGCTCAACGCTCACCCCATGCCTCTTTTAGCTAACCTAGCTCATCGCTGAACCTATAGAGTCGGTCTTGTCCTCACTCGCCTTTTCAGGGAGTATAAAGAATAAAACAAAAAATTATCGATTGGTCCCGAGTTGACCTTGGAACCGGATTAGACCCATTGGGTCGGTCTAGGGTCCTCGGTTGCCTTTTCAGAAAGTACAAACAATGAAATAAATAAATTATCGGTCGGTCCCTCTCGGTCCCAAACTCAATAGGATTAGTCATCGGTCCCAATAATTGAGGACCAGCACTGTGCGGGTTGGTCCTAGGATTAGAGATGGGCCGGCCCAACCCGAACCATACTCACCCCTAGAAAGAACTACATTGGTAATTCGTTAAAAAGTTTATGACTATATTGGTAAAAAGGGAAAATTACCAAAAAAGTCTTAAACCTATTACATTATGCCAATTCAGTCATAAACCTTTTACATATTGTCCAATTCAGTCATATTGACCGAAAAAAGTCTAATGTGGCCTACCTAATTAGCGTCGGCCGTCCTACGTGGCATAGCCAGCACGGATGTGGTCGACGAAAAGTAAAACGACACCATTTCCTATAATTTTAAAAAAAAAAAAAAGACCTCACTTAGACATAAGAAATGCCGTTGTCTCCCCTTCATCAACCAAAGCCCAATTTCCCAAACCACAAACTCACGAAGAACCCAGATTGCTCTTACTTTTTCTCTAGATCTAATCTCATCTTACTTCAATCACGTTCATCAACCACAAAATCGTCAAGCCGAGTCTTTACTGAGAATGTCGTCTTCCTCCCCTTCATGAACCAAACCCCAAATTACCCAAAGCCCTAATTTGGAGTTAGCCAAAATCGCGAACCCTAAAATCATGAAGATCTTGAATTTCTCTTAGTTTTTCTCCCAAATTCGATCACTTCTTACAATTTCCCTCAAGCCGAGTTCTTCTATCATCGAATTAATACTGGTCGAGTCTCCCATTTCACTCAACGCTTGCCTAACACCCACCCTGAATCTTGCCTTTTTTTTCATGATTTTGGCTAGCTGTGTGATTACTCAAATGAACTATTTGAATAAGGTAATATAGATTTGCAACTCATGCAATTTTTTAAGTTTGGAAATATGAATCTTGCTTTATTGACATATGAAACTTTTGCTTGCAGTTTCTTAGAATAATTTTTTTTTAATATAACAGAAGTAGAGTGTTGGGAATAACGGATCCCTAAAAACCGGATTCGACACTAAATCGAACCCCTAAAGTAATGCGGAAGACGAAGCCCGAGAAAAACACGTATCACCGATCGTAAAGCACACCACGAATTCGAGCGTATCTTGTTAGCCACAGATTAGACACCGACGCCGATACGAGGAAGAGAGTCTGACCCTGTTCGATCCGATGATGCCTTGAAGGAAGAAAAACGCTTACTGTTTTTCTTTTCTTTTTTGGAGAGAGAGAGAGCGCGCGGGAGAAGACGTACGTACGTTTAATTTCCAAAAGGTGTCTTCTCCCTCTTTCTCATCCCTTTTATACGTCCCACCATCCACGAGCCCTATTCCTGTGGGCCGGGCTTTTGGGCCCAACATGGGCGGACGGGCCAACTTAGGCCCATCACCCAAAACCATCATGGAGGAATGCAAATTGCACTCTCTTGGAGTTTGATTGTTCTAGGCTCTAACATAAGTGGATAAGATATGCATACCTTGAATTGTATATCTTTGACTGAAGTTGTCGAAATGTCTTTTAATATGCATCGTAACTTTTACTTGCAAATTCAAAGTATAGGAATAAGTCACGGAATGCTCACTACTAAAGCAATAGGCATTTTTTCAAAGACAAAATAGGTTGTAATATGGAGAGTCAATATTAAGGTTCATTTTGATATATATATTGAGAGTTTTCTTTCTCTGTTTATACTTAATACTCTAAGTTCTACTAAATGTTGTTTTAAGCATTATCTTGTTATATTCAAGTCTAGATTAGCCTTATCATTTGTTCCCCTACATTGTGCAATGTTGAACTGTTTGATAAATTACCTGAACTGTTCGATGCTGCATTTGTTTGTCTTTTGCAATAGTAATAATGGGAGGTTATTAAAGTAACAACTATATTGTATATAGTAGTTAGTGCCGCTCTTGTATATATGTCAACTAACTTTAATGGACTAGCTAAGATCTTCATAAATATGTGCTTCTGCAAAAGACAAGTACACAATGTTATAGATGCAATACTTATGCTATCCTTATTTTATCCATCGCAAATGGTAGAATCACAAGAGGAAAGTACAGTTGTAATTTTGAAAGCATGAAAACGAGTTCAACTGGAATTAACAGTGAGGTGTTATCACAACAAGAGACCTACGAATTCATAAAGAGATCCATAAATCCGTCACAATCGAGGAATTTAGTTCTTTCTATTGACAAAGATAATTATGTGTTTTGCTATTGTGATTAGAAATCTCCTTTACGAATAGCATGTACACAAGAGAATCAAGGAATGAGATTTATGGTTGCTCGAGATACAGAAGTTGGGAAGTTGCGGCTTTTTTATTTGGATTGATGCGGAAATCAATAAACCAACAAAGAGTATGTCAAAAAAATTTCATCGAAGCAATGTTGAAGAAGAAACAATTCCAACCCATGATGAGGATGATGGTAGTTTAATGGATATTGAAGTTAGAGCTCTCAAGGCACAATTAAAACGTGTGAAACAAGACATGGCAAAGCTGAAAGAAGAAAATTTGAGATTGAAGATAATGTCGGTTGTGTCGTAGATACTTATAATTTTAGCTCACATGTTATTTGAAAATTTAAAGATGAAAAATATGATGAGCTTGCCATAGAGTATGTTTGTAGACGTTGTGTTATTAGCTATTTTGGTACATATTTTAAGCATGTTATGTATTCTTCCACATGAAGTACATGTATGTACAATCTTCTAATGGGAATGAATCGAATATTAATTGTAAGCTTCTATTTAAGTTTTTGGCTATTTCTCAATCTATTCATTGCTTCCCCACTTGAAGTGGACAACAAGCCTCTACTTCAATAAATAGTGAAACTAGTTCATTGCAATGTAATAAACATTTACAATAGTAAACAAATATCATATCAGATGAACAAAACATTTCATTGCAAAATGATAGAGATTACAATAAATAACTTCACATCCCATCTGTTCCAATCAAAAATCCAAAACACTATTGCACTGATCTCATCATCTAAAAACAAAAAGTCAAATGCCACAGATTATCTTGCTATTACTGATCAACGAATTATCTTGCTATTACTGATCAACGATCAATGAAAAAAAAAAAAAAAAACATAGTTATGACAGTATGTTATTAAACCCAATCCCACAATACTTATTGTCAACATTGTTTTCTATCAATAATTTTAACATTTTATTCTTACCCTTTACCAAAAAAATAATAATAATAATTTTAACATTTTTCTTCTTCCTTAATGGTCCTACTTCTTTTGCTGGAATTTTAGCTACACGTGCAAATGATGTTGATTTAACATGTTGTGGTATTTGTGGTGCTTCACTTAGTGTCTTCTTCGATGAGTAACTTATGGTACTTGTATGTTTAACCTGACATGATTACATTTTATTATGTTTGTAAAATATTTGTTACTATAATCTAAATTTCTAATAAAACACTATTAGCCATCCCAACAACAAGAGAACTTACATTCACATTAATATGGTCACCAATACTACCACTTACATTAACATTGCTTGAACGTTTTTCAACTTACAAAGAGAAAATTCATTTCAATGTTTATTCGAGAAGCAAGCATGACATAATGGAAAATGGAAGTATTTACCAAAAGTTTTGGCCTTGAAAATTGTGTTTGCAATGTGTAGACCCGGTCTTTTTGATTGGACACATTGAGCTATTATGTCCTATTTTCAAGCATGTTCGACATGTCATCTTCCTTCATATCCTTGACATTCTAGTTCTACATGTTATCTCACATTCCTCCCTTGATCTTTTTTGTTTACGTCTATTAGGTTTTACTTTGGCTGAAAGTGGCTATGGTGGCTCCATATTAGTCTTTTTTCAAAATTTCTCTCTTTGACCTGGTAGTATCATGTTCTCATATACAATTAAGAACTTTGTTTTTTTATAATACTCATCAATATAGTCATATGCATAATCTTACCTATGATTTATAGCAGAAATGGCATGAAGACAAGAGATACCAGTTAGTTGCCATCTTCTACAAGAGCATACTCTTTTGAAGACATCCACCACGTGCTTCTCACCATTATTCATCACCTCATATCCAACATCAATATTCTATATCACGTGACAATAAGTCGCACCAACTCTATTTTCTTCCAATTTTCTTGCAATTCTTAGACTACAATATATTTTCCATCTAGCACATGCATCCCTTTGTGTATGTATTCTTGTCATTATCATTGTTCGCATGTCCTCCAATATACTATAAATTGACTTATACTTAGCATCTATAATTCTTCTATTGAATGACTCGCATAAGTTGTTATCAACAATATCACATTTTGCATCAGTTAGAAAAGAAAGCTTCGGACTGGTGCTTCGGCTCTGTTTGAACTAAATCATGATATGCGGTGGGGCTGATTTTTTTCGATACTTAAGAGTGTTCATCATACTCTGCCATAATATTGCTTTTAGCATATTGCCAAAACATTCTTTGTATTTGTATCTCTTTGTATTTTTTGCTCCAATTGGCATAGATGTGTCTGACGTACATCCTATGTTCAACTGTAGACAACAACTCAGCCACGGCTTGTAGAAGGCCCTGAAAAAAAGATTACAATATAAATCATATTTTACAAATTTGATCATCTAATAAGCTTAATGAAAAATTAAATAAATAAGGAACTTACCTTCTGTTTATCGCTAATTATGACCTAACTTTGTCCATATGTGTACATAATATTGAGATCATACATCAAATTTGTTAATAACCAAGTCCATGTATCTCTACTCTCAACTCTAACAATCACCCAAGCAATTGGAAACATTTAATCATTTATATTCCTTCCAACAGCACACAAGATCTTACCTTGACAAATTCCTTTCAAGAAGCAACCATTCAACCCGACAACCTTCCTACACCAATAAAGGAACCATTTCTTACAAGCAGCAAAACAAATATACATTCTCTCAAAGAATGCTTTAGATTGCATATCAGGCTTTTCACCTTTAATGTAACAATACTTCCAAGATTGCTCATCTTAAGCTCCTCTACATAATCCTACAATTTTGCATATTCCTTTTTATAGTTTCCCATAAACACTTTATAAGCAAATAACTTGGTCTTCATACATTGACTGATACTCATATCTAATCCCAATTGCTTCTTGATAAGTTCTCTCAAAACAATAGTTTTAACAGTTGGCATTACTTTTATAGTAGCAAGATAATGATTTGCCAACCAAGAACTCGTCACTCTATTATTTTTAAAGCTAATGCTACAAGTGTGCTCTGAATGGTCAATTTTCACATGAAATGATCTACTACAAGTATCAATAGATCAAGAGATTCTCCTAGGACAACTTTCACTAACACATTTTGCTTTGACACATTTCTTTTCATTCTTTATAAATTTTATCTCTCTACGCTCAGCTACTAAATATTTTATGAGAGCATCTTTGAATTACTTGCTACTATCAAATATCATAGACACAATAAACACAGGTATAGCACAATTAGAATCATACCTTGGAAAGTTGTTTCTCCTTCTAGTAAAGTTATCATTTTTTAGTTCTAAATCAGATCCCAAATGCTCATCTCTATCCGTTTCATAGTACTCTATTTGGTGACCAACTTCAAAATCAACTACATTATCCACATTTGGGAAAGTACTAATTTCACAGATGGTTCTCCTCCAATCAAATACTTTGTGGTCCTGTTATGAAACTCTCTGATGTTCTTCCTCACTTTTAGAAGCTCATCATTATCATGATTATCATCATCAATCGAAATTATTACATCGGCTAAGAAGTTTGTCTCATCGTCATCATCATCATCATCCACAATATATTCATCATCCTCTATGCCGGTATATTCATCTTCATCAAATACACCATCCTGAGCTAAATCACCCTCATTCTCAAAGACCGCATCTTTGCCTAAACTAGAATCATTACAAGCACCCTTACTAGTAACTTGACTAGTATCATTCTCGACATCTACACTAACACCCTGACCATCATCCTCACCTCTCTTATCAACTATAGAGTTTTCTCCATATATTTCGATTAATCCATGGTGTAAATAATTGAAAATTTCTTCGACAACACAACTATCATTCCATATGTATCTCAATTCATCTTCTATAGATTTTCCAAGAAACTTAAAATAAACGTGTTGGAATGTAGTATTTACCCCATTTTCTATGTCACTGATAAAACTTTCATAACTCATTGAATTGATGTTTACTTGCACTAAATCTATCCTCCCCTCAACATATTCAAGCATTGGGCAACAAACAAATTTTCCCCCGTGGAAAAGGCAAACCCATGCCAACTTGTTGCTCATTTCGGCTCTATACAAAAACAAAACTTATGTTATAAGTAGACATATAACAAAGGAACAATATAATAACACATAAAAATAATTGCATACGATATCTTCCTCTGTAAACTTTTCTTATAAGATAAACATGAAAATTATTAAGAGTTAATGCTAAAATTGCTATAAATTGAGGACTTCCAACTTTTAATGCTCATGAAGTACATATCATATGTTTGATGTTTATTTTGACATATATTATTATGATTATTGAAAATATCAGGGCAAGTTGAGAAGAATGATCAAATCTTTATATAACCACCTATATTTAAGATAGATACTCGAAAAAATTTTCTTTTATCAATTGTTATGAAAAAGCATTTACACTTTTACAGTTATTCTTATAGTTTAAATCACTCAGCATAATGTGTTTTGAGGGCTTGAAGAGAGAATTTGCAAATTAGAATTTATTCAACTTGATTTATAGTTCGATTACATCAGCTAATATTTATGTATTCAAAGTGCGTTGCTTATGGCCTTGCATGATTCTTACAACATTTTAGTCATCGTGTAGTCTGTCTTACACTATAGTGAGTACAAGAACAACAACAACATTCACGAAGAAATTGAGGCAAATCGAGACAAATGTATAATTTAGAATAAGACAAGGACGACATACATTTAGCTGTTTTTCGTTGAGTTCGGGACTACCACGTAAAGTTGTTGCTTTTGCTCAATGCTGCCGACAACACAAGGAAATGGGGACCACAACACTTGCTCGTGTTTGCTGTAGTTTGTGGTAGACAAATTGGGTCTTGATCGGGTTATGAACGAACGAAATCTTCACGATTTGGACGTTCGAACCTGGGACTACAATGGATGAAGGCATCGAGTGAAAGGGGGACTCGATTTGTTCATGATTGTTGTACTAAAGTCTTGGCTTCACAATTTTGTGGTTGACAAACGTAATTGAAGCAAGATGAGATCAGATCTAGAGAAAAAGCAAGACCAAGATGGGTTCTTCGTGAGTTTGTGATTTGAGAAATTATGGCTTTAGTTGATGAAGGGGAGACGACAGCATTTCTAAGGTTTAAGTGGAATCCTCTTTTCTTTTTCTTTTTTCTTTTTTTTTAAATAAAAGGAAACAGTGTCGTTTTATTTTCCGACGACCACGTCCGCACCGGCCATGCCACGTAGGACGGTCAACGCTGATTAGGTATGCCACATCAGACTTTTCTGGTCAATAGGACTAAATTGGACAATATGCAAAAGGTTTAGGACTGAATTGGCACAAACGCAATAGATTTATGACTTTTTTGGTAATTTTCCCTTGGTAAAAATTTAAAAAATTCAAAACTAAATTGATATAATTAAAAAGTTTAAAATTAAATTAACAACCATATAATAATTTAAATTTTTTTAGATAATTTTCTCAAGATTTTTTAGTGCCCCACACGCATGGCAACTAAAGGAAAGTGGAAGCGAGATGGGTGCTCATAAGCTCTTGAGACTTGATGGGGCAAGCCTTGATGGACTTTTGTGGGCTTAGATTAGAGTAAATAGAAAACCGATCCAACTTAAATAGATTGCATAGTCGTGTAGATTCAACAATAACATGCTCACTTGTTACTTATCCGATTTGGATCCAATTTTGAAGGGAGTAAGTTAAGATATTAACGTAACTCGTGTAAGTATTTCAGACCAAACGAATATTGGGAAATACACCCATTAAGCCCCTAAATCATTGTTTCTATGAAAAACACATAATAAACTCATTTGTGAAATTAATGTATCAACATATGCTCTAGATGTCATTTTCTCGTTTTACCAAAGTCAAAGTATCGCGACAGAAGAAAAGAGGGGGGAGAGGAGAGAGCGGGTGTGGAAGTGGAATGGGGAGGGAAAGGGTGGGAATGCCGTCAATACTTGCACGATCTTCTTTCGTAGCATTTGTGAATTTTCGACCAAAAAAACTATGGCAAACCAGAAAGGCCTGAATATAATGCACAAATCATGAATTAAATTGAAAATTTTAAATTAACAGGGCGAACTAAAAACATATCCAAGCTTGCTTTGATGGTTGGCTTTATTCTGGCCATTGACACTCAACCAATTTAGGTCATAGAAGAACTTTGATAGATAAGAACGAAGAAAACAAAAATAAACCCTTCACTGCACTAACACTTGTTAGTCCATTCCATGCAGCAAATATACAATAATTGAAAGTGAAAGATAAAAAGAAAATTGCCCTCCATGTGATCACAGTTTCTCAAAATTACCGATTAAGATGACTCTAAGATGACTCTTAAACAAAGAACATAAGTTTATTTAACAGTAAGATGCGGAATAAGGACAAAACGTGGAAAGAGGGAAATAAAAATGCAGGATACATGTAGAATAGATGAAGCTCTACCACCAACTACTAGAAATCAAACAATTATAACCGATGCACATTTTGAGTGGCTAGTATCAGATAGAGTCAAAATGAGAATGAAGAAAACAGAGATAAATCATTCACTACATGAACACTTGTTAGTCCATCCCATGCAGCATATATACAATATTTAAAAGTGAATGACAAAAAGAAAATTGCCCCCGTGTGATCACAGTTTCTCAAAATTACCAATTAGGATGACTCCTAAACAAATGACATGAGTCTATTTAATAGTAAGATGCGGAATAGGGACAAAACGTAAAAAGAGGGAAATCAAAATATATGATACATGTAGAATAGAAGAAGCTCTGCTACCAACTACTAAGAACCAAACAATTATAGCCAATGCACATTTTGAGAGGCCAGTATCAGATAGAGTCAAAATGAGAACGAAAAAAATAGAAATAAACCCTTTACTGTATAAACACTTGTTAGTCCATCCCATGCAGTAGATATACAATACTTAAAAGTAAATGACAAAAAAGAAAATTACCCCTATGTGATCACAGTTTCTCAAGATTACCAATTATGATGACTCCTAAATAGATATAAGTTTATTTAACGATAAGATGTGGAACAAAGACAAAACGTAAAAAGAGAGAAATCAAAATGTAGGATACGTGTAGAATAGATGAAGCTCCACCACCAACAGAGGACATAAGTCTATTTAATAGTAAGATGCGGAACAATGATAAAACTTGTCATGTATCTTATTTTTATCACTTTCAAAACATAATTTAGAAATTCATAAAAGAGATTAGCACCACTCAATGCTATCCAAAGGGAAATTCAAGGCTACATTGCTTAGATAATTTCAAATTTTCTCAAAAAACATTAACTAAATATCAAATTTGTGTGCCAACTAATTTCAACTGAAATTATAATAGGTAATGCCATTTTTGGTGTCAAATCATTAATTACAATTTGATAAAAGATTTGAAGAATAACCACTCGATGACATAATTTTGTTCCATCTTACGTAACAAATAGCTACTCACACAATGTGTTATTTTTTTTCCTACAAAACTTCAATTTAAGTAAGTTCATAACAAAATAATAAAAGACCCTAAGCTTTGTTGACCCAAAAGATGGCTAGTGATAATCAACATCAAAGATAGTAATTTGAAACTGATTTCCATTACATATGCAAAACTTCAAAAATTCACTATCATTAAATTGTAACTCTAAATCGATTTATTGAAATTCTATTACTCCAAAACATTTTCGGTTATCATTACTATATGATTTTGTAGCTAGATAACTCATAGATTAAACCTAGCAAACTCGGAATTCAAACAAATTCGAATTTATAACTTGAAATATTTTGATTAAATAAATGGTATGAATCGTTATTGAGTGCTACAAAATGAAATTAATATGATTTGTCAAGGTCTCTAATGCGTAAATGTGACAATCCCCCTCTCTCTATTAATAAATCATTCCCTCTATATTTTCTTATTTTCCTTCTTATTATCTTTTTTCTCTAATTGTATATCGGCTCAAGTAAAATTCAACTTGACTTAAAGCCATTTGCCTACTATGAATATTTTTGCAAGCATGTTTGTTACATTATCTAATCTCTGTCATATTTAAGACATGAGTTCACAAAATTGTAGAAGTGATAAGCACTACTTGTTGCTAGGAGCTTTGCTAACCCAAAAGATAGCCAGAGATAGGGGAAAACCAGCGCCAAACATAATGACTGAACACTTTTCAATAGTGTGTATAAGATTTAAAAATTTTACCATAACCAAACCATGAGTCTAAATCAATTTTTGTAAAATCCCATCGTTTTATAATATCCTAAACTTTCCCTACTACATGACTTTACGAGTAAACAACTCTTAAATCAAATTTAACAGCTCAGAATTCAAATGAATACTACGGCTTAAATGAATCAAAGCTATAAATCCTTACCACGTGCTATAAAATGAAATTACTTTAACTTGTGGATACTTCCAATAAGTGCATGCAACATATCCATTTCCTCTCGCTCTACCTCTCTTGGTCTTCCGTCTCTCACTCCTTCTACTTTTCTTCTTCTTTCCCTTTTTTATCCCAATCTCTCTCTCTCTCTCTCTCTCTCTCTCTCTCTCTCTCTCTCTCTCTCTTCATTGGCTCAAACTGCAAATATAATTAGAAAGAGCTTAAGTGAGATTAGAATTGGGCTTAGAATTATTTTTTCAAGCTCATTTGTTAGATGCCCACTATATTTGTGAATACTCTTAAGTGTTAAACATATTTGTAAGACGTAACCAATATTATAAATAATCATGGTCCAATCTTCAACTATACTCCCAAACTTGTGAGAACAATGAGAGATATCCTATGAAAAAGTTTAGTTCACAAACTTGTTGGTCCCAACAAGGTCTAGCCGAGCTTGATAATTAAACATTATTGTCTAAATTTGCCTAGCCGAGCTTGTTAATTAGATACTATTGTCCGAATTCACTCGAAATACTGTTTGAGCCCATCTGAATTGTTGGGCTATTTAAAAGCACTTCGTTATCTTTCTTTTATTTATTTTTTTCAAGTTAGTACACATTCGAGTTTGTAAATAATATTTTAAGTACAACGGACCATTTAACCACTAATGTCAATTTCGTTGAATCTTTATAACCTCATTCTATCAACTTTGTGTTGACGTGTAGTGCTCGAATTATTATCGGATTAGGCCCGCCGGTTCCGTGCTCGTCCATCCAAATTAATGAAATAACAAAATCGACCAATAAGGTCGCGACTCATCTCCGGCCCGTGATTGCACACCATAGAACCGGCCACACCCTAACACTGCCGATAAAAAGAACACGTTGTCTTTTCATCTGGTTAGCCAACAGGCAAAAAGCGCTTCCCCTTTCGATCCTCCTCTCCTCCTCTAATTAAACGCAAAAATCCAATCTAAAAAGAAAAAAAAATCTAATCAAAATTTCAATCCCTCTCTAATCCAAAACCCAGCCACATTCATCTTCCCGCTAATCACGACCGTGACGCAAAGAAAATACACATCATCTTCTCCACGTTAAAAAGAGGACGACAGAGGACGATTTTTCACCTAGTTAACTCAAATCAAATCAAATCAAGATATTTAATCATTATTATCTCTTGTAAAATTAATAATTATTGACTGAAATTAATTAATTTTATAAGACTGGATCCCATTTCTTCCCCCCACGCTCCATATCGAAATCCACCTCCATTGATTTCATCTTTCTCTCCTTCTCCCTCCCCCCCCCTCTCTCTCTCTCTCTGGTTTCGTCGATTCTCGCTCGGCTCTCTTCCCACCTCGCCGTCGCGCTCGGCGATTCAGGCGTAAGGGCCCAAAGCCCACGTGTCGCGGCGCCCGATTAGCTCGTCGCGCAGCTCCGATTCGCCGGTTCCGGCGGCCGAGCTCGGCGTCCGATCGATTCTAGGGTTTCGTCCTTTCTTCCGTCTCGTCAATGGCGCAATCGGCGGGGAGGGGGAGGGTGGTGGGGATTACCTGGTGGGCAAGCAAATCGGGTCGGGGTCGTTCTCCCTGGTGTGGCACGCGCGGCACCGGTCCCACGGGACGGAGGTCGCGATCAAGGAGATCGCCACCGGCAAGCTCAACAAGAAGCTGCAGGAGAGCCTCTTGTCCGAGATATACATACTGAGGAACATCGACCACCCGAACATCGTTCGGCTGCACGAAATCATTGAGGTGGGTCGTCTCTCGGGACGCTTTTTCCGGCATCTTTCGAAATATGCGGCAAGTTGCTTACTTTTCCGCGTTGAAGCTCGTTAGGGGATAATTGTAGGCTGTGGCGCGGAGGGGTTTCCGGCCCTTCTGGAGATGTAGGATGTTCTTTTCCTGTTTTATTTATTTATTTATTTATTTTTATTTTTTTGCCTTGGGCTGGTATGTTATGGAATATGAATGATTGGGCGATCTTATTACTAAGGTCACTGCTGGTTAGGCGGGTGTGATGAGGTTTTGAGCAAATTTTTGTTACGGAACGTATTAGAAAGGTTAGCGTTCCTAGTGCGTAAGGAGACCTTTTCTTGTTACAGAAAAATAACTTTTTTACTGAAGAAAAAGCATTAGATGCTTTGCAGTTCATCATGAATTTGCTTAAGTCCAGTAGATATCTTATTCTGTGAAAATACTGTTTGGATGATAGAGGATAAAGATGTAATGGCAATTGGAATGATATTAATTCCTATTTTGGCTAAGTGATTGTTAAATTTTTGTCTCTTAGGGGTCCCTCATCTGGGATCCCTGGGGAAGAGGATCAAGTTGGCCCTTGCGAATAGCTTGATGCACTATCTCCCTTCAACCCTTTGAGGGAATGGGCTTCTAGATGCGGTATTTCGTTAGTGATCCTTTCGGGTCCTTGGCTTGTCACATGAGTCTAGGTGTACAACCTTTGTAATTTAATGATATACCCATGGATTGGCCAATTCCTATTTGGAAGGATGCAACTTCTTAACCGCTGCAGTCTCTACTCCCACTAATAGTTTAGCACATTCTTTGTTGTTACTATGCAGTCGTCCCGAAGCACAAGGAGATTTTACTTTATCGAGTAGTTGGATCATAATCTCTTACCATAAAAATAGGCGCATTATAGATTGGGGCGTAAAGTCCATCCCAATTGAAGGTTCTTTATTGGACGCGAGAAAGTCTAGGGTAGCAAGTTTGCCTTCTAAAAGCATTTGTTAGAAAGGAGTTGATGTGTAACTAGCAATCAGTAACTATGTTGACATGTCAGACACGAGTTCATGATATGTTGCTGAGCTGTTATCATATGTCTATATATTTATGATCTTTGGAGATGTTATCAGTAGCTTAAGATTGGAACCATGTTGCATGAGTCAGGCCCCTGGGAAAATACATCTTGTACTGGAATACTGCAAAGGTGGTGACCTTTCCTCGTATATCAATCGCCGCGGAAGAGTTCCTGAAGAGATTGCTAAGCACTACATGCAACAGCTAGGTGTGTTAGAATTTAATTTATCTACATTTCATCTATGAGATCCTTTGTTTCCAACTCTCCGTGATTTGAGTTTCGGTGATTGTCTCTCTGCAGCAAACGGTCTACAAGTTCTTCGTGACAATAATCTTATACACCGGGATCTGAAACCACAGGTGCGGTAATTGCACCTATGTTAATTCCAAGAATTTTAGGTTTCTCCTATGATTTTTTTGATTAATTCATACATTTGTAAAAATTGATACCACGCCAACATGTCCTTAAGTGCTTTAATATCCAAAAGGACAAATTAGATGTTATTCATTTGTTGCAGAAAGAAGTATATATCTCCAGAAAAATAAATTGTATGCGAATTTTTTATAGTTAACATTTATCATAAGCATATTGCTTGATATTCTTCTTTTTAATACAGCCTGATATTCGTAAGATCTTGTACATATTGTAACATGGATGACCCCTTCTATAGACCAAATATGAAAGTTCTGTCTTCTTGGTTACAGATAAAACTAATCATAGCATATTGCCTGATACTCTTCTGTCTCATCCATTCTAGTACTTTTCAGACGATGAACATTTGATAACATGTATTACCCTTTGTACAGAATCTCCTTCTATCTACCAATGATGAACGTTCTGTATTAAAGATTGCAGATTTTGGATTTGCAAGGTGACTGGAGCCCTCTCTCTCTCTCTCTCTCTCTCTCTCTCTCTCTCTCTCCCTGCACCCACATCGATAGACAGCGAAGATGATACGTCTGCCTCTGAATGTGATTTTCATTCTCTATATATTTAATGTGTAGATCAATTTTCTAATTATAGTTAAAGAGGGGATAATTTAAAACTCAGGGTTATTTAAGTGACTATGCATGGACTTTGTTTAGTCATTTAGGGAGACTTGATTTCATGTAATTCCATCTTGAACCTGAATGGGTGCAGCCTATGTTCTCAACAATCCTCAGGAATAGCTCGTAGAGAATACAAGTGCTGAACCTTGTGTATGCACCTCCCAATCTAGGCCTTCACTATGTTACCAAATGCTATTTTGCAATTTTGCAGTTTTACAATTTTTCCTGTAAAGTACATCTCGATGATGTCGACTTCTAAGGTGAATGTCAATATTAATAATTGTAATTTGATGGTGTGTTTTGTCGCAGCTTTTTGTATTTTCTATATTTAATCTTCTTCTTAATTTGGACCTGTACTGGGTAAATATTTTGAGGGCTTTGGTACTTCAGGCTTACCATGATTCATTTTTTACTACGTCAAAAACCTATTCAGACTAGGTGGGCATGTGACTTGATCTGTTTTACAATTTTTTTTGGGAATGTAGGTCTAGTGTTTTTTTAAGACATCTGATTGTGCTGAGGTTGTGCAATTTCGTTTTACTGATTGGTTGTGTAAGTTTTGTTTTTCCACTTAATGTGATTATTCTCTATTGGCAGATCGTTGCAACCAAAGGGCCTTGCAGAAACTTTGTGTGGTTCACCTCTTTATATGGCACCAGAGATCATGCAACTTCAGAAGTATGATGCTAAGGTAACATCTTCTACTCTCAGTTTAAGTGCAGCCATTGCTTCTAGAAACTTATTCTTGTTGAATGAAATGTGCAGGCAGATCTCTGGAGTGTTGGTGCAATACTGTTTCAGCTTGTGACTGGAAAAACCCCATTCACTGGGAACAACCAAATGCAGGTATAACTGATGTTGCCTCATGCCAGAATGCTTTTAAATGCTTTCTAGCACCCATAGGATAGCAATTGCCCCTTATTTGTAGCTTCTGTCTTGACCCTTTCCTTCTACATGCTTTGCACAGTTGCTTCAGAACATTGTAAGATCGACAGAGTTGCAGTTTCCTCCTGAAAGTAGGGATCTAAGCTTTGACTGCAAAGATTTGTGCCAGAAGTTACTTCGCCGTAATCCAGGTATTTGGGAGCATTCTAGCTTATTGTCAAATAAGAAAGGGAAAATGAACCCACCAAAGAAATTTTAACCCTTATCCTGATTGTTTAAGGACTTTGTTAGGCATAGATTGCTATGGAGAAGTTGTGATGTGGTTCATGTAAATATGAAAAAGGATGCAACAAACCGTTCTAATTCTCTTTAGGACATTTCTCATTTTAGAAGTCATCATTAGTGTTGCGTTGAATCTGGTACCTTTTGTGACTATTTGTTTAGTCAAGAATGAGATAATCTGGTAACATCTAGATCTTGTGATTAAATAATTGTTTATCTAAAAGCTTGTGAAAATTAGAGGGCATCCGCTACTAATTAGATGTTGGTTCTCCAGTTCCAGGAAAAAAATAAAATTTCTGGAAGTAGCATTGAGCATGGCATATAGCAAGTGTGGAGCTTGAGGGTTTTCTTTGTTCTTTGTTCTTGTCAAAGGAGTAAAAAATGGAGAACAGGATTGGGAGTTATCTATCCCAGAGAAGGGTGATTTTCATGATGACTTAGCAGATGCTGATATGATGGTTTTACCAGCTCTTCATGATATGTGAGCAAAGCCTCTAGACATGGTGTTGTGTGTACAAAGCTATACCTGTGGCAAAACCATTTATTATGTAATTTCATTACCTTGTTTTACTTCAGATGTCCAGAGACCTTGGACCTCGGTTATCTGTGTTTATTCCGTAATTCCATTTAGCTGAAAACCTAGTTATATGAGAGTAACCTTTCTTACTAGTGTTTGAAGTTCTGGTTCTGCCTGAGGAGGCCATCTGCGCAATGAAACTACAACTGGCTTTCTACCTGTCTCATATATTTGTGAATGTTTGAATACTAGATTTTATTTTTTGCTAATTGCAAAAATTCATTGCTCTTGATACTTAAACAAACTAATAAGGGAAACCAGGAAGACCTTTTTAGATTTAGTTATTTACCAATGGAATCTGAATTAGTTGTTAGTCAGTTATCAGATGCTAGAGTTACAGTGAAAAAATCCTCGAAATTAATTTTTGTTTGAATATACAGTTGAACGTTTGACTTTTCAAGAGTTCTTCAACCACTCATTTCTGTCCCAGAAGCAGCCAGATGGTTTGTTGAGGTACTTTTGAGGGACAAACTTTTGTCATCAGACCTTATGCATTAAAACCTTCTGTTCATGACTACAAAATTCTTTCAATGTGCAGAAGTAGCAAGTTTTCAAGAACCTTGGATAGTTTTCCTTCATCAGAGTCTGATCCCGTGAAGAATGAAGAGGAATTGGTTCATGATGATTGTTTTCCCTTTTTTCTTGATGATGATTGTAATGGTTCAGTTAGGAGTCCATCCTTTTCAAATAGGAGGACCCCAACACAGTCGATTCAGGGATTAACTGATCCAAAGATTGATAAGAGAGAATTGCCATCCGCTGCTTTTAGTTACAGACGAAATTCAAGGGACAGTAGTAGCAGCAACATGAAGATAGAGAATGATAGCTTTAGGCCTGACACTTATAGTAATTCTGATGCAAAACCAAACGATCCTTTGTTGGACCAAAGACCAATGAACAGTCGCTCAAGAGGTATGCTCCTTTTCTCTCTTTATTTTCAGTTATGAAAGCTAGGATTGTCTTTGAAGTATATCATCTAATTCACAGTCGCAGACTCAATGGAGTTGATTGATGACTATGTTCTAGTTCCTGGACCTCCTTTGGATGTCTCATCTTCCTCTCTTAGTGCTTCTAAGACAAGCCAGTTTCCATTCAAATCAGATAGTCCACCTCAGGCATCTCATGAAGTGGCTTTCCCATCAAGTGCCCCAGTTTCAATTGGTCTTTTAAGTAGGGGTAATATTTACCAAACGGGAAGCGTTGGAAGTTCTACTGTTGCTCGAGGGACTTCATTTGAATCCATGGATAATGTAGATGCCTTGGAAAGGCCATCGTCTCACTGTATGATGAGAATTATGTTATTGCAACAGTTCACATCTATCATCAAGCAACTAGTGAATGAAGAGGCAAGTTACAACTCAATCCCTGGATTCTGACTTTTATGTTAAATGAGTACTTGAGTGACCCTATTGACATGATCAGTTTGCATCTGTTAAGTAGTAGCATGGGGGAGATTGTGGAGTGAAATTTTGATTTTGTCTAACTTCATGGTGAAATGTGCAATTTCTCATTCTGGTTCAGTTTTAAATGTGGTACTTTTGGCTTATGGTTCTTGTGCTGAAGTATGGATGGGGGAAAGGGAAGAAGAGAAGGGGGGGGGGTTGTTTTTCCTGAGGATGGGTAGGCTATTTTGTCTCGTACATGAGACATATCCTGCTAACGCTACTAGCATTTGAATCTTGTAAAATATTGTTGCCCGTAAAAACTTTCTGGAAAGATGTCAGTTCTTGCAAATCATAGGAATGCCTATACCATTTTCTTTTCTTTTCTTTTCTTTTTTCAATTTTTCTATCTAATTTTAAGCAAATATTCGTATATCAAGAATTCTAACACAAATAGGGGAAAACAGATAATTAGCCCTTTGGATTGGTTTAGTTGTGTAGGATCATGGCACTTGATTTCTCACATCATCAAATCCAAAAAATACTACTTTTGATTCATCTAGATTTTGGCTCAGGGCTCCTCTTTGTCTATGATCATGGTATTTCCTTTGTATAGAGGAATGCCATTTTATAATTGAAAAAATAAATAACAGTAGAGATGAATAAAAGTTGGTAATACTTTACCAAAAAAAAAAAAAAAAAAAGTTGGTAATATATATCAGTTTTCAGTGGTTAGGGAATAAAGGGGTCTTTTTCTTTTCAGCATCCTGTGCACATGTGGAGGGACTTGGGCCCAATTATCGATTAGAATAATGAAACTTGTTCTTACATTTCGAATAATTTTTCATGAGAGGGTATGTGGACAGATATGGGGGTTTTGCAATACCTCATACCCTTTAATTGAGGGTTTGCGATGTTTGATAACCAACCGGGAATTAAAACTCAGCAACGTTTGACCTCATAAATTGTTAGTTCCTTGAGTTAATTATGCGCTTGTCAATCTGCTACCTGTTGCTAGGTTTAGCATGCATCTCATACTGATTACACCCACAAGAGAAATATTGCCTTCAGCATTTATTGAACTGCACTCGTGAAACTTTAGGCTTATACATCTTTGTGTTAATAAGTATGTCTTGAATCTACAAATAGATGGAGAAGGAAAAGCATTTGAAAGCATTTTCAATCCAGCTTGTGATTCTTGCTATATGGAAACAAGCATTGCACATATGCCATACAGAGGCTGCATCTGCTACGGAAGGAAGTCCCAGCCCAGTGACTGATGCTTACAACACCTTAGGGCCGGAGGAGGTTTCCATCCATATCGAGGGTGAATTTCTTCGAGAAGTGGAGTATGCTGAGGAACTTGCAAAGGTTATTGAACCAGGTCTGTCTTCTCTATATTTTCTTCTGACTTGGATCATTTCTTTGTTTTACTGTTGCTTTACTGCACCATTTCTCCTTCATGGCACAAGTCAAATTCTATTATGATCATTTATCCTCTGTATTGGTTATCAAGTAAAATAAAATGGACTTAAAAGATCTTGTAGAATTCTAGTTCTGAAAACTGTCTTTAACTCGAAACATTTGGTATTCTCAATAATTCCCAATAGTGTACCGAGGACCTAACTGAAGGGAAGACATGGGAGGACAAATTATGTCAATTCATGTTCTTTGCTTGGTCAGTCACTAGTGTACTTCAGCATAACAGAACTCAATTGTAATTTAGTATGACTGTTCAACCTCATTTTATCTCACTATGAATTGAACTGTGAAACCCCCCCCCCAAAAAAAAAAAAAAAAAAAAAAAAAAAAAAGTGAGGTACATCTTTCTGGTTTATTTAGTGTTTAACATAAGTAAGATGATTGCAGGAAGTAGAGAAATGCCATTGCCAGATGCGATGGAGGCAATATTTCAATCTGCTCTTGATCTTGGCAGACGTGGGGGTGTAAGTGTTCTTTATTTATATTTGTCCTTCCTGCTATTATCATGTGGTTGAAGTGATGTCCATTAAAGGCCATTGATGTAGATCTACTAGTCATGCTAACACTGTGTAATGCCTGTTATGAAATGTTTTCAAAGGTTGATTTACAAAATTTTAGGTGGCCATACATCATTGGTTTTGTATCTGCATTATGAAAACTGCATCAAATGATGTATGGCCAGGTAAATTTTGCAAATGTTTGGTACCCCTAACATTATTCTCACGTTTCATCTAAAAATTGCCATATAGCATTGTTGACTCTTAAGAGTGTCCAGAACAGAATGATTCAATTGCTATGCCTTTGGATGAGTGATTGCTCTTTTTCTTTCGTAATGACTTGGTTAGAGGTCTTAACCTATTGATCGGTCAATGCTTTGTCTGCCTTGATTAAGCTGATGAATCACTAGGTAGAGCAAAGTATGTACAGAGCAGGGGATGTATGGGATGCGATTCAACTGCTAGGCAGCCTAAGTGGCATGGCCTATTCAGCAATTTGCGCTCAATGCATGAATTGTCAAACATACTGTTGTTATATTGCGGTTGCACTATGTAAAATTTGTAAATTGAAATGTTAGCTCTAGCTGGGATTTTTAGTATTTGGAAACTTATCATATTGCTTTGAAATTATCTATAAAGTCTTGACACCAGTTCAACGAGTGTGTGGGCTGACGTACTTAAATGTTGCTGTTGCAAATTGCAGGTTGAAGAACTTATGGGTAATGCAGATGCAAAATCATCGTATTCAAAGGCTGTGCAGCTGTTACTCTTTCTTCTAGTGGAGGCGCCATCGCTTCACCTCAATCCACCTTTCTCCCTCACTAACTCAGACCGATATAGGCTTCGTAATTACATTAATATTCTTAAGAACAGAATTGATTAAGGTCGGGCATGGCTCTTCACAAAAGCGAAGACCTGCAATGAACCACATAGCCAATGAAAGTTACTTTACTCCCTCTCCCTATTAACTTTGCTCCTGCTACGACACTGTAAAATAATTTATCTGTACAGTTATTCTTCATGTGACCGGGGTAAATTGGTAGGATTGGATTTGTAAATAGGCTGGAGGATGAAAAATTCTCAAGTTCTGTGCAGAAATTAGCAAAATGCCTTCACTTGTTTTCATAGGAGGTGTTTCAGCCAGTCATCATATTCCTTTAAGATTCATAGAGTTTTGTCATTGTACATACCACAATTTGACTCGTCCCACTAAATTTCCACTGGACAATGATGTGAGGGTACTCTGTTGAGCTCTCTATCTTTGGAATGCTGCACCTGACAAAAAGAGAGATTTGCGCATTATCCTTTAGTTAATAGGTGGGCTTGGCTTTTATGTTGTAGGCGTTAAAGATGATTAACAATACTTTCGCGCATTATTTCTGTCGTAGGGCGAGATGGCAGTCAAGGTCCATTTATCGGAGTCAAGACCTGACAGGTTCTCAAAGCTCTTGTACCATACTCAATTATTTGAAGTTGGCATGTTCTGAACGATATTAATTATGGAAATAGCATGACCCTTTTACCTATCTGTTGTTATATGTATGAATTCTTTTGAAAGCTCATCAATGATCCATAACTAGATAATGTTTCAACATTCAGACTTATATGAACCAATTACAATTACTACCGGGAAATAGCTCTGAACCGAACTATACTTGTTCTAGGGACTTTCCTATATTCAAATTGATTACAAATATAGAGAGTACGATGCTATGTTGGTCAAGAAAACACCAAACAACACTTTCTCTAGGGCAACTTTTCCTATTTTAATGATAACAAATATAGACCATCTGAAACGAAATGTTGATTACTTATGGGTAAGACAATACACACACACACACACACACACACACAAATAGGAGAGAGTTTGTATTTTTAAGAAATGAATTTGCATCACCGGTCGATCCACGTGAGTGTTCATCGTTTAATTACTCCACAACATGCATCTCTACTATATAGAGAGCAAACTCAATAAGGGATTTCAAATATCTGCACAAAAGTTTCATGGAACATCCATGTCTTTTATTAAGATTTATTGTGATAATATGTTGTAGCAAAATTGAAAAAAAAAACCATAATTTTAACAATGACAATAATTACAACCAATCCCGTGAATTTTACTTTTGAAAATTGAATTTTTATTTTTCTCATCAACCATTCCGTTCCCAAACTAATTCGCATTCTTAAACTTCTCTCTCTCTCTCTCTCTCTCTCTCTCTCTCTCTCCCTAACTCCGGTAGTCAAATACTACGCGTATGTATTCTTTCTCTCTCCCTCCCTAACTCTGGTAGTCAAATACTACGCGTATGTATGTGATTTTTAATTCCATCTCCAGCATGCGAACTTATAAAAAGATACTCGTTCCTTTGCAATAAAACCTAATATGCACGTATATAAAACATATGCATTGTTATGCTCGGGTAAAAATGTTTCATGTTTTATTTTATATCTTTTGATGAGTCAATTAAAGATGTAGCTGTCAATTATTATATGTAAACCAAAGATATGATTATGTACGTCATATTCATATAAATACATATTTATTTGGCTTTTCCATTTGATAGGATGAAGTAATAACAAAAAATCAGTCGTTAGATGCAATCTTTTTTTATTAAAGTGCCAATCAAAATAACTTGTGTATCCTAATGATGTAAAATCATGCTAAGAATTTTTATTTATTTATTCAATTTGTATAAAAAATGACAAAAAAACAATTGTTAGATGCAACAGCTTCTATAAAATGTATCCATTAATATAGGTATACTTATAAATGCAAGTTTTACTCACCTATTATCCAAATGATGTAAAATCATCAATATTCTTGCAGATTCACTCTTATATTATTGCCGAAATTTTTCTTCACATGCTTTTCCGTGTCATGTTCCATTTAATCTATGTCCATATATAATTAACTTTTAAGCTTTCTTCTTTCTTTGCACGCCTACACATTTTCTCTTCACCAGTATAAAAGTAAGCCAAAGGGTTTATGTTGTACGTGGATTGTATTATATCCGATATAGAACCGGTTTTTCCATACTTGTGTCATGTGTTTCTTGAAGTCACTTTTAAAATTAGAATCAAATTTTGGGAATTAAAATGATATGATTAGGTGAGAGCATGAAGAAATAATGCACATTCTTAGATGGTTGTGATAATCTAATTCTTGAGTAAAGTTGTATTAACTATTTTCATCTACGAAAATAAAAGCACTTGTTGTTTTAGTCACATAGAAAGCTTGGCAAATAGTATATTGGAAAAAAAAAAAACGACTTTACAAATGCGACATTTCTATAGCCTAGTTTGCTTATGTGATTCTTAATTTTTTCCGTTCTTTCCATAACAAAACAATTACTATAAATAAACATAGAAGGAAAATAAAATATTTTTATTAGTCACTTAAAACGGCAATCAGTTTCTTTATATGTTATGCAAAGGTCGTTTATTTACTTTGCCATTAAATGATTAAACTAGTTGGTGGCATGATATTAATCAACTTAATCGTAACTTTCAATTTCTCACACTATCATAAGAGGTTATGATTTTAAGGCAAATCTGGATTTTAATTTTTCTATTAGATGGTATAGAATATGCGAACATGTCCAGATAAAATACTGGTTGTGAAAATAATAACTAGAGTAATCTAGAGTTGTATATGAAACTTTATGTTATGGACAACAAAATTGTCTTCCAGAAGATAAAATTTTAGAATTTTTTCCGATATGGCTGACGAAAGGTAATAATATCGACATTGATTTAGTACGGATACCTACTAGAAAAATCTATTTTACCGCAATAAGGTGTGAATTTCACCTACTCTCTGTTTCTGGACTTTGGTCAACCAATCGAGTTTCTTGAATCAACATGTCGTCTCCTCTCCTCCATGGGAAGGCTTTTTGGAGGGTCGGGGAATTTAGAGACAAGGAAAATTTCGAGAGAGACACGACGATTCGTTAAATAAGTCTAAGACGTTGACTGATGCGGGCTGCAATTTGGGTTTTGACGTGAAAATACAGCATTCAACCTTTGCATTGTCAAATATAGAATGGACAAAGTGGTACTGAAATGATGACAAGGGTTCATGGTAACTTTCCTAAAGGAAAAAAGCATGGCGATTCGAGCAAAGTTACTCCTCTTGACGTGGTTTTGATAAGTTCAAGACTAAAAATATGACCGTACAGTTTTTGACGTGCATACTTTGAATCACATTATCGATTTGATTGAGATTGCCTCGGGTATCAATTAACTCCCAAGTGATGCAAAAGTGACTTTGACGAGTTTAAGATATGATAATGTTATAGAGAGAATTGTGGAAGGAATTCGAGTTTGGGGTAATGATTTGGAAACCATACAAGTGGCTATATTTAACGGGACAACCATACGCGGTTTGACTAATATGACCAGTTAAACCGAATGGTTTACGTGTAAAGTACTATATATAAATGAAACACGTGATTTACAGAAGCTGTGATTGGTGAAGATCGTAGAGGTTTGCTTCCAATGACCTGCTGGTCTCAAGTTTGAACTTGGTGGGATGAAAGTTGACTCTTTATTTTTTATCTTTTTATTTTGGAGAAGAGCAAGTACGCAACATGAAATATATTGTTTTGCCATTATATCGAGAAAAAGAGTCCTAACTTAATCGGTTTTAGGGCATGGAGAGTGCTATGGCAGGTCCGATGTTTGAAGTCTCCCCTTTCAATTGTTACTAATTTAGATTTTTAATGTACTGATCCGGTTTAATCAGACGCATGCTTGGCAAATGAACCGGAGGACCAATTGATTCGACCCATTCTACTGGATACAAGGGGTATTTTCAACCAAAAAAAAATCACAAATTGCCTATATCCATATATTTTTTTTATCAGCTATTAGACTCACTAGAGAAATTTGTTTGTTGTTATTATGAAATCAATCTAAGGGACAAACGGTTTACCTACGTATTAGGATAAACTGCATCAATAGTCATGCACATTTTGTTTGATGTGTAATCAGATCTTAAAAATTCAAAAAAATGCAATCAAGTCATTTCGATAAACACTCGGCCCAATTTTACTAACGTAGTACAACAAAATTTGACAAACTATTTATAAATTTTATATTGATAGGGAATATGAAGCATGAGAATTTTTTTTTGTCCAAAGAAAGTTCCATTTATTATCAAGATGATTTATAAAAAGATCCATAAGAAGTCTCAAAAGTCACCATTACAAGGTAAGCCCTTAAAGCTCCAATCTAAACCAAAAACCAAAATTTAAGGTATATCATCATAACATGGAAATAATCACATAGTTGTCTTTCAAGAATAGATCTATGATTGCATCTAAGTGATAAGATCGATGGCCGATCATCAAATTACACATCATCATCAATGATAAATACACGTCAAGATCTCTATCTATAGTTACTGTTATGCCTTTGGTATTGTACACTTAAGTTCAATGTCGCGAACATCATCACCATACAAAAATAACTAAACATCTTAAACAAGTTCAAATCTGACACTTATGATAGCGAGCCATATACCATTGAAATTGGAGACAAAGTATTTATTCATTAAAACTCCTAAATCTAAAATTAGATTGAAGAGAAAGGCTCCCAAATCTAAGATCAGAAGAGGAAAGCTACCAAATCTAAATCTAAATTGGAAGAGTAAGGGGAAAAAAACAAAGGAAAACAAAAGGAGCAATGAAAATTGACTTCTAATTTAAGGCGCAGAATAAACATGGACTCATTGAGATTAATTTTGCTTCTCACCAGTGCAGATGAACAGAGGTGTTATCCCGTTTGGCCCTAAAAAACTTATCTAAACTGAGCTATTCGTTGGATAAAGAAAAACAGAAGAATTTCAATACGCGTGAATTTGCCTCCCAGGAAATAACCGTTTAAAATGAACGATTGATTCAAGCAAAGTCATGGTTTAAGTCTACCGTACTTGCTCTTTGGTTATTATATTCTCGTCACTTCAAAATATAGTGCTGATGTCATTCTGACACGAATCAACACGTTTTTATAAGACTATTTGATAAACCTGTAAAAAAAAACTTGAATTGACAAGAATTTTAGCATATACTTAAGTCTTGTTCTCAATTAACAAAAAAGATGGTGCTTTTTAATTATAAGACTAAACACGATTAATATGAATTGCCAATCCATTACAGTCAATTGCCGTTGCGATTATACTCAACCCCGATCATACTCCAAGATTGATCTTTTCTACACGCGGCCGTCTTGACAACTCGCGATTGTAACTTGTCTTCTGTCATTATGGATTCCTTAGCCAATCGGGCCCCTTTTCTTTACAGGGTCGGCTGCAATAATTGACCGACCCAAAGAAGATTATTTTACACTACCCTTCACGGTTGTTCTATTTTAATGTTCAATCCTCGACGTGATCTGTGGAGAGTCGGCGAGCTGAATATGTTCGCTGTCTCTTTAATTTGAGGTTTAACCCCATGTAGTTGAGACCAACATAATACGTACTTCAAGGAAGTTTGCTGTTTCTCAAGGATGTCGTGTGGAAAAAACATGATGGGGAAGTATTATCTTGCATATGATATAGACAGGGAGCAACAAAACAAGACTCCCCATTACAACGTAAACAATAAATGTAAATTTGAATGGTTTGAAAACAATCTCGTCAAAAAAGTGCTCTTGGACATTGGTTAAGAACCTTTTAGAGTGTGGGATTTTCTAATGTATCATATGTCTCATATTACGTGTAATTGACGCATTGAAAATTAAAATATTACATAAATAATCCTGGCCTCAACAATAAGACCTTTTAAAAATAGATTCAAGCAGTTGATTTAAATCTACGAGTTTACATGAAAGCCTATCCAATTGTAACAAGAGATGACATAGACATAGCCAAGCTCATCATAGAGAGAGGGAGGGTGAAATGAAGTTGGAGAATTGATTTTTCTGCTTTGATTAAAGATTACCGACAACTTGAATTTTCACACATTTAAATGTGAAAATTTCATAAGAAAAAAAGAAAGTCATACATAATTAAGAACACATATTTAATTTAAAAAAATATTATATAAGGTAAAATCTTACCTTTCTAAGTGTACCATGCACATTGTACATGATGCAAAGTGCAAGGCAGGTTCAGAGTGAATATGACCCTAAATTCCGGCACCTATCCTAAGCTTGCTAATTGCGAAATTTTAAAACCTGCAACCTATTCTGCAAGCTCTAATATCCACTGTCAAATCTGCCTATTGTCGCCAATTCTACATGGTCTATAGGTCCACTACTCCTGCACACCCCGAAATTTATGTGGGGGTGAAAATAATTTGGGCTTTTATGAATTTTTTGAGCAACCCAGGGAGATAATCCCAATAGTTAAGTGTAATTTTTCAATAGCCTAATTGCTAATAATCCCACCACGCCTCTGAAGCCAGGTCATGATGATGATTCTTCAATCAAAATAAATTGTGTAAACCAAAGTCTATCCTATGTCACCTCTTATTTGGCCTTTTAACGGTTTATGCTTGACTATGCCATGCCATTCATATAATATATGATAAAATATCGTAATAAAAATATGTACCCCAGTTTGGGCAAGTCATTGACCATTATATCTCGGCGTATATATATAAGAGAATGTGATCGATGTGCACTTCAAATATCTGTAAACGAAATGAGATCAGGACTCTCTCTCTCTCTCTCTCCATTCGTATCCCAAACTCACATAAACGTTTCTCCAGCGATGAAACACAAAGCCATCACATTTTCGAGCTTTTCTCTCCTCCCACTCATCTTTTCCCCATGTTTTTCCTTTGCAAGCTCAGACGTTTTGCGTAGAGGCTCCTCTCTATCAGTTGAAAAACATGACTCGGACACACTATCATCCCCAGATAAGACCTTCACATGCGGCTTCTACGGCCTTGGAGGCAATGCTTACTGGTTCTCAATCTGGTTCGCCAACTCCTCGGACAGGACCGTCGTTTGGACGGCCAACCGGGACAAGCCCGTGAATGGCCGAGGCTCTAAGGTCACGGTCAGGGGCACCGGTGCATTGGCCGTGACTGACGCAGATGGTTCTGTCGTCTGGGAGGCCCACACGACTTCCACCGATGCCTGTTCACTAGAGCTCTTGAATTCAGGCAATCTTGTTCTGAGAGGTCCTCATAGGAGAAAACTATGGCAAAGCTTTGATCATCCGACTGATACTCTGCTGCCAACCCAGCTCCTCACTAAGAGCAAGAAATTGGTGTCATATCTAAAAGGAGGAGAATTTCACTCTGGCTACTTCAACCTGTACTTCGACCATGACAACGTGCTGAGGTTGATGTACGATGGACCGGACATATCTAGCCTCTATTGGCCTAACCCGCACTTCAACGTGTCCACAAACGGGAGAACGAATGACAACAGTAGCCGAGTTGCGGTCCTAGACGAGACTGGCCATTTTCAATCAAGTGACCGGTTTCAATTCAACGCTTCCGACCGAGGCCTGAGGATCAAACGGCGGCTGACACTAGACCACGACGGGAACCTGAGGCTGTACAGCTTGGACGACCAGTCAGGGTTGTGGATAGTGACGTGGCAGGCGCTTCCGGCACAGTGCATTGTGCATGGCATATGTGGGAGGAATGGGATTTGTGTACACACACCCGAGCCCAGATGCACATGCCCTCCTGGTTACGAGATGCAAGAGCCTAGTGACTGGCACGAAGGTTGCAAGCCCAAATTCAATTTCACTTGCTCCAAGCCTCGGGATGTGGAATTCTTGGCGCTTCCCAACACGGACTACTATGACTACTATGGGTTCAACGCGGTCAAAAACAATAACGCGTCATTCAATTTCTGCAGGCAGACCTGTTTGGATAGCTGCAGCTGCTTGGGCTTCATCTACGTGGAATCGCAAAGATGGTGTTGGACAAAGAGCTCGCTGTTTAACGGCTACCAGGTCCCGTCTTTTCCCGGAACTTTACATCTGAAATTGCCCATCTCCATAGTGGCATCCTTGGAGCCAATTCACAACGGCAGCGCTCCCGAGTGCTCCGCAGCCAGAGACCAATTATTGGTAGGCACATCTACGTTGTATGGCACTATAGGCAAGAGGGTGAGATGGGCCTACCTCTATGGGTTCGCATCCGCTTTTGGGGCGGTCGAGATCCTCATCTTTTTCTCGGGCTGGTGGATTCTCTTCAGGAAGCGTGATGTGCATTGCATAGTGGAAGACGGGTACGCCGCAATAACAAGCCAGTTCAGGAGGTTCAACTATGACGAGCTCAAGAGAGCGACCCGGAACTTCAAGGTAGAGATAGGGAGGGGAGCGTCAGGACTGGTTTACAAGGGCGTCTTAGCGGACCGAAGGGTCGTGGCAGTGAAGAGACTCGGAGATGTGTACCATGAGGAGGTCTTCTGGGCTGAAGTCAGAACAATTGGGAAGATCAATCACATGAACCTGATGAGGACGTGGGGCTTCTGTTGTGAGGGAAAGCACAAGCTCTTGGTCTATGAGTATGTGGAGAATCGGTCCCTGGACAAGCACTTGTTCTGCGGGGACGTCATTGAGTGGAGGGAACGGTTCAGGATCGCGCTCGGCACGGCCAAAGGCCTAGCCTACCTGCACCACGAGTGCCTCGAGTGGGTCATCCACTGCGACGTGAAGCCCGAGAACATCCTCTTGGATAAGACATTCGAGCCCAAGATCGCGGACTTTGGGCTGGCAAAACTGCTCCAGAGGGACGGCGCGAATTCGCAGTTCTCTTGCGTAAGGGGCACGAAGGGCTACCTGGCGCCCGAGTGGGCCCTGAACCTCCCAATCACGGTGAAGGTCGACGTGTACAGTTACGGGGTAACGGTCCTGGAGATAGTGAGGGGGATTCGGCTCTCGAATTGGGTCATGGAGAAAGCGGGGAATGAGGAGCAGGAGGCCGAACTGACGGTCTTCATCCGGGAGATGAAGAGGAGGTATCAATGTGGAGAGGATTTGGGGATAGAGGATTTGGTGGACGAGAGATTGAAAGGGCAATACAGCCGGAAGCAGGCAGGAGTGCTTCTTAAGATTGGTGTGACATGTCTGGAGGAGGACAGGAAGAAGAGGCCAACCATGGATTCAATAGTAAATCAACTGCTAGAAGTTGATGATGAACCTTAATTGCCGCATTCAGATAATGAAGATTAGACCTCTTGCGGATGCTTTTGGTAACATAGAAGATTTGATTTCCTTTTTTGCTTTTGTCGATTGGCTTTGAAGATTGGATCATCATACTATTATGTAATAAATCTATCTTGTTCTATTTGTATCTAAAAATGAAAAGGAGATTATTCATCTTGATGCTACGAGAAGAATTTCCAATAAAGTAAAAGATGGCTTAGTTCAAGTCTTTAATGTGGTTTAGTTCAAGTTTGCTTCTAAGAAGCTGATTTAATTCAAGTCAAGAAGTTAAATAATACCTAAAAGGGATGCCTCTAGAGAGGAAGAGATATATTAATGGTTCTTGATCGGCATGTATTGGCAAGGCGTCTGAGCAAGATAGTAAGGTCTCCTTCCACTCTGCACTAAATTATTGTTAGGACAATCCAAATCTATTAATTAATTCGGATAAACAGTCAAACGGAATGATGCATTTTCTGCATTAGTTCAATATTGCAGTGCTTTTGGAAGCATGCTCGAGTATATGAACGAAACAAGAAACTTGACAAATTGATTGGACATTTTAACGGAGGGACCACAGGTAGCACCTCATTATTAGTCAATTAATTACTTATTCAAATTTTGTGGCGCGTGCATATTGAGTTTTCTTTTTTTAATTTTAGACACTTGAAATTTTCGTTGACATGAAAATTTTACTCCCTCATTCCCAATGGCTCTATCACTGGCACACGTGATGCTACATCTTAACCAGATGCTTTTTTGTTTTGTCAGCAGAAAGTAGAACTTTTACCTTTTGCCGTTTTGCCTATGTCCCTGTATGTCCATTTCCAATTTCATTTATGACATCTGTTTTTAACATATCTCAATATGCACATACTGGATCCTCTTGTGAGTAAATTTTACCATCCGGCCATTTCATGATTATGCGACTAGGCTGTTGAAATATTCTTCCAGCTCAACAAATCCGATGGTTGTTCATTGGCAAGGCCCAAAGCGATAAGTTGGAACGCCATCATTGATGCATTAGCTTATGCTGGGAGAGGGACTCTTTGGTTTGGTTGGCGTTAAATTCCCAAGTGCTTTCGCCTTGGCCCTTGGGGAAAAAATTTAGGTGTTTGATTCAAAGATTTGGAGATATCCTTGGCCAAATGCTTTGGCCTGAAATCTTTGAAGCCCAAAACAGTCCCCATCTGCTTTGGGCTTTTTCAAAGATTTCTAAAAACGCAGTCCACATCTACTATTTATCCATTGACTTCTTCTTTTTCTTCTTCTTCTTCTTCTTTTTTAAAACCGATCATCTTCCTCACACCCTAACCGCCGTTGATCGGCGATGAAGTTTCATCAATTTTTATTTTTATTTTTTAAAAAAATAATAAAAACCCTTTGCAAATGTTGGGTTCACCTTTTTTTATGTCATTTTTATCTTTTGACAATTAATAAGCCAAATTTTTTATTAATACACTAGAATGATCATTAATTAACGAAGATGATTAATACTATAATAATTTAAAAAAATTATTTAAAGTTGAAAACAAACCTAAAAGAACCATAGGCTAAAAATTAAGCTTTGCATCTAATCTATAATCAAATTCTTTTAATATAATTTTTACATAAATTTACTAATATATATCTTTTGCATTACTCTCAACATGAAAATGTAAAAGGTTATATAGTCATTGTTTATTTTTGCAATTTTAAAAATACTAAAACTAAAAAACTTAATTATGTCACACTAAAGGACTTTTCAAATATATGTTTACCAAATAATCTTGCATTTCCCTAAAGACTTTTCAGTTATGTTTTACCAAATAAGTCTAAAGATTTAGGAAAAACCCTTTACCTCAAAGTTATTTGCGTTCTCCCAATGGCATTTCCCCAAAACTGAACCAAACGGGCCCAGAGTCTTTGGAACACTACAGACAAATGCAGCTTGCCAACATCGCGGAAATGCTGTAACTGTCTCTGGTGCATTATTAGTTAGTGCAGAGTTCACTATAATAAATGGGCCCGCCAGACCATTTCTCTTAAATCCAAACCCAAGCCCAGCCCACCATTTCATTTTCTCTTCAGCAAATGAAGAGGAACTCAGGAGACTATACGGAAAGGAAGGGGTCGCTTGTTTGTGAAGAAGACGAGGAAAAAGGGGAGAATGGAGAAATTTTGCGCGTACACGATCCGAACGTACTGATAAGCTGAATCAACTGCAAATTGCAATGCCGAGTAAGTATTTGAGCCTACTATTCATCTAATCTAAGTAATTTTCGAAGTTGGGTTCTAAATTTGGAGTTATGTCAATTTTGAACTACAACTTGTGATTGAAGAGTTTCTGAAGTTGTGATGTTTGTGGAAATAGTAGTCAAGGGCATGGTGCAGTGAGGTTTTAGAAAATTTGATTTCAATGTACGTGTTAATTGGAACAAAATTCTAAAGTTGTCGTGTGAGTTATGCGTAACGGATAATACACGTGAAGAAAAGGATGAACGTGCACCTTAAACAAAGTTACCCATTAGCCTATAGAAGTTGTTTTTATTGATGATTAAAGGTAATTAAGTCAAGTCATTCATTAGAGTTGTGTATGACTTGGTTTTTAATATCGTTATTTGATTAATTGATAGGAATGCAAGTGCGTCAACTCAAGTAACCATTGTAAGTTGATTTTTCGGCTTTTGTAGGTGGGTGATACTATCTTTTTTTTTTTTTTTTTTTATAAAGAATTTGTAATTCATGCCTTCAAAATGATCAAGATTTTTTTTTTATATAAGTTATAAATAAGCATGTTTGTTGTATAAAATTTGGATTGGTTATTTAGTACGTTTCGGTATTTGTGAATAGTGTGAGAACTGTTTGGTGAAAATATATATTATATTCGATGAACAAAGTTGATAAATATTAACCACCGCCTGCGGTGGCCCAGTTGGATAAGTACTCCCATGATCCTTTGCGAGAGGAGAGGAGTTTGAATCTCGCTGGTCGCATGGGATCTTAAGTGTGACATCGGGGTGGTGGGTCATTTGCTAGCGTCGCCCCAAGGTTTATCCCCCGTTACCCCGGGCCTATTGGGTTGTCTGTGTTGGTACGGTACGCGAGTTCCCTGGGTCATAAAAAAAAAGTTGATAAATATTAGATATATCAATTTGTGAAATGCTTTATGACATGCATTTGATTTTATTCAATTCGATTTACAAAATCGGTTTATGAGACAAATCTTGAAATGATTTGAAAATGTTTTATGAAAATCATTTGTGAAATGTATTATGATATGTGAGATTATTTAAGAATTGAATTTCTGATATTAGAGGATGCCAACTGAGTGCTTAATATAATTGTGAGCCTAGTGAGGGGTTTGTAGGTATGCATATACCAATCTAGAATATCTTTGTGGGCTAACCTACCAACTAATAATAGGTGGAGACCTAACAAAGGGAGAATCTTGATCGCCTTGTCACGGGCATTATGCATAACCATGGTTAGGTGCTTGAGCATAAGATTAGTCAATGGAATTGACCATTGATGTGTTTTTATGAGATTGACCAAGGCTAGACCATTGGTGTTTACTTTATAATTATCTTAAGTATTTCTGCTATAAACGTATTGTGTTAAAACAAGAAATATTGCACTTTGGACTTGAAGGTTTGATAAATTCCAAATTTGGCTAACTTGAGTTATGTATGTGTTTCAAATGACTGTAGTAATTGTTCAATTCATTTAGTAGAAATATATTACTCACTAAGCCATGGTAGCTCATTCTTTTCTTTTTATCATGTTTCTCAAATCTGTCAATTAGTGATTGTTAGAGCAAGAATATTATCACAAGAATTTTTTGGAGCTGGATATTTGGATATATTTTGAGATTGCGTCTATTGGAGATAGGATAGTCATGTCACTCCCTCATCCCTATAGGATTTGGGGTGACTTTAGCGATGCTCAATTTTGGTTGAGAAGTCCATGGATATGTGGTTCGGACTTTTAGTATGATAACCTCCTGGAGTCAAATAGCTTGATCATAATGTACATGAGATGTGGTGTGACATCCCTAGATAACTCAAACAAGGAATTATCAACTTTGGCCTATCCCATACTAAGCCTCGCAGTCCTTCTGCGTACAGGTAGACACTTTTTCAAGAGGTCACCCATCCTAGTAATGTTGTAGCCTATGCTCACTTAACTTTAGAGTTCCAAAGCAAAGCTTGCCATTAAGTCAAAAGGCGCCTCCGTGAGTTAATTCCAGTTTTCATACATACATACACACATAGGAATCGCTCTCTCATTGTTCAGTGAATAATTTAGTTCATTCATGCCTCTCTTCGCCATTCTAGAAGGTCGCCAGAGGCTGCTTCTTATTCAAGCCCTCTCTAGCCTTGGCAACTTCTTCGCCTCATCAGGTTAGGCCATTACAGGCCACCAGCTTCTACATAGTTTTTCCCCAAACCGTACACCTACTAGAAGGGTCTCGCTCTATTACATATTATGCCTCTCTTGACCCACCTCCTGTAATGACCTAGTCTAACAAGGATGGGAAGTAGTCGCCAAAGCTAGAGGGTTGGAACAAGGAGTGGCTCCTAGCAGACTTCTAGGATGACGAAGAGAGGTAAGAATGGATTAAGCTATGCATCAAGCAGGGGGAGAGTGATTTTAGAATGTATATATAAAATGTGGAATTGCCTCACAAAGACGTCTTTTAACGTAACAGCAAGCTTTATTTTGGAACTTGAAAATGAAGCAAAGCCAAGCTAAAGCACTACTATAATGGGTGACCTCTTGAAAAAGGTACTTGCTTGTATACCAAAGGATAAAATTGCGAGGCTTGATATGGGATGAGCCAAAGTTGACAATACCTCGAATGAGTTGATTCAAGGATGTCATAGTATGGCATCAGAGCAAAACCCCTCTAGTAGGTATATAGCTAGGGGACAAACCATGTAAAAGCTGGTGAACCTATAACAACTCGATCCGACGAGGGTGAAGAGTGAGTTAATCTAGGGATGTCATATTATGGTATCAAAGCAAAATCCCCTCTAATAAGTGTATGGTTCAAGGATGAACCATGCAAAAGCTAGTGCCCTTGTAATGACCAGGTCTAACGAGGGCGGGGAGTAGTCACCAGGGCTAGAGGGCCTGAACAAAAAGCGGCTCTTGATAAGCTTCTAAGATAGCAAAGGGAGTTAGGAATAAATTGAACAAACCATTCACCAAATGGGGGAGAATGATTCTAGAATATATGTGAAAATATGAATAAATTCACGGAAGCGCCTTTTGACATAATGGTAAGTTTTGCGTTGGAAATCCAAAGTTAAGTGAGCCCAAGTTAGAGCACTATTAGAATGGGTGACTTCTTGGAAAAGTGTCTATGTGTACATCAAATGATAAAACCATGAGGCTTAATATGGGAAGACCAAAGTAGACAATACCTTGACTGAATTAATCCAAAGATGTCACATGTGGATACCTTAATGAGGGAGCCCGGTTTTGATGAAACTTGATGTGAAGCACAAAATCTCTTGGAACTCAATGATTGTAGGGTGTGGAATGCATGGTTTAGGAATATATACAATGAGATATTTTGATGGGATGGTCGAAACTGGAATTAAGCCAGATGAGGTCACTTTTGTTGCTATTCCTTCTGCTTGTAGTCATGTAGAGCTTGTTGTCGAGGGTCGTAAACTTTATGATCGAATGACTGAAGAGTTTGGAATTGAGCTGCAGATGGAATACTCTCCATGTCTAGTTGATCCATTGAGCTGATTTGGTTTCCTACAGGAGGCTGCAAAGGTAGTAAACACCATGCCATTCAAACCTAATGCTTGTATTTGGGGAGCTCTTCTTAACGCTTGTAGGATGTTTAGAAATACAACTTCATGGAATTGCTTGATTCTTCACCCGAATGGCCAATAGGCTATTGAAAATTCTCTGCAGTCTTAACAGATTTATCTAGCAGATGACAAAAAGGGTTTCAACACTAAATTCTACTCATCTTTTAGATGCTTCTTATAACTTCTAGTGATTAGTTCGTGGAGAAGATTTCTTTGTACCGGGCTTACTTGGCATATTGTTTTGGTCACATGCAATGCCATTGTTATTGACCCTTCAAATCTAATTGAAAGTTTTAGCCATATTTCTACCTTATATTTTGCCACATTATGCATATCTTTAAGTACGAAATCATGGAAGTATAAGTAACTCTAGCAGCGAGGATGAGGATTCACATCCTAGTTAAAACAACACATTCTCAACGTAGCTTGCTTTGCAGCTCAATGAGCAAAAGCTTTAAGTGCCCTTGAGAATAGTTAATACAAAAGACAAAAGAAATATCCTCGATTAGCTTCTTATATCTCCAGTTGTTGTTCCATCATATCTTTAAAGACATTAGCTGGGCCCATCTCAATACATAACTTTGGCCAGCCTTTCTCTTTAACTAGCAATACACTATTCCAGTACGAAGTTCAACCTCTGTAGAAGAGAGAGTGGGCATAATGATTCTCCTACACCTAACAAGATTTCCAACACTATTCCAACGCTATCACAAGCAGCAATTCCAGTAGAAACCTTATATGTCTCTTGAACAAACAAACGATCGCAATTTATTTCCATGTCTAGGTTTAGACTGGCCCTCCTCACACTGCCCTTCATTTGTAATATTCTTCCCTGCCTTACTAAGCTCTTGGTACTCCCACAATGCATGATTGATTCTGCCTAATACAGCCTCTCATGTATAGGCTATATGATGAAAGACAATTGCATTTCTGGCCTTCCAAATGTACCATGCAGTATAAGCAATCTTCTTCAACATACCCCTCACCTCAATCTTAATCAACTTGTTATTAACTTGTTGTAGCAAACATCTATCAAAAGAAATAATTTGAGACCTATCAATCATAAATTTAGCAGCTACAAACCACACAAAGCTCCTCCATTCACAGCAAAGTAGCAAATGTTCCACCGATTCTGTCTCCCCCAAGGAGTGTAGTCCGAAGATTGCTCAATCCTTCTTTTTATAGATTTTCCCCTATTGCCACTACCACAAAGCACATAGTCCCAATAAAAAAATGTTCCATTTTTTGGCTGTTATCCAAGTTCCATGCCAGTTTCCACAATCTACTTTCCACTTTTTTAGAACTCGAAGCTTTAGCCACATCAACTGTATGTTCCAAGCTTCTTCAAATGCATTTGATAAGCAGATTTCAAGGTGAATGAACCATTCGCATTCCATGGCTAGAATATTTTGTCCCTCTCCTAGCTCAAACGAATAAGGACTTCATAAATTAGCTATTTTGCCCCTCCAACAAATTATGTCAATGCTTTCCAATTTCCATTCCTTTTTCTCCCCATCATTTATTTGAGCTACCTTCGAATCTCTATGGGCCTCCTCATCAGTTTTTGGATGGAGTTAGAAGTTCCAAGCATTAATTGTCCACTTGTAGACTAGATTGAAATAGATTTTCCATTAGCAACTTGCCATAAAGCACCTTTCAATAGTGATCTTCACTCCAAGATGGCCCTCCAAGCCCAAGATGCCTTGCCTCCATTAATTGCTTCCTAGAAAGAACAATGAGAAATATACAAGACTGTAAGGCGCGAATGATGACCATTCTGACTTTTGAAATAATTTCCTGCCATAAATAGATTTTTGTAATTTTATTTCCTTGATGAGTTTCTGAGAAAAATACATATTTGATAACGTCATAAAATTTTGTTCTAGCAACATAAATTCATTTGATAACAACACAAAATATTTCCTTCCCAAACGATCAACGGGCGGCAGTGTGAGGCAACCGAACAGCGGTAAGTGGTGGCAATCAACACGAAGGACCACAGCGAGCAACAGCAAGAGGCAAGCGGTAGTGGCAGATAGCGCCCGATGAGGGGCGAGAGAATTGCAAGTGCGGCAATGGAGGGCAAGTAATAAGAAGAGTATTTATTTCTCATTTCTATTCCAAAAATAGAAAAATAGCTTTTTGTTCCAAACCTATTTATTGACTAAAAATTTGTTCTAGAAATTGAATAGGTTACCAAACGGGTTTCTATTTCAAACATATTTCTGGGAACAAAACCTGTTTGAAACAGGTTTTTTCATGCCTTAAATAATCAAATGCACCAGCCGTTTGGGCAATATATAATTCTCCATGTCACTTCGGCTAAAAGAACAGTATTAAACTTCATCATGACCCAATTCAACCACTAAACAGGTGACTAATTGAACTGGATCAACACATTAAAAACATAGATTTAGGGGGGAGTCCAATCTCAAAATTCACAAATTTACTATTTTCCCAATTTCGACCTATTAGGCTCACTAGAGAATTTTTTTTTTACTATCGGTATGAAACTCATCTTAGATAGATAAATTTGGTCCTATAAATTAGGGAAAATTACATTATCAATTCTAAGAGTTTTGTTCAATATGTAATTGAATTCTAAAAAATTGAAAATGTACAATCAAATCCTTTTGGAAACACTCATGTATTTAGCACGACAAAACCTGATATGGCATTTTTGAATATGTTGATTTCTATGGATTGACATGGCAACTTCACTCGCAAACCTGAGGTAGTAAACCTGTGACAATTTAGATACTCCATTATTGACTTTTCTTAGAGGCTGAACACTAAAAATTTGGTTTTGGATAACCAAGCAAAGACAAAATGGGACAAAAGCTTTCACATGGATTGCTCTATCCATGCAAATGACACGGCCCATGGATGAAACATGATCGAAGACTAACCAGATGGGGCCATGTCACACACAAAGGGCAGCCCACGAGCAGCCCATGATCGATCCATGAATGACCCATAATCAACACACAATCGACCCATGTGCAATATAGACAAAAGCCCGTGACCGTTCACCTACTCCATGTCAGGTGGCCCTACTGGCCCTGCCCTTGCTTCCGACACACGCCCTAGGCTTCTCAAGCCTAGAGCCATTAAGTGGCCTACTGTACAAACTTGTAATGATGGCATGTATTCAAACACAGCCGTTAGATTGGAGGGTTGATCGACAGATGAGATGAGACCCAAACTTGTATAAAAATGGGTCCCTCCCCCCCTTATTGTATTCAGCTCGTTCATGGCAAATACACTTGCCCCTTTGTTCATACGACCCTCATGTTCATGCGTGCGTGTGTGAAGTTGACTTGGGATTGAAAATCCTAAGGCCGCACAGGTGCGTGATCGATCGGAAACAATCGACCCTTGACAAGTGGTATCAAAGCCTTTGTTCCAAGCACAATGGCTGATCAGTGTCCCGATGTTGCAATCACTCAAGTTGATGATCGCGAGGACCGCAATAAGGCCAACGAGAAGGCTCCTACCAAGCCGAAGAAAACTGGTGGTGCCTTGAGCTCGAGGGATCAAATGGGCAACCTGGAACGTCAAGTGACCGTCATGGAGGAAACCATCTCGGACGTCCAAGGACAAGTCAATGACTTGTGCTAGATTGTCGAAAGAGCGAAAGCTGAAAAGGAAAAGCTTTGGGCTGAGATGTAATAGCTCAAAGTCGGCATGGGAGACCTTTGAGAAGAGTTGCTGGGGTCCCTAATCCACGAGTTGAGGTAGCAAAACAAGACATGGAAGCGGCAATGGTAGCTATGCGCGCTAAAGTTGCTGAGCTCAAAGGGAAGCTCGCTGAGGTTGAAACAATGTGTGTGAACAAGCCGATCACCGCACAACCACATGCCAACGCACCTAAGCTAAAAGAGTTCAAGGGCTCCTAGGTGGCGAAAGACATTGATAACTTTATGTGGTACATGGAACAATACTTCCAGACCATGGGAATGACCGACGACGTGATTCGGGTAAACATTGCAGTAATGTATTTAGTTGATGATGCTTTGATGTGGTGGTTTCACAGGTCGGATGATAGGAGTGGCGACCCTATCACGACTTGGGCGAAGTTCGTGCAAGAATTTCAGCAAACCTACTACTACGCTTATGCGGAGGAGGAAACTTAAGGGGAACTCAAGCACTTAGAGCAGAAAAGCGGAGTCCGAGACTACGTGAAGTGATTCTCGAAACTATTGCTCCAAATCCCGTCCATGATTGAGACGGAGGCATTCCATCAATTTATGAACGAACTTAAACCATGGGTCAAGCAAGAGCTTAAACGATGCCATGCAATGGATCTTGCAATAGCTACTTCAATGGCCAAATCCCTCATGGAATACAAGCCATCATTCTCGACTTAAGCCAAAATCTCATCCGAGAGAAAAGGCCAATGGTGGGGAAGATTGGAGCCTATACAATTGTCCAAATGAAGGCAAATCACCATCGGCCCCTCCTTAGACTCAACCAGAGTCAAGCAATGGAGGATATCAACACAAGGTATGCACCTACAAGTGCTTCTTTTGCAACGGTCCACATACAGCCCAAGATTGTCTAAAAAGAGGAAAGCTGGCAGCCTTGTGCAAGGAGGATGAACCGTGAGAGGAGGCATGGTTGGGATCGTTGTGGATCATTGGATCAATCAAGGCCAAGAAGGCTAAGAAACCAAAAGGGATAATGTTCGTGGATGTGAAGATTGGCGGTACCACAATGAGTGCACTCGTGGATACCAGGGCGTCGACCTCTTCATATCCCAAGAGGCCGCAAAGAAGTTGAATCTTCCGGTTGAAAAGGGAAAAGCCAATTGGCTCAAAATGGTAAACTCCAAGAAAGTCCCGACTAGTTGCATGGTTAGAGACATAGAGCTTCACCTTGGTCCATAAACTAGCAAAAAGGACATCAAGGCAATCCCCTTTGACGACTATGATTTTGTGCTTGGTTTAGGATTCTTCAACCGAATCAATGCGGCGTTATACCCTTCGCGGATTGTATTTGCATCCTAGATAGCGGTGCCAGTGTATGGTCTTGATCTACTACGAGTCGGGACGCGAGAGGAAGATGCTATCTACCATGCAACTGACGAAGGGATTAAGGAAGGGCAAGATGACCTTCTTGGCAACGTTGAAGAAGGAAGGCATGGAAGAAGGTAGGGTACCGGAGGAGGTGACCCAAGTCCTTGATACCTTCCAAGATGTGATGTTGCCTGAGTTGCCCAAGAAGTTGTCCCCTCGAAGAGAAGTCGATCATTGAATTAAGCTCATGCCCGATGCTCGACCGCCAACCATGGCACCCTATCGCATGGTCTCACCTAAGTTGGAAGAGTTGAGGAAACAACTCAAAGAATTGCTCAACGCGGGATACATTCGGCCCTCCAATGCTCACTTTGGTGGCCCAATCTTGTTCCAAAAGAAGCATGACGGATCCCTCCGCATTGCATAGACTACCGGGTATTGAACAAGCTCACCGTCAAGAACAAGTATCTGATCCCTCTCATTGCAAACTTGTTCGATCAACTTGGGCAAGCCCAATGGTTCTCCAAGCTTGATCTTCGATCGGGATACTACAAAGTGAGAGTGCTAGTATGAACAAAATAAAGGAGTTAAGGAAGAGAATAAGAACACGAGATTTATAGTGGTTCGGCTTAATCCAAGCCTACGTCCACTCTCCCACGATAACAGCCTTCTTGGCTGGATTCCACTATGCAATCAACAAGAGATTACAACTCCGAGTGAAAACACTTAGTAGTAGATCACACTATCTCACTAAGTCACTCTCTTGGTATTTCTCTCACGATTACAAACGTTTAAGCTCTCAAGAGACAAGTATATGATCTAAAGTCGCTTAGACTTTGGAATTATAAATTCTACGCTCCGTCTCTTACTTGCTCATCGGTCCATGATCTTCTTAAATACTCCTCCACTTCCAAACTACCCGTTGGACAAGTATCCCGGAGAATCGTCTTCCAATATACCCATTGGACTCTGTATCTTAGAAGATTCGGTAGCCGTTGAGTGACAAAGGTAAAATCCCAAATTGATTCCGATCGCCCATACAAACGAAATCTTGGTTTCCATAAGTAAAGCTTCTTCGTATAGAAAGATCTTGTCTTCAACATCCAATTGTCAATCAATTAGATTGAATCAATCAAATCAATCTTGATGTGGAATCCAAACCAGATCACTAGCCGTTGTATGATTGGGCTTGAGTTACGATTCATCGAACTGGATGTAAAGTCCGAGTCTTGAGACTTTACGATATGAGTCTTGAGACTTTACAATCGAGTCTTGAGACTTTACAATCTGGGTCTCCGTAGACTTTACAATCTGCACCCAGTTCGGCTTCAAGATAGAGTCTCGTCTTCCGGTTCGGCTTCGCATAGAGTCTCGTCTTCGGTTCATCATTCACGTTCGTCGGAATTTGTCGAATGAGCGGACTTACGATGTAGAACGAGACTTTGACATTAAAGTCGCGGTCTTCGGACTTTGAGTCTTGAGTCGCGTCTTCGGACTTTGAGTCTCGAGTCCGCGTCTTCGACTTTGATAATATCCTTTACATGTTCTAACATCTCGCATGGCCTATTACTCAACCATCAAATATGTTAGTAGCCTTTGATTTATTTTGTCATCTTCAAAACATCATAAGGGATTTCCCTAACACAAAGTTCGAATTGCCGAAGGGGATGAACCGAAAATCGCGTGCGTGACCCATTACGGATCATACGAGTTCCTCGTCATACCTTTTGGCCTGACAAATGCGCTGGCCACGTTCTGCACTCTCATGAACGAAGTACTCCAATCTGTTCTTGGATCGGTTCGTTGTAGTTTATCTTGACGACATTGTCGTGTACAGCCGGACGCTCGAGGAGCACGTTGAGCATTTGAGATGAGTTTTTCAAGTTCTTTGGGAAAGTGACTTATACGTGAAGCGTGAGAAATGTGCTTTCGCACAAAATGAAGTCTCTTTCCTTGGGCACATCGTCGGGGGTGGACAAGTACGAATGGATGTGGCCAAGATCCAAGCCATCATTGAATGGGAGCTGCCAACCAAGGAGATGGAATTGAGATCCTTCCTTGGTCTCACAAATTACAACCAGCACTTCATCCGGGGATATTCAAGCCTTATCATGCCACTCAAGGACATGCTGAAGAAAGAAAGACCGTGGGAGTGAACAAATCGATGTCAAGAGGCCTTCGATCGATTGAAGTAGGCCATGATCGAGGAACCGGTGCTCGTGTTACCTGACCATGCCAAGCCCTACGAGGTAGAAAATGATGCTTCTAATTTTGCTATCAATAGTGTCTTGATGTAAGAGGGGCATCCGGTTGCCTTCGAGTCTCGAAAATTGAACGACACCAAGCGACGATACACGGTCCAAGAGAAGGCAATGACCGCAGTGGTGCATTGCCTTCGTATGTGGAGGCACTATCTCTTTGGGTCACAGTTCGTCGTGAGGACCGATAATGTGGCCACGAGCTACTTCCAAACCCAAAAAAAAGCTCAGCCCGAAGCAAGCTCAATGGCAAGACTTCCTAGCTGAGTTTGATTATGTATCCAATTTCGTGGCTGATGCCTTAAGCAAGAAGTTGGAGTTGGCCAATATGACTAGTGGACCCAATTGTCTATGGATCGACCGTATCAAGGAGGGGCTAATGCACAACCAAACAACCTAAGCCCTCCTTCAGTACGCTCAAAAAGGCAAGACGAGGTGATTTTGGTGCGAAGATGATCTCCTTTACACCAAGGAATGGCGACTCTATGTGCCGCTCCGCGGGAAACTCAGGAAGGAGGTAATGCACGAGTGCCACGATTCCAAATCGGCAGGTCATATGGGAATCCACCACACCATGGTACTCGTCAAGAATCAATACTACTGGCCACACATGCGAGACGACATTGAAGCCTACGTGCGGACATGTCTTGTGTGCCAACAAGATAAGATAGAGCAACAGTCATCAACGAGGCTCCTTGAACCGTTGTTTATCACGGAACTTCCATTGGAGAGCATCTCCATGGACTTCATCTTGAACTTGCCAAAGTCCGAAGGGTGTCGAACCTTCATGATTGTGGTGGATCGTTTCTCCAAGTACGCAATGTTTGTGCCAGCCACGAAGGATTGTCCAGCCGAGGAAACAGCCAAGATATTCCTCAAGCATGTCATCTAGTACTAGGCATACCACGTACGATCGTGAGTGATCACCATCCTCGATTCATCGGGCGGTTCTGAACCAAGCTCTTCAAGTTGCTGGAGACAAACCTCTACTTTTCCACGAGCTTCATCCTCAAACCGACGGTCAGATGGAAAGAGTGAACGCGCTCCTAGAGATCTACCTTCGGCACTATGTGAGCAACACGCAAGTGAATTGTGCACGGCTGATCGACGTGGCCCAATTCTCCTACAACTTGTTGCGGAGTGAGTCCACAAACCAAAACCCATTCGATATTGTGACCAGGCAATAATCGCTCACACCAAGTGCAATTGCTTTGGGATATTGAGGAAGAAATCCCTCCGCGTACAAGCTTGCTAAAGAATGGGACAAGCATGCGGACTTGGCGCAAGCGTGCCTACATAGAGCGAAAAAGTGCACGAAGAAGTGGGCCAACAAGAAACGACGACACATGGAGTTTCAGGTCAGAGACTTGGTGTTGGCCAAGCTACACCTAGTCCTTCAGTACCGCGACGTGCATAAAGGGCTAATCTGTCGCTATGAATGCCCTTTTCGAGAGTTACAACAAATCGAGAAGGTGGCAAACAAGCTGGACTTGCCGGCTAAACTCAAGGTACAACTCGTGTTCCATGTGAATATCCTAAAACCTTTCCATGCGGACGAGGATAACCTGGATCAAGGCGAGTCACAATGAGCGCCCCTTGGAGAAAAAACCTCTTATGATTGGGACGTTGAATGCATCATGGCGAACCGGGTCATATGGAAAAGATATTGTGCGCCAAAGAAGGAATATCTCGTCCGATGGAAGGGTCATCCCGAGAGTGAAGCGAGTTGGAAACCATCCGAGGCTTTGTGGCAGTTCAAGAAACACATCAATGCCTTCTATGCCACAGACATGACGAGCGCGTCACCTGGTTAGGTAAGGGAGATTGACACGGCCCACAAATAAAGCATGATCCAAGATCGACAGGATGGGCCTATGTTACGCACGAAGGGCAGCCCACGACCGATCTATGAACGACCCATGTCAGGCGACCTTGCTGGCCCTACCCTTGCTTCTGCCACATGCCCTAGGCTTTCCAAGCCTAGAGCCATTGAGTGGCCTACTATACAAACTTGTAATGATGGCATGTATTCAAACACAGCCATTAGATTGGAGGAACGATCGATAGATGAGATGAGACTTGAACTTGTATAAATAGGAATCCCTCCCCCCTTATTGTATTCAGCTCATTCATAGTAAATATACTCACCCTTTGTTCAAACGACCCTTGTGTTCATGCGTGTGTGTGTGTGAGACTGACTTGGGATCGAAAATCCTAAGGCCACACGAGTGCGTGATCGATCGCAAACAACCGACTCGTGACACGAACATGAGAAGGCAGGTTTAGGTCACACCATGTCAACATGCAATAAGGTATTTTGTCTTTTCATATCGATTACCATAATTTTATTATTGACTCAAGCAAATGTGAATGTACCAAATGGTGGCAAGGAAATCCTTAGATGAAGGGAGAAGATAAAAAGATATAGAGGGAAAAGTAACAAAAAAGTCTTAAACATATTGCATCGATATCAATTCAATTATAGACCTTTCAATTGGATCAATTTAGTCTTAAACATTGTCACATTGATACCAATTTAGTCAATCCAGCCAATTTTGGCCATTCGATGCTAAAGCCCTTGTCCGATCTCACTCAAGGCTACGAGTGAGGTTGGCCTCTCCCAAATCTCGGCGAAGCCACCTTGCCCACGGCCCTTGGCAAAGGTCGCAACCTTCATTAGCAGTCGATAGCTTTGCTGCCCTCACCCAGTAGCTGCGAGCCTCTACAAGTAAAGTCCAAGGAAGAAGAAGAAGAAGGAAAAAGAAAAGAAAAAAGGGGAAAAATAAATAAATAAATCGAAAAAATAATAAAATTATTTAAAAATTATCGCATCAACATCCAGCCATCAATCAGCGTCCACATCAATGTTGACTAGCCAAAGTTAGCCAAATAGACTAAATTGGTAATGTGGAAAGGTTTAGAATTAAATTGGTTTAATTGAAAACTTTATAACTGAATTGGTACTAACGTAATAGGTTTAGGACTTTTTTTATACTTTTCCCTATTTTAGAATATCCTTACTATAAAGAGTAAGAAATGTAAATATTTTAGGCGAAAAATTAATAGATCATAGTATATATTTACGAAGAGCTAAATTGAGTATCATTGTCTTAATCACTTCGGCAATCAATTTTGTTCCATTTACTGTAGGAGCCACCTAATTTGGAAGATCCAATGTTGGGATTTTCCTAATTTAAGTTTTATTATTATCCAAATTCAGTGACACCCTCCCCACTTCCCTTCATGATTTGTTCTTCTTTTATAATTAATTATGTGCGTAAACCGCGTGCTTCAGACAAATGGACAGAGGAGAGGTTTCTGCCGTCCTGGTCTCTAGAAAATGAAGTGCTCTGGAATAAAGTAACCCCGTGCTTCTTGATTGGGAATATGCAACCGTAGGCATTGATTTCATATTCTTTCTAAGTCACAAAATACATATTTAAACAAAGTTGACCAGAATACAGCAACATAAACATCTGATATATTCAAAAGTGACACCAATTGATACGAATTTCCAAAGCATACATAAGTTTTATAAAACAAATTAACAAAAAAAAACATAGTGCTTTTCAATTACAAAACTTAACCCATCTATGAAACCCAATTATAACAAGTGAACATGAATTGCCAGCGCATTTCAATCAAATTAATGGTAGTTTATTCAAACGGGTGTTCACATAACACGCAAGGTCCTTAATGTCTAGCTTTCGCATACATTAGAGTTTCTTTTTGTGACAAGTAGATGATTGAATTATTGCGTACCATAAGAGTGAGATAATCCATAGTAAGCCAGAAGCCTAGTTTTACTATTATTTTCATTCATATTTAGGTTCTACCATGCAACATAACTATAAAATCCAATAGCGTAGTGATATACTTTTAGGGTCCCTTTTTTTTTTGTCGAAAATGAACTATTATCCACATTATTTTGGTTAAGGTGAGTAAAATCATTATAGGAAGAGCTTCACTCTACAAAAATTTCAAGTATTCCCAAGCCAATATTGCATTAGCTATTATGTGGAGACTTCCAATCTCCATCATCTCGCATTATTAGTTCTATTTGTAATGTTCGGAATACCCCTAAGTTTCTGTATTTCATTTGATAAACGATAAAGAAATGATTAAGTGACAATCCACCGTGATAATAACAGTCTATTAGGCCACAAAAATATAAATAACAAATAATTAGAAATTGCTATAAGTATACTCTTTCAAAAATTTATAACTCACAATATTTTGTTATTCTCACAGTTGCCCAATGACTGTTGCGCTAGCAGAACTCTACATGGTACTTTTATTTTACTCCAAATCGAAATAAAAAATATTGTTTCCAGTCCATTTCCACGCTCGTCTATTTTTGGACCAAGGGAATAATCCCTAGGTTGGTCCTTACACATGGGGCCATTTTGACAACTCACTATTGCTACTTGGTTTTGTTTTTGAGATATTCTAGCCAATAGGATCCAACTTGACCCATTTCTTAAGGGTAAACATGATTATAGGGTAAAACCTAAAACTGAAGAACCAGATTGGTGAAAACTTGTATGGTTCCAAGTTTTAAGATATGTAAAATAGGTTCCAAGTTTCAAAAATTGGGGAACCAATTCAACAATAGATTCCAAATTCTAGATAAGTGGAAATTGAAACCTAGAACAAGTTAGAACCTAAAATAAGTTTTTGTATTTTTCTTGGTTTATATTTTCACACGATCTTACAATATCCATGATGTCCAATGATGAGTGTATAATTTAGAACCACTAATTTAAGCTTCAATTTTATGATCGAAACTTTTACTTTATTAATATTTCATATTTTTGTGTGTATAAATATTAGTTATGATTGATAAATTATAACAATAAATGGTGATCATTAAAGGTATTTACTACAATTGTTGAATTTTTTTTTTTGGTAAGTACAATTGTTGAATTGTTAATATAGGTAGAATTTAGGTAAAACCAATCTTGAAATCTGTGACAAGGTGGGTTTCCTATTCAAGATATGTAAAGTAGTTTTCAGGTTCCAAAAATTATTAACCTATTTTAATAAGTGACTTCCAGGTTCCAAATAAAGATCTATAAAGTATTTGGGCGAAACCTGAAACAACTCTCACACCACTTACAAGGTGAGGACAACAATTGATTGACCTTAAGAAGATCACTTTTGCATTGATTTTTTATAACTTTTTTAAAATTTGATATTCGATCCTCGATATAATCCGTGACTAAATGTGGAAACTGATTACTAATCTCTTTTGAAAGCGCATGGGATTGTTTTTCTGTGGAGAGTTGGTGGGTCCCACCACACCTGTAAAACTTAAGCAAATATCCTAATAGTTTGAGAAGAATCTTGTTAAGGGCTGTCCTTGGGACACTAATAAAGAACCATTTTAAAGAAACCGAACAATTTTCTAGCGCACCGTTGATTATCGTAATCGACGCGTTCGAAATCAAAATATTCTTTATTAGTTACACTTAATAAGTGCTTTGGGACTCATTAACAAAACCCTTTTAAAGGTTTACTCAAATGCTTCTTGATTTCTACTCGTTTAAGTAACTAACTGAAGGCAAAGGTGTACATAGGAGAGTACAGTTTCCCGGTAGGGTATTTGTTCAAACCGGAAACGTACTATAAAGTACTAGTTCCAGGTTTTTGAAATGCATAACACATCGTGTAGGCTTCAAAATTACCCAGAAACATATTAGTTCCATGTTATCATGTCATATATAATCGACGCATTCGAAATCAAAATATTTCTTATTAAATACATTTAATAAAACTCATTAATAAAACTTCGGACGATCGTGTTATGTGTAATCAATGCATTCCAAATCAAAACATTCCTTATTAGATATACCTAATAATTATTTCGGGACTCATTAACAAAACCCTTTTAAAAAATTTACTCAAGTGCTCCTTGAAGGTAAAAATGTGAGTCGGAGAGTACAGTTTCCCATTTGGGTATTTGCTCAAACCAGAAACGTACTATATAAGTACTAGTTCTAGGTTTTTGAAACCCAGAATCCATTTTATAGGCTCCGGAACCCTCAAGAAACATATCAATTGCACAAGTTCTAGGATATGCTCGATTACCCATCTTTTTTTCCCATAATCCAAAAAAAAAATTATGAGAAAAAAATTGTCGCATAGTTATCAGTACATTGTAGATCCAACACAAAACATATGGATCACGTGATACACTACATGTTAATGCTAGTAAAAATAAATAGAGAAGCGAATCATTTTCCGCTCATGTTTTATATCTCTACGTTTAGATGGAAGCCTATCCCAGCATGAACACAAATGTTCCGACATAGACATGGCCAGACTTGTCACAGAGAGAGGGAGGGTGAAATGAAGTTGGAAATTTGTTTTTTCTAATGAGATTTAAGATTGCCGATGAACTAGGCTTTTAAAGCAAAAAAATGTCAAAATATTATACTCAATTTGAAGTGTTTTTTTTTCATCTTTTAAATTAGATAGATCTATATAATAACATTAACTTTCTTTATAATATGTAATTATTTATATTTAGGTATCTAATTTATTTTTTCTTTCATCATATTCTTTAAAATTAATTGTGTGGACCCTCTTATGATTTTATATGTAAAAAGTCAACTTGTTTCTATTCAAAATGCGTGGCCTTAGTTGACGTCATATAAGCCGAACCATTTCCTAAAAATTAAAAAAGGCATTCAATTTGGGCAAGTCATTGACTTTTATTATTCACCATTTATACGTGTTTTTGCGCCATCGGCGTGCACTTCAAACGTCTATCAACAAAACAAAATCGAGAACTCTCTGTCCTTACAATTCGTAAAACTCCAGCGATGAAACCCACAGCCATGACATTTTCTAGCTTTTCTCTCTTCCCACTCATTCTGTTTTCCACAAGCTTTCCCTTTGCAAGCTCAGACGTTTTGCGTAGAGGCTCTTCTCTGTCAGTTGAAGAACATGACTCCGACACACTAACATCCCCAGATAAGACCTTCACATGCGGCTTCTATGGTCTTGGAGGCAATGCTTACTGGTTCTCAATCTGGTTCACCAACTCCTCGGACAGGACAGTCGTTTGGACGGCCAACCGGGACAATCCCGTTAATGGCCGAGGCTCCAAGATCAGTCTCCGGAGCACCGGTGCGTTGGTCCTGACTGACGTGGATGGTTCCGTGGTTTGGGACACCAAAACGACTTCCACCAATGCCAGTTCGCTCAAGCTCTTGAATACAGGCAACCTTGTGCTGAGAAGTCCCGACTGGAAAATTCTATGGCAAAGCTTTGATTATCCAACCGATACTCTGCTGCCAAACCAGAACCTCACTAAGAGCAAGAAATTGGTGTCATCTCGGAAAGGAGGAGCCTTTTACTCTGGCTACTTCAACCTATACTTCGACAATGACAATGTGCTGAGGTTGATGTATGACGGACCAGACATATCCAGCCTCTATTGGCCTAACCCGGCCTTCGACGTGTACTGGAACGGGAGAACGAATTACAACAGTAGCCGGATCGCAGTCCTTGATGAGACGGGCCATTTTCAATCGAGCGACCAGTTTCACTTCGATGCTTCCGACCGTGGCCTTGGGATCAAAAGGCGGCTGACGATGGACCAGGATGGGAACCTGAGGCTCTACAGCTTGGACAAGCAGTCCGGATCTTGGGTGGTGACATGGCAGGCGCTTCCGGGATTGTGCAATGTGCACGGGATATGTGGGAGGAACGGGATTTGTGTGTATACACCTGAGCCCAAGTGCACATGCCCTCCTGGTTATGAGATGAGCGAGCCTACTGATTGGAACAAAGGTTGCAAGCCCAGGTTCAATTTCACTTGCTCCAAGTCTCAGGACGTGAAGTTCTTGGCGCTTCCCAACACGGACTATTATGGGTTCGATGCCATCTACAACAAGAGCGCCTCGTTCAATTTCTGCAGGCAGGCCTGTTTGGATGACTGCAGCTGCTTGGGGTTCAGCTTCCGGGAATCGCAAAGATGGTGTTACGTGAAGAGATCACTCTTCAACGGCTACAAGACCCCGTCTTTTCCTGGAACTTTACATCTGAAGCTGCCCATCTCCATGGTGGCATCCTTGGAGCAGATTCACAACGGCAGCGATCCTGATTGCTCTGCTGCTGGAGACCGATCAACGGGAGGTTCATTGACCATGTATGACACTATAGGCGAGAGGGTGAGATGGACCTACCTCTACTGGTTCTTGTCCGCAATTGGGGCGGCCGAGATCCTTATCTTTTTCTCGGGTTGGTGGATTCTCTTCAGAAACTGTAATGCGCAAAGCATAGTGGGAGACGGGTACCACGCGATAATGAGCCAGTTCAGGAGGTTCAGCTATGGGGAACTCAAAAGCGTGACCCAGAACTTCAAGGGAGAGATAGGGAGAGGAGCGTCAGGATCAGTATACAAGGGCGTTTTAGCGGATGAAAGGGTCGTGGCCGTAAAAAGACTCGGAGATGTGTACCCTGAGGAGGAGGTCTTCTGGGCTGAAGTTAATACAATTGGGAGGATAAATCACATGAACCTGGTGAGGATGTGGGGCTTCTGTTGTGAAGGCAAGCACAAGCTCCTGGTCTATGAGTATGTGGAGAATATGTCCCTGGACAAGCACCTGTTCTCTGGGAACATCGTCGAGTGGAGGGATCGGTTCAGGATTGCGCTAGGCATGGCCAGAGGCCTGGCCTACCTGCACCACGAGTGCCTCGAGTGGGTCATCCACTGCGATGTGAAACCCGAGAATATTCTATTGGATAAGACATTTGAGCCCAAGATCGCGGACTTTGGGCTGGCGAAACTGCTCCAGAGGGACACCGTGAATTCACAATTCTCGCGCGTAAGGGGCACGAAGGGCTACATGGCACCTGAGTGGGCCCTGAATCTCCCCATCACGACGAAGGTCGACGTATACAGTTATGGTGTGATGGTCCTGGAGATAGTGAGGGGGGTTCGGCTCTCGAATTTGGTCGTGAAGAAAGGAAAGACTAAGGAGTGGGAAACCGAGCTGATGGTCTTCAACCGGGAGATGAAGAGGAGGATTCAATTTGGGGAGGATTTGGGGATAGAGTGTTTGGTGGACAAGAGATTGAAAGGGCAATATTGCAGGAAACAGGCCAGAAAGCTTGTTGAGATTGGTGTGTCATGTGCGGCAGAGGACAGGAACAAGAGACCCACCATGGCCTCAGTAGTGAATCAGCTGCTAGAACTTGATGATGAACCTAACTTGCCTAAGTCAGATCATGAAGATTAAGCCTAGTGCCGATGCTTTTGGTAACGTGAAAGATTGATTTCCAATTTTTCGCTTTTTTTGTACTTCATAAATGATAAATGTCATCTTCATGTTACGTGAGAAATTCATCGCATTATGTTTTTATCTGAAAATGAAAGAAATTATTCATCATGACATCGTGAGACGAATCTTAATTGGTCAAATTTGCTTTTAAGAAGATGGTCGAAAAGTCAAAAGAATGCCTAAAGAGGGCCGCTAGAGAGGAAGAAATAAATTTCGGTGCTTGATAGGCATTATAGAGTGACGTGGCAGCGGGGCCAGATACTAATGTCAGTTCCCCACTTGTATTAAATTCAAACATTTCAGCTTGGCCGGCCGCTTTTGTGATGTGACAACGACCGACCGAATCTTTCCCTGTTACAGCATGCGATTGGACTTGCCGAAGGAACCATATTTACTTTGTCCTTTTCGGTCAATCCATCATCTATTTTAAATTTTGAGGTGCCCATTTCAACGCCTTCTAGTGTCAGACATTTAATAATTTCGTAAAATATAAATAATTTAAAAATACCTTCTTAAAAATAATCATTTTATATAGTTTACGCAAATAAAGATATAAATAATATTTTTATCGACTGTGAGATATAAACTATCGTTATTAATGAAAATATCTTTTATTGATTAATTATTTCAAGTATTATGAGCGATTATTTATAAGAAATATCTTTTAAATCATTTATTTATCATGAAACAAGCCAAAAAATATTATTCGAACAAAAAAAAAATCAAGAAAGATTAGAAAATTTTTAACTTGAAATTGGATTTTTTTTTTCAAAAGAGGTTTCATATTAAACTTTGTCTTAAATAAGAATTTGAAATGACCAAGCTAATATCAAATAAATGATTAAGCTCGTCAGCCAACCAAATGTTCACAGCAAACAAATCATTTTTCTAGTGGCCGGACCACGGGGCCACCTTTGTAAAAGAAATCCCTAAAATATAAAAACTCCGAATTACTTCTTTTTTTTCCCTTCTTCCCATCTTCTTCTTCCCCTGCACCTTCTCTATTTGGCACTTTCACCGGGCCTACCCATCCAACAAAAGAAAAACGCGCACACACAAATAAAATGTCATCGCGTTCGCACAGGAAAACGGAAACTTTCCTCTTGCGTGGTCTCCTTCCGTCCTTGGTGATCTTACCGTTTGTGGGGAGAGCCTTCTTCATGATGCGGCTAATGTTGGCAAAAAGGAGGTACCTGTCCTGCTCGCGGACGCCGGAGCAAGGTTTGTGGTTGCTGCTCTTGTGATTGCCGCCATCGGGACTCAGTGGAGCCTTCGCCATCGTAACGCCCGAGATCCAGCAATGGCGAGCTGCGTGAGAAAGCCCCATCGTCGCCGATGGAAGACACCAGATTGAAAACCCTAGCTCATCGAAAGCGATTGCGAGAACGAAGAACTAGGACTAGGAATTAAATTGCCAAGGGTCGTCTCTCTTGCTGTCTTTTTGGTGCTTGCGGGGAACGAGTAATTCCTGGAATGGGGTTTGTTGGTATATGTGTATGGACAAATGTCTTGAAGTATAAGAAATTTCTGATTAAGTGTATGACTTGATGTGTGAAGGACAAAGGTACAACCCTCCAATCAAGGGTAAAGTATTGAAATAGATGGCAACTCACTATCAAGGTGTAAGGAATTCCTCTATTGGCCAAAGAGAAAAAGATTGTTTGACTCACCACCAACAATGTTAGATAAAAAAATCCAGATAAATATTCACTCTTGCAAAGGAATTCTCGTACACTCACCAAGTCTATGTTGTTATAACTGAGAACACTCCTCTAATTATAAGGACTAAGAATTAGAAAATAGACAAACAATAAAAGACATGGGGACTTTCCAAATATTAAAGACATACTAGAAAACATGATAAGGACCTAGGAACTCAGAGATGCAATTAATGACATGGAGACTTGAATCTTGACCCTTCAACCTTGCGGTTCATCTCTCAAAATTCGTCCACCAGCCTTACACGAAAAATAACTATCTTAGAACTTCAATAAATAGCCAAGGAAATCGCTCAGAATAGCCTCCTATCTATATGTTGTTAATTAGCAATTATTGTGGTGAAACGAAACTTCATCGACAGAACTCAAGAATCGACAACTCCTTACAAGTTAACCGGCAATCGTTCTCGTCATTAATGAAGCTCTCACGCCTCCGCGTCATCCATCTCTCACCCCTCCCCCTTAGCATCTCACCATCTTTGCAAGTCTCCCTCTTGTCCGGTTCTTGTGATATCTAGCTCTTCTCACCATGACCCATTTTCTCTGCTCTATTTTCTGTGCAGATAGTGCGGTTTAATCTTTCTCTTGGTTTCAGTTGTTAATGGGTTAAGAAGATGCAATTCCCCCAAACTTGAGAGTCTCACTCGACTTGCTATTCTCCAGAGACTCCCCGGAGCTAATTCAACAGAGGGAGAGAAGGGGGGGGGGGGGGGGGGGGAAGGGCGGGGAGGGGCAAAAGAACCATCCGAATGGAGCCGACACCCAGCCCTTTAGTGACACAGACAATCAAAATCCAGAGACATGGAAAAGAGAAGATTGAGAAGGAAACTTTAAGAATCGGAGGATGGGAAGAACGAAAGAAATTTGGGAAGTAAGAAGAAGCAATCGGTGGCAATTTTTTTTTTTTTTTAGAGTTTCTATTTTGACCAAATTGTCCCTTCCTTTTTTTTTTTTTTTTGTTCGAAAGAGAACTTCCTTCATCATTCATAATCAAAAGTTGATAGTTAAATGGATTTTGGGGCATAATAAATCCGTATTCCCATTGTTGGAAAAATCATGTTGGCAAGCATTTGGCCAACTAGCAAGTTCCAACTTTTTTTAGACTGGCTTGATTCTTTATAACCCTTGTTAAAACAAGGTCCACTTTTGACCTTTTCTGAGAAAATGATCTTGAAATTTTCCCTTTGAACGTTGACACGTGAATTATAATTGATTTGAGGATAAGAACTACTAAAGTATTATTCAGGGATGAACGACAGACACCTGCATCGAAGAAATTAATGGCTGCTGTGGTGACGAAGGGCCAAGAACATCCCAATATTTGTGGTAGAAGAAGCCTGGCTAACCATAAGGTCCTGTTGCCTTGAGAGAGCAATGCTGAAAAGTAGCAGTTTTCACCTCATTATTAGTTACACGCTCTAAGATTCTCCCACCTATTCCCTCCATCACTTCTGGGAAGATCATAGTAAAAGCTTTCAAACACAGCAATGACCTCTTGTTGTTCTCTCACCCATTTAGATTGATCCACGTTTACTCTAATAAATTTACTTTACTCTAATAAATTTACTGTTCTTTTGAACAGTAGTACGGTGAAAGAACTTCAAACAAATTAATGGTGGATCACTCAAACGGGTTTTCACATTCTATAATTCATAGAAAAGGCATAAGCAAGGTCCTTAAAGTCTACCCTTCAACACATTCAAGTTTCGTTTTGTGACTAGTAGATGAATGAATGATTATATCCCATAAAAGTGAGATGATCCATAGTAAGTCGAAGCCTAGTTTTTCACTATTCTTTACATTCATATTTAGGTTCTACCATGCAACATAATTATAGGGTTCAATCACATAGAAAAATGAAACAATCATCCATATTATTTTGGTTAAGGTGAGCAAATTCATTAAAGGTAGAGCTTCACACTACAAAAGTTTCAGACCTTCCCAAGATAGTGTTGCATCGGATACCATGTGGAGACTTTCTATATTTTCTCGCATTATTAGTCTCGTTTCTAATATTGGGGATGCCCTTAAGCTTCTGTATCTCATTTGATACTTATATTTTTCTCCATATTAAAAGGGGGAAAAAAACGTTGTTACCGGTCAGACTTGTCACAAAGAGAGAGAGGGGGAAATGAAGTTGGGGATATACGTCTCTCTAATGGGATTGGAGATTGCTGATGAACTAGGCCTTTCACGTACAGAAATGTCAAATATTATTCTTGACTCGTGCAACGCAATCCACGCAATATTTGATCGGACATTGAAGTAATTGCATGAACCCCACCTGCGACAGGTACCATTATCCTAAAATAAAAGAAACACATTTAATTTGGGCAAGCAATTTGATGGTTTTATGTGATGGGCCTAAGTTGGCCCGTCCGCCCATGTTGGGCCTAAAAGTCCGGCCCACAAGATTAGGGCCCATGGATGAAGGGGTATGTTCCTTTCTATTGGAGGGACGTATAAAAGGAGAAAGAGAGAGGGAGGAACACAACCGTTGGCATAACGTACGTTCCTCTCCCTCTCTCCCTCCAAAAGAAAAACAGTGCGCAAAAGGCGATGCCGTCTTCCCTTCAAGGCCAATTGATGTCATCGGATCGAACGGGATCGGTTTCTCTTCCTCTTATCGGCATTGGTATTTAATCTGTGGCTAACAAGGTATGCTCGATTCGGTGGTGTGCTTTAGGATCTGTGATACATGTGAATTTCCCGGGCTTGTCTTTCGCATTCGTTTTAGGGGTTCGATTTAGTGTCGAATCCGTTTTTGGGATTCCGACATTCCCAACATTGGTATCAGAGCCCTAGTTCATGTTTTCCCAACCCCTTTTATGTTTATGACTGTTTTTTGATTGTTTTTTTCGTGAAAATAATCGGCCAACACGGATCGGGGCGCAAAATCCCAACACCCGAGCACTGTTCAACCATTTTTTCGAGTTTCCGTAAGTTGAAATCAATTTCTGATGGCATAGGGTGAAAGACCTCGTCGAGACGAGTCCGTCGATAGGTCGACCGCCGCCGGGCGACGCCGCACGCGCCCACATGCGCGGCCAGAAGCCGCTGCACATGGGCGCCACGCGCCTAAAGCGCTGGCTCAGCCAACGCATGTGCCACACGCGCCGGTGGCAAACCGGCACGTGCGCGACGCCGCCAACCGACGAATCGGCATGCACCGGTCGGCGAACCGACGCGTGATGACATCACTATGACATCACCCAATGGTCAGTAACCGCTGGGATGACGTCATCGATGACGTCATAGCCGGCAACAGTTGGCTGGCCGGTAACCGGCCGGCGACCCGACCCGACCGGCGAACCGACCCAACCCGAGACCCGACCCGACTCGAGATCCGACTGGTCGCTCGCACTTGCGAGGCACGTGCCAGTCGGTTCGTCCAACTCGACCCAACCGATCTAATTGGCCCGACCGGTCCGACCAGTCCGACGACCCAGCGACCCAACCGTTGACCCGTTGAATGTTGACCGTTGACCCAAAAAAAAAAAGGAATTTGTTTCATTTTTTATTCTGCATTTGTTGCATGAATCATGGAAACTTATGTATTTTCCATTATGTTTATTATGGATTATAAGTGATCCGTTTTTAGTTCTGCATTTGTTGCAGAAACTATGATACGTTATGCATGGATACCTGCATTCCCGAGAATAGACGAAGGAAGAGCAAGACTTAAAAGGCTGATGACAAAGTTAGCTAATTATCGGTAGCATGACGGTGATTTAGTGTCACATGTGGTCAAGGTCAATCAGATGATACAGGAAACCATTTGGAATGGTTATCTTATGCCGGATTTTGAGAAGGTGCCGGCTTTGATGAACACTCTTCCACCTGAATGGCAAGTAGTGTTAGATCGGCTATGGGAGGTCAACGTGGTCCCGGGTTATAGGAGGCTAGTGGTAGCTTTTGTAAGAGAGTACTATAGGATTGAGTTAACCAAAACTTCAACCCTTAGATTGAGCGCCACATGGCGCAGAGTCAATGCGCCTTGGAGGCGACATGAAAGCTCTCCAAAAGTTTTTCCATGGTTGGCAAATGTGCCTTCAAATTTCTCAGATATTTTGACTGATAGATTAGAATGGACATTCCCTATTTATTTCTTAGATTAGTTTGAGATGTTTTTGAGTATGAATATCTCTTTCTATGTTGTTATTTTTCCTCTGTATATATTGCTTAGTGTAATTGATAGTTGTATTATGTGAAAGCATTATTATTCTATTAGATGTTAAATATTATTTGTTTTCTGTTATTGTTGACTGCTGTGGGTAATTCATAGAAGTTTTTGTAACTTCATAGAATTTATTTTTGCATAAGACAATTATATTAATAATAGTTTTAAGTTAGGATTTTTGGAGGATGATTGGAAACATAGTGACCTTTTGATTCTGAAACTTTACTTGAAATTGTTCATTAATATGATGGGTCTGTGCAAACTGGATGCATAAATGATAGGCATTAATTATTCGTGCATATATGTCTGATGTGTTCAGATCGATGGTTTCAGCAACTAAAAACGTAATTGCTAAGATGAATGGCAACAATTGTGAAATATTGAATATGAAGATTCAATATGTGCTGGAAAAGCAAGAAGCATTAGAAGCTCTTGACCATGTTATGGAAGATCTTGAGGATGCCGTGCGCCACCTTGAGCTAGTAGAGGACCGCATAACGGCATTTGAGCCGAAAATAGATATTTGCAATGCTGGTTCTAGCTCAAAAAGGGCTTTGAGCTCTAAACGCAAGCGTATTGATTCATTCAATATGTGGGAATGCAAAAGATCAAGTCCTTATTGCAAGAAATCAAGAGTTAACGAACACAAGAGAGGAAAACGTCTTCAAGTGAAGAAAATGTCAAGGGTGAGGTGTTACAATTGTGACAAGAAAGGTCACTATGCTCGCAACTGTTGTGAGCCGAAAAAGGTAAACACCTCTTGTACATTTGAGAACTTTGCTTATGTGTCAAGTTCTGCATTATTGGCTGAATCCAATCCTTTGTGGACTGTAGATTCAAGAGCAACAGACCATGTAGCGAAGGATAGAGAATCCTTCATGGAATTCCGACGAGTACCAATTCGAACTAAGTGGATCTATGTGGGAAATAACTCCAGAGCTGAAGTTAAAGAGATTGGTACCTGCCAATTGAACATGCGTGGTGGACGCACCTTGCTCCTACATGATGTTCTATATGCTCCGGAGATTCGTCAAAATTAAGTGTCTGTTTTTGGTGTTGGTTAAGCTTAATTTTAAATATGAACTTCCATAGTAAAGCTGTAGATTTGTATTTGGATACAAACTACTATGCTTGTGGTTATTTTCTGGATGGTTTCATTGTATTAGATATTGACTATGTTAATGCAAATGTTTGTTATTCCCTTCTCACATCTCTTAATTCATTTGATAATGATGTGAATGTGTGGCATGCTAGACTTGGTCATATTGACCAACAACATATGAATAGACTAGCCAAAGAGGACTTGTTGGGCAACATTGAAAAAAAGCGATTTGTTAATATGTGAGCACTGCCTAGTAGGGAAAACGACAATGAAACCATTTGGAAAAGGTAAAAGAGCTTAATTTCCTCCGCATTTAATCCATTCTAACATCTGTGGTGCAATGAATGTGACAGGAAGGCATAAGACTGTTTATTTCATCACTTTTATAGATGATTATACTCTATACGGATATGTTTATTTGATTTCTCATAAATCTGAAGCATTAAGTTGTTTCAAAAGGTTTATGAACCTTGGTAGAAAATCAATTAGATAAGAAAATAAAAGTGTTAAGATCCGATCAAGGTCAAGAATATTTATTTGATGAGTTCGGAAAATTATGTGATGAAAAATTAATAGAAAGACAGTTGTCTGTTCCATATAATCCTCAATAAAATGGTGTTGCGAAAAGAAGAAACAGAACCCTACTGGAAATGGTTAGGTCCAGATGGCACATGCTAACTTACCTATCACTTTTTGGAGTGATGCGTTGTTAACTACTACCTATGTACTTAACCGGATGCCTTCCAAATCAGTTACTTCCGCTCCATATGAGTTATGGACAGGTAGAAAACTGGACTTAAATTTTCTTAAGCCATGGGTTGTGCTGCCTATACTCATGAGTCCTCTCACAAGTTTGGGAAATTGGGTCCCAGGGAAATAAGAGTATTTTCATAAGATACTCCGAACACTCGAAAGGGTATGTGTTCATAAGTGAGTAGGAAAGTAAGAGTATAACTGAATTTAAATCACGGGATGTCACATTCTTAGAGGATGATTTTCCTAAGAATGGCGAAATAAGGGAAAATCACTCCCTATTTGAAACCTTGGATCAAGATAATGATATTAGTGGAGTTTGTCCAAGTGGGAGTAATATGAGAAGTGACGAATTGAATTCAACTCATTCTCAATTACAACCACATAATGAGACGATATCATCATTATCTAATCCAAGTAAGAGCATAATGGGGAATGATGTGTAAAGTGTACAATCTCCCATACGGCGAACAAGTCGCCGCTTTTATGATTGCCCCACAAGATGAGGATGAGCCAAGAAATATTAATGAGGCTCTAAATTACCCTAGTAAGGATAAATGAATTCATGCAATAAAAGAGGAAATGGAATCAATGAAGTCAAACCAAGTTTAGAAACTGGTTGATCTTCCAAAAGGATGCAAAGCTATTGGGAACAAGTGGGTTCTCAAAATAAAGCGAAAATCTGATGACTCGATAGAATGGCATAAGGCTCGTCTTGTGGCGAAGGGGTATAATCAACTGGAAAGAATTGATTATGAAGAAACATTTTCTCCTGTAGTGAGATTTACCTCGATTTGCATAATTCTGGCAATAGTGGCTAATATGAATCTTGAGTTACATCAAATGGATGTAAAGACTGCTTTCCTCAATGGAGAATTAGAGGAAAAAATATATATGGAACAACCTGCTGGTTTCATTAAAGAAGGTCAAGAAGAAAAGGTATGTCGACTTTTGAGGTCGATATATGGCCTTAAGCAGTCGTCAAAGACAATGGTATATACGTTTTCATAATGCCATAATAGCATATGATTTTACAATGACAGATGAAGATCATTGTGCGTATATCAAAAGATCCAATGATCAATTTGTGATCATATCATTATATGTTGATGATATACTAAATTGCTGGAAACAATATGGAGTTTGTTAATACTGTCAAGAGTTGGTTGTCTTCCAACTTTGAGATGAATGATATGGGTAAGGCTGCATACATTCTTGGAGTTAAGATTTCAAGAGATCGTTCGAAGAGATCGTTATCTCTTTTGCAATAAACATATACAATAAGGTTCTTGAACGATTTCGTATGCAGGATTGTAAACCCATAGACACTCCTATTGCAAAAGGTAAAGGATTAAGCCACAGATCGTGTCCAAGGATTCCACAAGAGAATGAACAAATGAACATATTCCTTATACTAGTGCTGTTGGGAGCTTGATGTACGCTATGATATGTACAAGACCTGACATATGTTTTGCAGTTGGAATGGTGAGTAGATACCAATCAAACCCAGATCCAACACATTGGAAAGTCGTTAAGAGAATACTAAGGTATCTAAAGGGAACTGCTGATTATACGTTAAGTTATTATGGAAATGATCTGCGACTCTAAGGCTATTCTGATGTTTATGGAGAAAATTTAGATAAAAAGAAATCTACTTCTAGCTTTGTTTTCTTACCGAATAATGGCACCATATGTTGAAGCAGTAAGAAACAAAAGTGTATAGCCTTGTCCACGATAGAAGTTGTGTTCGTGGCATTATCAGCAGCAATATAAGAAGATGTTTGGCTTAAGAGATTATTGGATCATTTAGGTGTTATTGAAAGTGTTGTACATTCATTGTTGGTTAACTGTAATAGCCAAGCAGCAATAGCGTACACCAAAGATCCAAAATATCATGACAAGACCAAACATATAGATACCAAGTTTAATTTTGTCAAAGATATGATTGCACGAAAAAATGTGAACTTACAGTACATATTACACATAGAATGGTAGCAGATCCTATGACAAAACCAATACCTAGAGATGTGTTTTGTGGCTATATGAAATCTCTAGGATTGCGTAGAGTCTGATGTACTGGATTATAATTTCCCTGAAGTGTTCACATTTGATGAATTTGTGTTTTTTCATCATTAATGCCTATGAATATTTGTTTGATCTTTATACATCTTAATGCTTAGTGCATTACTTTAAGTTGAGAAAGTATGTCAGACAGATATAAGATTAGTCCACTCACACGGGTAATCGCATCTATTTATTGTGTGATAAATAGAGATGAAACTGTTTTTAAGCTTATTATCTAGGTGATAATCGAGAGCTCAAGCTTAAAATACGTATGCCGCCTTAACTGAGTGTTAAGATGAGGACATAATACTTACTATGTTCAAAAGTAAAATAACCCACATATTTTACTTTATCTGTCTATGATGTCAAATGTGAGTTCTGATGAATTTTGTGAATGAGTAGATATATGAACTCAAGTTAGACATTGGGTATGTCTGAACTATTATATGTACGGTATTGAAGGTGTAGACATACACTCCATGGGAAATGAGTTAATACCATAATACGTATTTCATACTACGTATGCATGAAACGACCAATAAGAGTGGCAAAAGTTTTGATCTCAACTTTTATGTCGTGTGAAACTCTTGAGGAAAAGAGTTCCTCAATTTTAGTGCCCTCATGACTTTTACTTATTCTCAAGATTATTATTTAGTGTTTGCTATCTTAGAATGTTGCCAATGGTCATATGTTGATTCGATCTAATGGGACATTTCTAGAAAAGCAAGCTAAACTGAAATTGAGAGTTTGAAGGGAAGAGGAAGATCGAATTTGGAGAATCACATTATAGTTTTATATTCACTGGTTAATCAATTATGACAGTCTTTAGGATAATCATAATTGTGAATACAATATATATATCATTGTTTCAAAGAGATCAAAAGAGATATAAATGTAATCGATCGATCTAGGGTACTGCATACTAAATGTACTCGAAGTGTGATACCCATTATGAGCTGTTGTATATTCCTAACAGATGTATGGCAACAAGCTCTCAAAGTATGATGGTCGCACAGATTATTCACCGGTATGAATGTTAAAAAGAGGTAAAGAGAATCCTGTCCGGCCCACCATGTGCGAGTGGGAGATGATGGTTTTATGTGATGGGCCTAAATTGGCCCGTCCGCCCATGTTGGGCCTAAAAGCCCAGCCCACAAGATTAGGGCCCATGGATGAAGGAGTATGTTCCTTTCTATTGGAGGGACGTATAAAAGGAGAAAGAGAGAGGGAGGAACACAACCGTTGGCATAACGTACGTTCCTCTCCCTCTCTCCCTCCAAAAGAAAAACAGCGCGCAAAAGGCGACGTCTTCCCTTCAAGGCCAATTGATGTCATCGGATCGAACGGGATCGGTTTCTCTTCCTCTTATCGGCATTGGTGTTTAATCTGTGGCTAACAAAGGTACGCTCGATTCCGTAGTGTGCTTTAGGATCGGTGATACATGTGAATTTCCCGGGCTTGTCTTCCGCATTCATTTTAGGGGTTCGATTTAGTGTCGAATCCGTTTTTGGGATTCCGACATTCCCAACACAATTGACTTTTATTATTCACCACTACATTTATTCACCACTACATTTCGTAGGGAGACTAACACCACCACATTAGTAGGGAGACTGTCACAAAGAAGTTTTTTTTTTTTTTTTCCATTTTTCGTCTTTAGAACTGAAATAAAGGAACAAAATTTGCCCAAAAATTAATAACAAAACTTAGAGGCTGAACACAGAGAATTTGGTTTCGGATGAGAAGGACATTATCTCTTTTGGGCTGCCATGTAAAGTCAAAATGAAACGAAAGCTTTCACACAATTTGTTCTATCTAAGTTCAAGTTCAAGACATGAAATAAGGTATTCCGTTTTTCATATCAATTACCATAATTCTTTTTGTGACTCAAGCAAAGTGAACGTACCAAAATAATGACGAGAAAAACCTTGGATGAAAAGAGAAGATAAAAAGAGAGAAAAACACATTTCATAATATTCTAACTTCAAAGAGTGGGAGTTGTAAATACTTTAGATGAAAAATTCATAAATCACAGTATATATCTACTAAGAGCTATATTGAGGACCTTTGTCTTAATCACTTCCACAATCAATTTTGTTCCGTTTACCATATAGGAGCTACCTAATTTGGAAGAGCCAATGTTGGGATTTTCCTAATTTGAGTTCTATTATTATCCAAATTGGACGATACTTTCCCTACCTCCCTTCATGGTTTGTTCTTCTTTTATAATTAATTATGTGCCTAAACCGTGTGCTTTAAACCAATGTACAGAGAACAGAGATTTCTGCTCGTGGAGTAAAGCAACCCCCTGCTTCTTCTTGATTGGGAATATGTAGCCATGGAAATTAAATTCATGTATTTAAGTCGCAAAATATATATATATATATATATATATATATATATATATATATAAACAAAAATTTACTGGAATACAGCAACATAATCATCCGACAAATTCGAAAGCCATACGAATTGATACGAATCTCCAAGGTATACATAAGTTTTATAAAACAAATTAGCAATAAAATATAGCTCTTTTCAATTACAAAACCTTAACACGTCTACAAAACCCAATTATAACAAGTGAACATAAATTGACAGAAGCCTTCAAACAAATTAACGGTAGATCACTCAAACGAGTTTTCACATTCTATATTTCATAAAAAAGGCCTAAGCAAGGTCCTTAAAGTCTACCCTTCAATACATTCAAGTTTGGTTTTGTGACTAGTAGATGAATGAATAGTGAGATAATCCATAGTAAGTCAAAGCCTAGTTTTTCACTATTCTTTACATTCATATTTAGGTTCTACCATGCAACATAATTATATGGTTCAATCACATAGAAAAATGAAACAATCATCCATATTATTTTGATTAAGGTGAGCAAAATCATTAAAGGTAGAGCTTCACTCTATAAAAGTTTCAGACCTTCCCAAGATAGTGTTGCATCGGATACCATGTGGAGACTTTCTATATTTTCTTGCATTATTAGTCTCATTTGTAATGTTGGGGACGCCCTTAAGTTTCTGTATCTCATCTGATACTTACATTTTTCTCCATATTAAAAGGGGAAAAAAAACGTTGTTACCGGTCAGACTTGTCACAAAGAGAGGGAGGGAGAAATGAAGTTGGGGATATATGTCTCTCTAATGGGATTGGAGATTTTTGATGAACTAGGCTTTTCACGCATAGAAATGTCAACTATTATCATTGACTCGTGCAATGCCATCCACGCAATATTTGATCAGACATCGAAGTATTGCATGAACCCCACCTACGACAGGTACCGTTGTCCTAAAACAAAAGAAACACATTCAATTTGAGCAAGTAATTGACTTTTATTATTCACCACTACATTTCGTAGCGAGACTGTTGCCACTACATTTCGTAGAGAGACTGTCGCCACTACATTTCATAGGGAGACTGTCACAAAGAAGATTTTTCTTTTTTCCATTTTTTGTCTTTAGAATTGAAATAAAGGGACAACATTTTCGCAAAAATTAATAACAGAACTTAGAGGCTGAACACAGAGAATTTGGTTTTGGATGAGTAGGACATAATCTCTTTTGGGCTGCCAAGTAAAATTAAAATAAAACGAAAGCTTTCATACAATTTGTTCTATCTAAGTTCAAGTTCAAGACGTGAAATAAGGTATTCCGTTTTTCATATCAATTACCATAATTCTTTTTGTGACTCAAGCAAAGTGAACGTACCAAAATAATGACGAGAAAAACCTTGGATGAAAAGAGAAGATAAAAAAGAGAAAAACGCATTTCATAATATTCTAACTTCAAAGAGTGAGAGTTGTAAATACTTTAGATGAAAAATTAATAATTCACAGTATATATCTACTAAGAGCTATATCGAGGACCTTTGTCTTAATTACTTCCACAATCAATTTTGTTCCATTTACTATAGGAGCTACCTAATTCGGAAGGTCCAATGTTGGGATTTTCTTAATCTGAGTTCTATTATTATCCAAATTAGACGAAACCTTCCCCGCCTCCCTTCATGGTTTGTTCTTCTTTTATAATTAATTAGGTGCCTAAACCGTGTGCTTTAGACCAATGGACAGAGAACAGAGATTTCTGCTCGTGGAGTAAAGCAACCCCCTGCTTCTTCTTGATTGGGATTATGTAGCCGTGGGAATTAAATTCATGTATTTAAGTCGCAAAACATATATATTTAAACAAAAATTTACTGGAATACAGCAACATTATCATCTGACAAATTCGAAAGCCACGCGAATTCATACGAATGTCCAAGGTATACATAAGTTTTATAAAGCAAATTAACAAAAAAATATAGCTATTTTCAATTACAAAACCTTAACACGTCTATAAAACCCATTTATAACAAATGAACATAAATTGACAACAGCCTTCAAACAAATTAATGGTAGATCAGTCAAACGGGTTTTCACATTTTATATTTCATAGAAAAGGCCTAAGCAAGGTCCTTAAAGTCTACCCTTCAATACATTCAAGTTTCGTTGTGTGATTAGTAGATGAATGAATGATTATGTCCCATAAAAGTGAGATGATCCATAGTAAATCGAAGCCTAGTTTTTCACTATTCTTTACATTCATATTTAGGTTCTACCATACAACATAATTATAGGGTTCAATCACATAGAAAAATGAAACAATCATCCATATTATTTTGGTTAAGGTGAGTAAAATCATTAAAGGTAGAGCTTCACTCTACAAAAGTTTCAGACCTTCCCAAGATAGTATTGCATCGGATACCATGTGGAGACTTTCTATATTCTCGCATTATTAGTCTCATTTGTAATGTTGGGGATGCCCTTAAGTTTCTGTATCTCATCTGATACTTGCATTTTTCTCCATATTAAAAGTGGAAAAAAAAAAAAAAAAAAACGTTGTTACCAATCAGACTTGTCACAGAGAGAGGGAGGGTGAAATGAAGTTTGGGATATATTTCTCTCTAATGGGATTGGAGATTGCTGATGAACTAGGCTTTTCATGAAGAGAAATGTCAAATATTATCCTTGACTCATGCAACGCCATCTACGCAATATTTTGACATTGAAGTAATTGCATGAACCCCACCTATAACAAGTACCATTGTCCTAAAACAAAAGAAAGACATTCAATATGGGCAAGTAATTGACTTTGATGATTCACCATACACGTGTCTTTGCGCAACCGACGTGCACTTCAAATATCTATAAAAAAACAAACCCAGAACTCTCTGTCCATTCATTTCCTAAAACTCCAGTGATGAAACCCAAAGCCATCACGTTTTCAAGCTTTTCTCTCCTCCCACTCGTTATCTTTTCCACATGTTTTTCCTTCGCAATCTCAGACGTTTTGCGTAGAGGCTCTTCTCTGTCAGTTGAAGAACATGACTCCAACACACTAATATCCCCAGATAAGACCTTCACATGCGGCTTCTATGGTCTTGGAGGCAATGCTTACTGGTTCTCAATCTGGTTCACCAACACCTCGAACAGGACAGTCGTTTGGACGGCCAACCGGGACAATCCCGTTAATGGCCGAGGCTCCAAGATCAGTCTCCGGAGCACCGGTGCATTGGTCCTGACTGACGTGGATGGTTCCGTGGTTTGGGAGACCAACACGACTTCCACCAATGCCAGTTCGCTCAAGCTCTTGAATACAGGCAACCTTGTGCTGAGAAGTCCCGACCAGAAAATTCTATGGCAAAGCTTTGATTATCCAACCGATACTCTGCTGCCAAACCAGATCCTCACTAAGAGCAAGAAATTGGTGTCATCTCGGAAAGGAGGAGCCTTTTACTCTGGCTACTTCAACCTATACTTCGACAATGACAATGTGCTGAGGTTGATGTATGACGGACCAGACATATCCAGCCTCTATTGGCCTAACCCGGCCTTTGACGTGTTCCAGAATGAGAGAACGAATTACAACAGTAGCCGGATCGCAGTCCTTGATGAGACGGGCCATTTTCAATCGAGCGACCGGTTTCAATTCAATGCTTCCGACCGTGGCCTTGGGATCAAAAGGCGGCTGACGATGGACCAGGACGGGAACCTGAGGCTCTACAGCTTAAAAAAGCAGTCCGGGTCGTGGGTGGTGACATGGCAGGCGTTTCCGGGATTGTGCAATGTGCACGGGATATGTGGGAGGAACGGGATTTGTGTGTACACACCTGAGCCCAAGTGCACATGCCCTCCTGGTTATGAGATGAGCGAGCCTACTGATTGGAACAAAGGTTGCAAGCCCAAGTTCAATTTCACTTGCTCCAAGTCTCAGGACGTGAATTTCTTGGCGCTTCCCAATACGGACTATTATGGGTTCGATGCCATCTACAACAGCAGTGCCTCGTTCAATTTCTGCAGGCAGGCCTGTTTGGACGACTGCAGCTGCTTGGGGTTCATCTACCGGGAATCGCAAAGATCGTGTTATGGGAAGAGCTCGCTCTTCAACGGCTACAAGGACCCGTCTTTTCCAGGAACTTTACATCTGAAACTGCCCATCTCCATGGTGACATCCTTGGAGCAGATTCACAACAGCAGCGATCCTGATTGCTCTGCGGCCAGAGACCGATCAATGGGAGGTTCATCGACCATGTATGACACCATAGGCAAGAGGGTGAGATGGACGTACCTCTACTGGTTCGCGTCTGCGATTGGGGCAGTTGAGGTCCTTATATTTTTCTCCGGCTGGTGGATTCTTTTCAGAAAGCATGATGTGCAGAGCACATTGGAAGACGGATACCGTGCAATAACCAGCCAGTTCAGGAGGTTCAGCTATGAGGAACTCAAGAGCGCGACCCAGAACTTCAAGGGAGAGATAGGGAGAGGAGCGTCAGGATCAGTATACAAGGGCGTTTTACCGGACGAAAGGGTCGTGGCCGTGAAGAGACTCGGAGATTTGTACCATGAGGAGATCTTCTGGGCTGAAGTCAGTACAATTGGGAAGATAAATCACATGAACCTGGTGAGGATGTGGGGCTTCTGTTGTGAGGGCAAGCACAGGCTCTTGGTCTATGAGTATGTGGAGAATCAGTCCCTGGACAAGCACTTGTTCTCGGGGAACATCATTGGGTGGAGGGATCGGTTCAGGATCGCACTAGGCACGGCCAGAGACCTGGCCTACCTGCACCACGAGTGCCTCGAGTGGGTTATCCACTGCGATGTGAAGCCCGAGAATATCCTCTTGGATAAGACATTTGAGCCTAAGATCGGGGACTTTGGGCTGGCGAAACTGTTACGGAGGGACAGCATGAATTCTCATTTCTCGCGCATGAGGGGCACGAAGGGCTACATGGCGCCTGAGTGGGCCCTGAACCTCCCGATCACTGCGAAGGTCGATGTATACAGTTATGGTGTGATGGTCCTGGAGATAGTGAGGGGGGTTCGGCTCTCAAATTGGGTCGTGAAGAAAGCAAAGGATGAGGAGCAGGAAACCGAGTTAACGATCTTCATTCGGGAGATGAAGAGGAGGATTCAACGTGGAGAGGATTTAGGGATGGAGGATTTGGTGGACCAGAGATTGAAAGGGAAATATAGCAGGAAGCAGGCAAGAATGCTTATTGAGATTGGTGTGTCGTGTGTGGAGGAGGACAGGAACAAGAGACCCACCATGGAATCATTAGTGAATCAGCTGCAAGAACTTGATGATGAACCTAACTTGCCTGAGTCAGATCATGAAGATTAAGCCTCTTGCTGATGCTTTTGGTAACATGAAAGATCGATTTCTGTTTTCCAATTTTTCACTTTTTTGTTTTAAGTAAAATATTGTGTCATCTTCATGTTATGCGAGAAATTCATCTCCTTTTGTTTCTATCTGAAAATGAGAGAGATTATTTATCATGACATCGTGAGGAGAATCTTAATTGGACCAAAAGATGGTTTAGTTCAGGTCTTGAAGATGAATTACTTCGAATTTGCTTTACATGATTTAATCCAAGTCAAAAAGTCAAAGAATGCCTAAAGGAAGGCCACAGGCGAGGAAGAAATATCGGTGCTTGACAGGGCATTATAGAGTGACAAGGCACCTGAGCAAGATAAAAATTTTAGTGCTAGCATTCATTTAAACAGTAGTATGATGAAAGAACTAGGTTCTTTTCTCTTCAAAAGTGAGCCAACTAACCCAAGACCTCTAATGCCAGTACATTTCCTCCATTCTCCAAGAATCAGCCAGTTCTTGGATAAGTTGCTCATCAGGGGAGCCCTCCTGTTCTTCAGCTAATTTCTTTTTAAGTTCCTCTTTTCCTTCTATTGGGGCAGTCCTGTTCCTCCACTCAAGTGGAACATCGTGGCATTTGACAAGTTTAGCCTGCATCTTGTGAAGATTCTTGGCTTCGAGCTGGCTATTCCAGGCTTTAGTATAAGATAGATAAATTAACAATTTATGTCACCCCCGGATGTAAATAGCGAGTCCAAATTTATTGTAGATTTTTTTGTTTTTTGCATTTAACTGAAGCTATTTTATCAAAAGATGATCTAAAGTAGATTTTATCTCAAATAAGGCCGTGATTTAGTCAACTTAGCCTCAAATAAGAGTTTTAGTTCACCAACCGCCTAAATCTTTGCTGGTAAGCTTATTCGAGAGGCAACATTAGGGGCATTTTTGTTTGACATTTTCTGCTTTCACCCACATTGAAGAAGCCCCAAAATAAATTTAGGATTCGTGCTAACTAATCAAGAAATGTAAAATCACAAGAACCAAAAAACCCCAAAGTGAATTTTGTCTGAAGCTAGGGTTCTTCATGAGTTTTCCAGCTCTCCCGCTGGCTCAAGTCCCAGTCTCCGACATCAAATCGCTCCTCGCCCCCTTCAAGTCCCTTGTCGCAAGCTCCATCCTCAATTTTTTTTTTTTTTTTTTTTTTTTTTTTGGGTTAGAACTCCATCCTCAATTGGAGGAACATCGGTACCATCTAAATTTCAGCGTCCTCTTTTTATCACTTTTTCGGTCACTACAAGTGTTGTTGTTTCTTTGGTTTTGCATCTTTCAGAGTGAGTGATGGCGTTGGGAGAAAATTAGGAAGAGGTGTGAGGGGGTAGTCACTAAAAAGAGTCCTACTTGATCGGTTGAGCCCGTAGATAGTGTCATACCATCATATCGCTAGGATATGTCATAATACCATCAGAGCACTAGAATATTAAACCAGTCAAAAACTGATATTTAGTCCATATTTCAAGCATTCCAACTGAATTATATTGTCCTTTTAGCTAAGTAATTTCCTTTTGCTATTATAATCAAGCCTTCTCTCTCTCTCTCTCTCTCTCTCTCTTGAGCTTTCAATCGGATCAACACATAAAAAATACTAATTTAAGGGGGATTCTGATCCAAAAGATCAAAAATTTCCTATTTTTGCATATTTCGAACTATTAGGCTCCCTAGAGATTTTTTATTTTTTTTTTACTATCATTACCAAACTACACTTGGGTAGATAAATTTTGTACCCATAAATTAGGAAAATTTGCATCAACAATCCTAAACGTTTCATTTAATGTATAATCCAATCCAAAAAATTTGAAAAAAAAAAAAAAAAGCGATATTAAGTCCTTCTAGACAAACACTCACCTAATTTCGCCTCCGTATCATGACCAAATCCGACATGGCGTTTTTAATATCTCAGTAGTTATGGGCGCTGACGTGGTGATTTCAGATATACCTAGAGGAGTAATCCCTTGATAATTTCGATCCATCACCATCGACTTTTCTGGGGGTAGTGTCGGCAGAGAGGTCCGATAGGATGAATTCACCGTCCCTGGATTTCTTAAGAGGGGACCATCACAGAGAAGATTTTTCTCGTTTATGTCTTTTGAGACTGAAATAAAGATACAAAAGTCGCCCAACAGTGATTAACAAAACAAAGGACTGAACACAGAAAATTAGGTTTTGGATTATTGGGAGGTGATCTCTTTAGGGCCCCCGAGCAAAGACAAAACGAAAGGAAACCATTCACCCGGATCTTTCTATCCTTGCGAACGTGGGAAGGCAGGTCTAGGTCGCTGCACATGAAGGGAAGAAATTGTACACGCACAATAAGATATTTCCATCTATTCAAAACAATCGTCATAATTTTATCATTGATTTGAGCGAATGTGAATGTATCGAAATAGTGGCAAGTAAAAGTATTTGAACAAATGAGATGATATAGATATATGCTAAGTTCAAAAGGTGACATAGAAAAATGTTTGTTCTTCTTTTCTAATTCATTATTAGGAACCACGTGCTGAGACGAATGGACACAGAGCTCTCCTCGGTCCTCCTTTCTAGAAAAGGAAGTGCTCGTTCGTTGAAGCGACCATGCGCTTCTTCTGGATGAGCAATATGACAATCTGCATAAAACAACGCATTCATATGACAATCTCCAATGTGATACAAATTGACACTAACTTTTAACGTGTAGACAAGTCTTATAACCCAATTAACAAAAATAGAATGCTTCTTGAATGCAAGTCATGACAAGACTAAGAAAATTCAATTATAACGGGTGACTTGGTGGTGTCGCGAATTTTCTAGGGGCGGCCAAGTCCTTCCAAAAGTATTGTCTAATTTTCCCCTCGGAACATGGTTAAGTCATTTTTGCCGCACCAAAAAATACGTTTGTTGATTATTTTTGGCAATTTGTTCCTATTATGGGAGAAAATACTCTGTTTCCAGTCATTTTCCGCGCTGGTCTATTTTGGACCCTTGGAATATTCTCCAAGATTGATCTTTCTACACGTCATTTTGACAACTTGCGATTGCTACTTGGCTTTGTTATTGAGATATTTTCAGCCAACTGGACCTAACTTGTCCCCTTTGCAAGGCCACGGCAACAATTGACTGATCCTAAGATTGTGTTTGGCAATTAGGATAAAATTCAAGATATGATATGATACGTTTAGTACTCACTTAGGACAGGATAAAGTCGGATATAAGGAGAATATAGACAGTATAAAATTATTTCATGGGGGAGGTGGGATATAGGTGGATAGGATTTTTAATGTCCATAATAGGAAAGTTATTTTTCTCAAATAATAAACTTATTAAAGTAACAAAATTGAAATTATATTTCAATATAAATAATATTTGAATTCTAATTTAAGAAATTAAAAATTAAAAAATTATTTTTAATTAATCCTATTTTAATTTATATATTCAACTTTAATTCTATCTTATAATAAACATTCAATCTATAAATTAAATATTTATATTTATTATATATTTTAGGTATTTTTGTATTTTAGGTATTTTAGTACAGTTTACTATTTGATAAAATTTTATTAAAGAATGTTGAAAGGGGAAAAAGAAATAAAAAAAGAAAATAATATCAAAAAGAGGAAAAATAAAATAAAAATAAATTAAGGAATAGTGTTACGAGAGATTTTTACTATCTCCATTTATGAACATTTAGGTTTATTTCTGATGATATGTTGTTTATCTAAATAAAAAGTATATACATGATATGATGTAAATATATCCGACTTTAATACTGCGATTCACCAAATGATAGATATGATATAAAAAAATCTCAAGATTTGATATCATATCGTATCCAGTCCTATCCCGATTAGAAATCCGGACGACCAAACGTATAAGAAGATTATTTTACATTGACTCTTATAATCGTTTTAATTTGATTTCTAACCCTCAACGTAATCCGTGACCAAATGTGGAAACTGGTTAATAATCTCTTTTGAAAGCGCATAGTATTGTTTTTCTGTGGAGATTTGTTGAGTCCCACCGCTTAATGTAAACATTAAGCAAATATTCAAATGGTTGAATCTTAAGGGCCCTTTTAAAGAAAGTGTGCAATTTTCTAAAGCACCATTTTCATCATGTTACATGTAGTCAATGCATGCAAAATCAAGCATTTCTTATTAATGAAACCCTTTTTAAAAATATCTCAGGAATTGTTACAAAGCGCCCCTTTGAAAATAGACTTAAGTATCTGATTGTTAACTGTTTAAGCAAATAGGGGAAAGGGTAAAAATATAAGTAGGGAAATACAAGTATTCGATTGGGTAAGGTCTTTGCGCGACCCTTAAACATACTTTATTGCTACTATTTTTAAGCTTTTGAAATCTGAAACTCTTGGAACTCTCTTAAAACATGTTGGTTCCACAGGTTCTAGGCTACCCTCAAGTGCCAGTCTTTTTTCATAAAAAAATCTATTAGAAAAATATTGTCACGGTATTTTTTAACACCATCTACAGTCAATACACAAACATATGGATGACGTGATATAATGCATGCTCATTTTAGAAGTAAGATCATTTTTAAAGGATAGTAGAAATAAAAGTAAAAGATAAATAAAACAAAAAAATTAATTGATGTTCACCTATTATTTGAATCTTAGCTTACCTGAAAGCCCATCCAACTTTAGCAAGAGGATGAACTAAAATCTTTCCGGATAGAAATTGCCAATCACATCACAGAGAGAGGAAGGGTGAAATGTAGTTGGAGATTTATTTTTTCTAATAGGATTGTAGATTGCTGATCTATTAGGACTTTTGCACATTTAAATGTACAAATTTCATAATTAATAAGAGAAGGGCCATAAATAATTAAGTATACACGGCAGTACCCTTTACTCACTAGTCATGTAATTTTTGAAACTTAAACCTACCCTGCAAGTTCGTATCCCCATCATAGAACCCACCAAACCATGCCGGTTCTGCAGGGTTTACAGGTTTCGTAACTTCTCCTGTACACCCTAGATGAAATAATTCCAATACTTAAAAAGAATTAAGCAAGCTATATGAAATAATTCCAATACTTAAGTATATTTGTTTGAGAGTTAATATCAGGAAATATTTTAAACCAGTATATTTACAACAAATTTACTTCAAATTAATTTACCCAAATCTAATGTCTAGATCAACAAAAATCTTAAACCGATATATTTTGACATATTTTCCCTCCATTACCTTATGTCAAATTTTACCATGAAAAAGCTTAATTAAATAACAAATGGTTGTATGGCAAATCTACATGGAAATCTATATCAATTTGGATAAATTTATCATAAATATGCCGACTTAAGGTTTTTAATAACCTAAAAATTAATTTTGAATGAAATTTATCATAAATATATAAATTTAGAATTTTTCGTGGTATTACCTCAGTTTCATTTGTGGACTTCTTTTCCCTTGTTAGTAGTCTTTGATGGGAGAACAGTAATAATTTGAACAATATCAAAATTAACACGGCAGAATAAAATAATCTTCTTCTTTTGTAAACCTAACAAAAATTGATATAGTAGAGTAAAATAAATACCAAGCATGCGAACACAAGACGATTTTTTTACGTAGAAAACGCCCTCGATGTGAAGAGATCAAAAACCACGAGACGAGAGTCCACCCCAAAATCTTCACTATCAACAAAATTGGGTGAACAAGGTTCTTCTCTAGCAAATACTAGACGTACATAGTAGTAAAGACCTCAAAAACATAATTATTGGCAATACACATGAATTTTACAAGAAATCAAGGATAAATCTTACCAAAAACGCAGGTTTTGATTAATTCATGAAAAACCTGATGTAAGGAGTTTCAAACGAAAATCAAACCGTTCAGATTCGAGAAAATTATGCCACGAACATGCTGACAAATTTCAACTCAATCAGACTACGAATTGACCTCCAATGCCAGCTTGATGTAAATCAAACTTTGCCACAACCCCTAGATTTTCTGCTTTCTCTTTTTCTCTTCTTACTACGTCTTTTTACGGCTACCACTTTAAAGATAGTAAGAAACTCCATTTCTCCATATAACTTATCATATGGGCTCAAATCCTTTTTGAACTTGCAACTCATTGGGCTTCCTCCACATAGGAGTGAACCCAGCTAACTGTCCCATCGAGGCCTCTGAAGTCATGTCATAATGATGATTTTCTGTATTCACAGATGTGGGCCAAGGTCAATCAAAATAAATCGTGTAAACCAAAATTTCTCCTTTGTCTCCTCTTATTTGGCCTTTTAACTATTTATACTTCAATATTGTGTTTGCACGATGAAACATCTTTCACCGAATGATATTTTCAATTTTTATTTAAAGGAGATATGGGTTTCGGGCTTAACTCCGGACAAAGGATATCAAATGCGATAATATAACATCTCCAATCACGAACAAACCATACTACAACCTTGATGATCAAACTCAAACTTAAATTATGCTGGAATCTTATCGACAACACCATTTATACATGTATTAGCATAATGTCAGAATCTAATCAACGACCATGTATTTGGGTAGAGGACACAAAGCCAAAATTCAATCAACGACGCTGGACAAAAGGTACAACACCAGAATTTAATTGACGGTACCGCATCAAGATAAAGATATTCTCCGAAATCTAATCAACCATAGGAATCTAGAAGTTACAGCTAGAGAACTAAAATGCAATAATGTAAAGATAAAGTAAAGACATTTGATGTATTGTTCAAGCGGGAGGGGGATGCTCTGTTTCTCGACTGGGGTATTTACGGAGAGATTTGGTAACCGTTTAATAACCGCCTGCTTTATCTTCAAGCACATTCCTTCTACAACCAACTTGCCCGATGACCACTTTGATGTGTCTTAGTCCTTACTAGTTCGTCGACATTAATTCCATGACTAGGTATTAATTGCTCCTTCAATTGCGTGCTCTCTTGACGCTCCTTGAAATATTTTGTATACCTCAATCAAAGATTTACCGCCAACTATTCGGGCAGCCATTTCGGTCCTCCTCATTGCATTTCGTTAATTGGACACGTGGCAATTCCTTACTTTATTATCGATCACTAAATTCTCCTTCATAGGCTTGCCGATGATTAGTTATACATCAATATTCTCAAGGTGCATAGTTGTGTTGTATTTCTTACTCATGTGCCTAGCGTGTGATGGTACGATTTTCAAATTCTCACTCACGTGAGCAGCACGTGATGGTATAGCCTACATTGGGTGCCAACTCAGCCTTTTATCCACGCAACCGACATATGCTAATACGGTCAACTTTGGGTGTCAACACTATGTAATGCCATTTATTTAATATTCAATCAAATATCGAAATAAAAGTTCGCACCCTACTTGCGACAGATATCATCTTCCTAAAACTAAAAAAAGACATTCAGTTTGGACAAGTCATTTGATTTTTATTTCGCTCCACATATATGTGCGTGTGGAATCGACATGCACTTCAAATATTTGTAAGCAAAATAAAATCCCAAACTCTCTGTCCATTCGTTCCCTAAAACTTCGAGTGATGAAACACAAAGCCATCACATTTTCAAGCTTTTCTCTCTTCCCAGTCATTATTTTTTCCACATGTTTTTCCTTAGCAAGCTCAGGCGTTTTGCATAAACGCCCTTCTCTATCAGTTGAACAACATGATTCCGACACTCTAATATCCCCAGATAAGACCTCCACATGCGGCTTCTATGGGCCTGGAGGCAATGCTTACTGGTTATCAATCTGGTTCACCAACTCCTCAGGGCAGGACCATCGTTTGGACAGCCAACCCAGATCCCGTTAATGGCCAAGGCTCCAAGGTCACTCTCCGGGGCACCGGGGAGTTAGTCCTGACTGACTTGGACGGCTTCGGGGTCTGGGAGATGAACATGACTTCCAACAATGCCAGTTCACTCGAGCTTCTGAATATAGGCAATCTTGTGCTCAGATGTCCCGATAGGACAATTCTATGGAAAAGCTTCAAGTATCCAACTGATACTCTGCTGCCAAACCAATTGTTTTCTCTAAGAGCAAGGAATTGTTGTCATCTCTGAAAGGAGGAACATTTTACTCTGGCTATTTCAGTCTGTACTTCGACAATGGCAATGTGTTGCGATTGATGTATGATGGACCGGACAACTCAAGCCTCCATTGGCCAAATTGTGGACTGGGCTTTGGCAGCTTTTAAGTGTTTTAATCCATCAACTTTGCCAGAATTTTTTTGTCATTTGACAAGTTCATGTACAGTACTTTGAGCCTCTCAAACTTTGCAATTTTCTTCACTAATGTTACAAGAAAGTTTCTCAAAATTGGCCATTTTTCTTGCATGAAACGACCAATTTAATTTAATTTGGTCCTTGAACTAGCCCAAGCTCAATTTCGAGCTTAATTAGGGGTAAAAAAATGATAAAAATGATTATTTGAGGGCTCGGGTAAATTCTGTAAAATTTTGCAAATTGGTCCCCAAACTTTTGGAAACTGCACTTTAGCCCCAATTGGCTGTTTCGATTGCAATTTGACCCCCATAGGACTTGGCTACTTACATTTAGATCCTTGGTTCCAACTTTTTCCTTGTAGATTTTGAGAGAAAAAAAATATTTATATTTAATAACTATACTAAATGTCTAGTAATCTATATGCAAAAATTCGATATTGAATATTTTTGTGGAAAAATAAGTTTCAATTCTTTAGAAATTAACCAAACACGATTTTTGAGCAAAAATTTAAATGTCAACGGTTGTCCCTTCAAAGAGATTCTTTTTAAAGACAAATGATATATTAATTTTTTCAATAGACCATGCAGATATAATTGTGATCTCTCTCTCTCTCTCTCTCTCTCTCTCTCTCTCTCTCTCTCTCTCTCTCAATGTTAATCATTTTCATTTTTTCTTTTAAAATTTCTTACCTTTATTTTCTTTATTTTCTTTTTTCTTTTTTTGCTTTTTTTCTATTTATTTTTTTGGAATTTCTTTATTTTCATCATTTTTAAGTAAATCGAAACAGAGTTGAAACTGAAAAGAGTAAGGATACTTACCTGATGTTGCTTGCAAAGGGAATTTGATGAAGAGGTTTCGGGGCAACAAATTATCATCGTATTAATCAAGTCAACACCACTTGGGAGGTAGAAAAGTCAACTCGGCTGGGAGGTCAGCTCCACTCGGGAAGTTGAAAAGATCAACTCCACTAAGGAGCTTAAAGAAGTCTGCTCTACTGGGGGTTCATTTAAAAGATAGTCGTCCGACGCTACGGGTTGCGATCTGAAGAGGTCCCGAGGCTGCTGACCCGCGTGCAATCACAAAGGACTATGAAGAAATCACTCCACTTGGGGGTTAATTGAAAAGAGTCATCCGAGACTACATGCTACGATCACTGGCGGAGGGGGAAAGCTCTGAAGCTGCAAACGTGCGTACACTTGTGGAAAGATTATTAAAATCACTCTATCCAAAGTTATGACAAGTCTACGGACTTGTAATTTGATTTGCAATGCCTATTTTACAATACCATCATTTAAGATGGTAACAACTTGCGGTTGCGACTTGGCTCTGTAATTGACGTCAAACAAAGTGTAAAGAAGTATGAGGTAACATATGTAATAACTAAAATGGATTAGATCATTCGCCAGTCGTAGGAATCGATCTAAGAGATGAGAGCAAAAGAAGAAATCATTTTTGTACTCAAGGCAAAGGCTAAGCAAGTCATCAATCAAAACAAGTATTCCTCCTTATTCATCACTGCATGCTTATATAGATGAACTTGGAACAATCCTCCAATTATGAGTAATTATAAGACTCTCTGAAAAGACGAAAGGACTCATATGGAAGACAACTAGTCTTACTACAAAACAATGACAACTAAATAAAAGCTCTAGAAACTTTAGACGATATTTAAGAAATAAATATTGTTAGGTGCACGTATCCAAAATTTGCTTGTTCCAATGTTACTGAGTTGATGTCCTTCAAGGAGGGATCGGTTCAAGATCGCGCTCAACACCGCCAAAGGCCTGGCCTTCCTGCATTAGGGGTGTGCAAAAAAACGAGGATCCGCCCAGCCGCTCGAAACCGGTGGTTCTTGAGGGAACCGAACCGGTTCCCAGTTCCAATTTATGGGAACCGATGGCTATCGGTCAAGTTCCCAGTTCCATGGGCGGATCCACCCACTCGGACTAGACCGATTATATTATAATAATATATTAATTTTTAATATTAAAATAAATTTCGAAATTACTAATTAGCAAACTTAAATTTGTAGGACTTCATTTCCTCTCATGGTTTCCGTGTTTTTATAAGAATTTAGTAAAGTGTGTAAGTTGCCTTTTAGCAACTCAACAAATGGCTCCTTCAAATGATACTTCCGGGACTTACATAGGACACTGAGTTCAAGAATATATAGAGTACCGGTCGAATTGTTTCTACAAAAAGAATTTAGTAAAACAAAGGTTGTAAGAGTTTGATCACCGTTAGGGAATAAAGGAAAAGACGATCTACATACCAGAACCTTGAACTTAAAGAATATTTTAGATTTCAACTGAAATTATTCAAAAATAGGAAAAAAAAAAAAACCTATTTCTCTTCTTTGGTAGTGTTTTCCAATAAAATAAATAAAAATGGTACCCTTAATTAAGCCGGTTCAATTTAAAGAAAAATATTACTCGATATGAAGAGTACTCACGGCGGAATTTGGAAAACGATATTATTATTGGTGAGACCAGTTCCATGGATCCATCCGGGAACCAAACCGGACCAGCGGTCCGGTTCTCGGGTAGATCCACGCAACTAATGGGTGGTTCGCGATTCCAATATTTTGGAACCAATCCTTAACGGATGGTTCCCGGTTCTAGGCCGGGAACCGCCCACCCAGATCATGCATACCCCTATCTTGTAGCACGAGTGCCTCAAGTGGGTCATCCACTGTGACGTGAAGCCCATGAATATACTCTTGGATAAGACATTCAAGCGCAAGATCGCGGACTTTGGGCTGGCGAAACTTAGAGGGACGGCACGAATTCGCGGTTCTCTCGCATAAGGGGCACGAAGGGCTACATGGCGCCCGAGTGGGCCCTGAACCTACCAATCACCGCAAAGGTGGATGTGTACAGCTACGGGGTGATGGTCCTGGAGATAGTGAGGGGGATTCGGCTCTCAAATTGGGTCGTGAAGAAAGCAGAAAACGAGGAGGAGGAAGCCAAGCCGACGGTCTTCATCAGGGAGATTAAGAGGAGGATTCAATGTGACCGGGACTTGGGGATACAGGATTTGGTGGACAAGAGATTGAAAGGGAAAAATAGCAGGAAGCAGGCAAGAATGCTAGTTGAGATTGGTGTGTCATGTGTGGAGGAGGACCGCAACAAGAGACCAACCATGGATTCAATAGTGCATCAACTGCTAGAAATTAATGGCGAAAGTAAATTGCCAAAGTCAAATAATGAAGATAAAGATCGATTTTTCATTTTTTTCTCCTTTTTGTTGGGTGTAAAAGATTGTGTCATCTTTCTGTTAAGCAAGAAATTTGAAGGATTTATTTAATTAGTAATTGGGCTTAAGGCCCATCTGGCTAAGTTGGGCCCAGGAAGCCCGGCCCACGGGAATAAGGCCCGTGGAAAGAAGGGGGTATAAAAGGGAAGAGAGAGAGAGAAAGTAACGTACGTTGAATCAGAATTACGTTTTCTCTCCCGCGTTTTCTCTCCCAAAAGACAGTAGGCATACGGCTTCCAATTTCTTCCCTTTAAGGCTTCATCGGATCGATTCGACCGGATTCTCTTCCTCCATTGGCGTTTGGTGTTTAATCTGTGGCTAACAAGGTACGCTCGAATCCGTGGTGTGCTTTACGATCGGTGATATGTGTTAGAATTCCGGGCTTGTCTTCCGCTTGAGTTTAGGGGTTCGATTTAGTGTCGAATCCGGTTTTTCGGGGATTAGTCATTCCCAACATTGGTATCAGAGCCCTAGTTCACGTTTTCCCGATCAATTTGATGTTTTTTGTTTGATTTTCGCGAAGAAACTCTCGGCCGTACGGACCGGGACAAAAATCCCGACACCCGAGCGTTCTTCGGCCTTTTTACTGGTTTTTTGTATGTCGAAACTGTTTTCTGAAAAGATGGGAAGAAAGGCGACATCGAGACGAGTCTGGGGGTACGTCGTACGCCGCCGGGCGACGCCGCACGCGCCCACACGCGCGGCCAGAAGCCGCTGCGCGTGGGCGCGACGCGCTCGGAAGCGTTGCGTCGCCCTGCGCGTGCGGCACACGCGCCGGTCGGCGAACCGCGCGTGCGTACCGCCGGCCGGCGGCCGGCACGCGCCGGTCCGCGGACCCGACGCGTCGACGTCAGCATGACGTCACCCAACGGTAAATAACCGCTAGGGTGACGTCATCGATGACGTCAGCACGGCGTTGGTTCGCCGGACGGTCACCGGCCGACGACCCGACCGGCGACCCGACCCGCGAGACCGGCACACGCGACGTACGTGCCGGCCGGACGTCGCGTGACGTCGGCCCGCGCGCACGCTTCGGCAAGACGTGCGTCGGTTCGCGCGAGCCGGGCCCAACCGGCTCGGCCGGTCCGACCGGTCCGACGACCGTTGACCGTTGACCTACGTTGACCGTTGACTTCTGTTGACCGTTGACTTCCGTTGACTGTTGACCGCCGTTGACCGTTGACCGACGACCGTTGACCGTTTACCAAAAAAAAAAAAAAAAAAAGGGAAAAGAATGTGTTTCTTTTTCAATTAAGTCTATGTGGATTATTATGTGATCCCTTATTTGTTCGCATTTGTTGCGGGAACAATCGCCTCCTCCGAGATTACGCGCACCTATTCGTGCAATTAGATGAACAAAAGGATAATTTGTCTAAGTTGATATTTGAGTGACTGATCATCGATGGGGAGAGGTGACTTAATTGATCATGTCCTTGAAGTCAACGGGAAAATTCAACAGGTCATATGGAGTGGTCGTCAATGTCACGATCGAGAGATTGTGCGATTTTTCATAAACACTATTCCACCGAATGGCAAGATGTGTTAAATCGCATATGGGATGTCAACGGAGCTGCTTCCTATAAGAAAATTGTGATGGATTTTGTAAATGAATATTCTGTATTGTTTCAAGGGAAAAGATCAAGAAATTGAACAAAAGAGGATCTTTCCCGGTTCGTGTCTTGACTTGGTGTTAGTTGTATTGGCTTATGTGTGTTAAGTGTGATTATTGGACATATTATGTAATGTTTACTACCTAATTGTGTTAATTGAAAGCATTATTGTTTTAATTGTATGTCAATTATCTTGCTTTCTATCATTGCTACGGTTCTTTGTGGGTAATTAGCTATGGGTAGTTTTAGAAGTTTTTGTAGCTTCATAGAATTGATTTTACATAAGATAATTATATTGATGATAGTTTTAAGTTAGGATTTTGGAGGATGATTGGAAACATAGTGACCTTTTGATTCTAAAACCTTACTTAAAATTATTCATTAATATGATGGGTCTATGTAAATAGGGATGCATATATGATAGGCATTAATAATTCGTGCATATTTGTCGATTTGTTCAGATCAATGGCTTGACCACAAAGAGCATAGTTCCGAAGCTGAACAAGGGTGAAAAGCTCAATGGTGACAACTATGAAATTTGGCAAATGAAAATCCGAGTATGTCTTTGGAAGAGCAAGAAGCACTTGAGGCTCTTGTCATGACCATGGTCGAACCGAAGAGGGAACCACCGCACAAAGCACAAAAGAGACAAAGAAGCTTTTTCTCGCGTGGAAAAGAATGAACTCTCTAGCTCGCATCACGTTGCTGAGCAGCATGGAAAATGACGTCATGCGAGAGTTTCGGCGTTTTGACAATGCCAAGGAAATGTGGGAGGCATTGACAGCTAGATTTGGTCATACTTCGGTGACTAGGCGGCGGCTCACTATCGGGTTTGACTCCTATAAGAAGCCTCATGGTCGAGACCATGAAGCAACATCTTAGAAAGATGTCAAACATGATAACGGGAGCGAGAGATGCTGGCCATGTCCTCACGGATGAGCAGCGGGTGCAAGCGGTGATTCGTTCCTTGCCTCGAGTTGGGAGCACATGAAGGTACACCGACTCACAATGAAAATATCAAAACCTTTGAGGATGCAATGCGTCATCTTGAGCTGGAAGAGGACCGCTGTTGGCGCAAAGCCGGATCTTGATCTATATCATGCTAGTTCTAGCTCACATGGAGCTTCGAGCTCCAAGCGCAAGCGCCCTAACCGGTTTGATAAAGGGAAAGGCAAGGAAGAAGCGGGTCCTTCGGGGAAGAAGCCCAAGTTTAACCAACATGAAAGAGGGAAGCGTCCCCACATGAAAAAGCTTGCAAGGGTGAAATGCTACAATTGTGACAAGAAGGGTCACTATGCTCGCGACTGTCGTGAGCCGAAAAAGGTAAGCACCCCTTGTACTCTTCAGAACTTTACTTTTGTGTCGAGTTACGTGTTCTTAACTCGAGTCTAATCCTTTGTGGACTGTGGATTCGGGAGCGACGGACCATGTAGCGAAGGATAGAGGATCCTTCGTGGAATTCGACGAGTACCAACCGGAACTAAGTGGATCTATGTGGGAAACAACTCGAGCTGAAGTGAAAGGAATTGGCACATGCCAACTGAATATGCGTGGTGGACGCACTTTGTTCCTTCATGATGTGCTGTATGCTCCGGAGATTCGTCGGAATTTAGTGTCTCGTATTAGTGTTGGTTAAATTAGGTTTCAATATGAACTTCTATAGTAGAGGTGTGAATTTGTTTTTGGATACAAATTACTATGGTTGTGGTTATTTTCTGGATGGTTTTATTGTATTAGATATTGATTATGTTAATGCTAATGTTTGTTATTCCCTTCTCACGTCTCCCAATAAATATGATAACGATGTGAATGTATGGCATGCTAGACTTGGTCACATTGGCCAACAGCGTATGAATAGACTAGCCAAAGAGGGCTTGTTGGGCAACATTGAAAAAGTCGATTTGCCCATATGTAAGCATTGCCTAGAAGGGAAAACGACAAGGAAACCATTTGGAAAAGGAAAAAGAGCTGAATTTCCTCTGCATTTAATCCATTCGATGTCGTGGTCCAATGAATGTGAAAGGAAGGCATGGGGCTATTTATTTCATCACTTTTATAGATGATTATACTCGATACGGATATGTCTATTTGATTTCTCATAAATTTGAAGCAATAAGTTGTTTTAAAAGGTTTATGAACCTGGTAGAGAATCAATTAGACAAGAAAATAAAAGCATTGAGATCCGATCGAGGTCGAGAATATTTATCGATGAGTTCAGAAAATTATGTGATGAAAAAGGAATAGAAAGACAGTTGTCTATTCCGTACACTCCTCAACAAAATGGTGTTGCGGAAAGAAGAAAAGAACCCTACTGGAAATGGTTAGGTCCATGATGGCGCATGCTAACTTGCCTATCACCTTTTGGAGTGATGCATTGTTAACTGCTGCGTATATACTTAACCGAGTGCCTTCCAAATCAGTTGCTTCCACTCCATATGAGTTATGGACGGGTAGAAAACCCGACTTAAGTTTTCTTAAGCCATGGGGTTGTGCTGCCTATACACATGAGTCCTCTCACAAGTTTGGGAAATTGGGTCCCAGAGGAAAGAAGAGTATTTTCATAAGATACTCCGAACACTCGAAAGGGTATGTGTTCATTGGTGAGCAGGAAAGTGGGAGTATAACTGAATTTGAATCACGAGATGTCACATTCTTAGAGGATGAGTTTCCTAAGAAGGGCGAAATAGGGGAAGATCACTCCCTATATGAAACCTTGGATCAAGATAATGACCTTAGTGGACTTCATCCAAGTGGGAGCACAATGGGAAATGATGTGCAAAGTGTACAATCTCCCATACGGCGAACAAGTCGCCAAAGTATTCCTCGTCGACGTTTTGACATTGAAGGGGAGACTTTTATGGTTGCTCCACAAGATGAGGATGAGCCAAGAAATATCAATGAGGCTCTGAATTGCCCTAGTAAGGAAAAGTGGATTCATGCAATGGAAGAGGAAATGGAGTCAATGGAATCAAACCAAGTCCGGGAACCTGGTTGATCTTCCAAAAGGACGCAGAGCTATTGGGAACAAGTGGATTCTCAAAATAAAGCGAAAGGCTGATGGCTCGATTGAAAGGCATAAGGCTCGCCTTGTGGCGAAGGGTACAATCAACGGGAAGGAATTGATTATGAAGATACGTTTTCTCCGTAGTGAGATTTACCTCGATTCGCATTATTACGGCAATAGTGGCTAGTCTCGGATCTTGAATTACATCAAATGGATGTAAAGACTGCTTTCCTCAATGGAGAATTAGAGGAAGAAATATATATGGAACAACTTTGATGGTTTCATAGTGAAAGGCCAAGAAGAAAAAGTATGTCGACTTTTGAGGTCGATATATGGTCTTAAGCGATCATCAAGACAATGGTATATACGTTTTCATAATGCCATAATGGCATATGATTTTACAATGATTGATGAGGATCATTGTGTATATATCAAAAGATCCAAGGATCAATTTGTGATCATATCATTATATGTTAATGATATACTAATTGCTTTGGAAGCAATATGGAGTTTGTTAAGACTGTCAAGAGTTGGTTGTCTTCCAACTTTGAGATGAAGGATATGGGTGAGGCTGCATACATTCTTGGAGTTAAGATTTCGAGAGATCGTTCGAAGAGATCGTTGTCTCTTTCGCAAGAAACCTATATAAATAAGGTTCTTGAACGATTTCGTATGCAAGCTGTAAACCTATAGACACTCCTATTGCAAAAGGTGAAGGATTGAGCCATAGCTGTGTCCAGGGACTCCACAAGAGAAGGAACAAATGAAACATGTTCCTTATGCTAGTGCAGTTGGGAGCTTGATGTATGCTATGATGTGCACAAGACCCGACATATGTTTTGCAGTTGGAATGGTGAGTAGATACCAATCCAATCCAGGTCCAAAGACATTGGAAAGCCGTCAAGAGAATACTTAGGTATCGAAGGGAACTGCTGATTTCAAGTTGAATTACCAAGGAAAGAATCTGCGACTTCAAGGCTATTCGAGATGCTGATTGGGGAGGAGATTTAGATGAAAGAAAATCTACCTCTGGATTTGCTTTCTTCGAGCAATGGCGCCATATCATGGAGCAAGAAGAAGCAAACGTGTATAGCCTTATCCACGATGGAAGCTGAGTTCGTGGCGTTATCAAAGCAGCGGTGCAAGAAGGAGTTTGGCTTAAGAGATTCTTGGATCATTTAGGTGTTATTGAGAAAGCTGCAAATCCATTGTTGGTTAACGTGATAGCCAAGCAGCTATAGCATACACCAAAGATCCAAAATATCATGGCAAGACCAAACATATAGATACCAAGTATAACTTTGTCAAGGATATGGTTGCACGAAAGGATGTGAACTTACAAGTACATATCTACGCATAGAATGGTAGCAGATCCTATGACAAAGCCAATACCTAGAGATGTGTTTTGTGGTCATGTAAAATCTCTAGGATTGCGTAGAGTCTAATGTACTAGATTGTAATTTCCCAGATTTGTTCACATTTATGAAATTATGTTGTTTCATTATTAATGCCTATGAATCTTTATATGATCTTTATGCATCTTGATGCTCAGTGCATTATTTTAAGTTGAGGAAGTATGTCGGACAGATAAAAGATTAGCCCACTCACACGGGTAATCGCCTCTATTTACTATGTGATAAATAGAGATGAGACTGTTTTTAAGCTTATTATCTAGGTGATAATCGAGAGCTCAAGCTTAAAATACGTATGTCGCCTTAACTGAGTGTTAAGATGAGGACATAATACTTACTATGTCCGAAAGTAAAATACCCCACATATTTTACTTTATCCGTCTAAGATGCAGATGTGAGTTCGATGAATTTTGTAAAAAGAGTAGATACGTGAACTCAAGTTAGACATTGGGTATGTCTGAACTATCATCTGTACGGTATTGAAATGTGTAGACATACGCTCCATGGGAAAGGAGTTAATACCGTAATACGTATTTCATACTACGTATGCATGAGACGACCAATAAGAGTGGCAAAAAGTTTGATCTCAACTTTTATGACGTGTGAGACTCTTGAGGAAAAGAGTTCCTCAATTTTTTTTTTTTTTTTTTAAGTCCCCTCATGACTCTTACTTATTCTCAAGATTTCTATTTAGTGTTTGCTATCTTAGGGTGTTGCCAATGGTCATGAGATGATTCGATCTAATGGGGCATTTCTAGAAAAGCAAGCTGGACTGAAATTGAGAGTTTGAAGGAAAGAGGAAGATCGATTTTGGAGAATCACATTGTGGTTTTGTATTCACTGGTCGACCAATTATGACTGTCTTTGTGATAATTATAATTGTGAATACAATATATATATCATGTTTAAAAGAGATCAAGGGAGATATAAATGTGATCGATCGATCTAGGGTACTGCATACTAAATCTACTCGGAGTGTGACGCCCATTATTGAGCTGCTATATATTCCTAACAGATGTATAGCAACGAGCTCTCAAAGTATGCTTTGGTCGCACGGATTATTCACCGCATATGAATGTTGAAGAGAGGTAAAGAGAATTCTGTTCGGCCCATCATGTTAAGAGAGAGTCTATGATGGATTATTCTCTGATGGGGCTGAGTAGGTCCTGTCCGCCCATGTTGGTTTTGGACCACCATGTGCGAGTGGGAGATGAAGGATTTATTTAATTAGTAATTGGGCTTAAGGCCCGTCTGGCTAAGTTGGGCCCAGGAAGCCCGGCCCACGGGAATAAGGCCCGTGGAAAGAAGGGGGTATAAAAGGGAAGAGAGAGAGAGAAAGTAACGTACGTTGAATCAGAATTACGTTTTCTCTCCCGCGTTTTCTCTCCCAAAAGACAGTAGGCATACGGCTTCCAATTTCTTCCCTTTAAGGCTTCATCGGATCGATTCGACCGGATTCTCTTCCTCCATTGGCGTTTGGTGTTTAATCTGTGGCTAACAAGGTACGCTCGAATCCGTGGTGTGCTTTACGATCGGTGATATGTGTTAGAATTCCTGGGCTTGTCTTCCGCTTGAGTTTAGGGGTTCGATTTAGTGTCGAATCCGGTTTTTCGGGGATTAGTCATTCCCAACAAAATTTAATCGGCCTAATAAGTATTATTCATCGTGACCGTATGAGAAAAATTTCCGTTGAAGCAAAAGTTGGCTTAGTTGATGTCTCGAAGATGGTTCACTTCAAATCTTCTTCTAGGAGAATGATTTAATTCAAGTCAGCAATATGTTGACGAGGGATCAATTGATATTGGTGCTTAATAATAAGGTCTCCTCCCACTCTCTATTAAATTATTATTAGGACAATTCAAATCTATTGGTTAATTCGGATAAATGGTCAAATAGGATGATTAATTTTCTTCATTTATTTAACCATGCAATCACTAAATTTCAAACGCGACAGCTGCGGCCGGCCATATGTACGTATCATGACAAAGATCGGCCGATGCTTTCTCCCTTTGACCAACAAACCATGTTTAATACCTGATTTCCAGCCAAATCAACAATCATTCTAATTTTGCAGCCCGTGCATGGTGACTTTTTATGTTAAATTTTAAACACCAGAAATTTTCATGATATATAAATATTGACAAGTTAATATGTTTATATATAAGTGGGAAAGTGAAAAAATTCACTTTCTCTTTACAAATCCAAATAAACAAAACCGTAGTATATCGATTTGTAATCTTAACAAACATAGAATCATCAATACAGCAAGGATTAATTCTATTATGATTAAAAATAGTCTAAGAATTTGATATATCAAGTGATATGGCAAACATTATATATGTAGTCATCAAATTGGTAGTCAATGGCCTATAAAAGTTTACATTACTTGATATATCAATTATACATATATATATATATATATATATATATATATATATATATGTATGGATGTATGTAGGTGTGTGTGTGTGTGTGTGTGTGTTATGTGTGCATGTATGTATGTGTGTGTCCATTAAATGCATTCCTTAAACAAGTCTAAACCTGAAGCATTCATGCTTAAGAAGTCGCTTGTGGATTCCATGGCTTTCATACAATAAAGACATCTCTCTTACCACCTCAAATGAACTTGGAATCTTCTAGCACGGCGGCAGCGAAATTGAGTGAGAAGAGTAATCTATGAGCTTAGAAATGAAAATTAAATTTTAAAGATTTATTTTCATCACATAAGGTTAATTTTTCGGATTATCATATTTTGTAGAAATTTTTAGGAGTTTTTGGTTTAAAGGCGTCTCCTTTTTATACCCAAAGGATAAGGCTTGTAGATCTATCAAATTGATTAGCCTTAATGCCCATTAGTGACTCGAAAAAGTGACCCTATCAGTGCCGGAAGTGACTCTAAATAACTTGGCCACTCTTGCGTAAGTCGTCCAAAGAGCGGGGCGATTCTACGTCAAACAAAAACAATATTTCAAATCTGTCCATGTCTATAAATCTCTATGATAGTAGTTTCTCATATTATTGACAAATTTCTCCAATTGAATCTATAGAAAAATGATGAAATGGAGGTTTTTCCAATCCTCCTTAGAGAAAATAGTGAGAATGTGAAATGGGTGAGAGTGGGACAGAGTCCATCTACTCCACTTCTATAGAGTAACAAACAAAGAATATCGTTTCTTCATTAGAAAAGCTATAGCAACTGTATTTGCCAATCAATTTAACAGCTCGCAACACCAAAGGAACCTAATATGGGTAGCCTTTTTCTCTCTTCCACTTTCTTTTTTCTCTCAATTTTCCATTTTCCATTTTTCTAAAACTGGAACACATTATTCAAAACACCTAATAAAATATCTGTGTTTATAAACTATAATTGATGTTAATACATAAATTTTGATGACCCATTTAGATATCCATTGCATTGAAAAATTAAGGATCGATCATGACCCCCAAACAAAAATATTAATAAAAATATATATACATATTAGGATTTTTTTTTTTTTTTAGCATAACAAGCATGATTGCATTGGAGTTAATGGGCTTAAGTGATTGAGGATATGAGCTTTATTGAATTAATTGGACTATGCCCATGGTAAATAAAAATTGGGCTAAGCCCTTTAATTTCACAAGTTGGCTGAAATTTGTGTTTGGGGATGCCAAGTTGGAAATAAAAAAAAATTAATTGAAGTCAAAACTGGAGAGTAGTTTAACTTCATATTATCGAAATAAGAGATATTAAGAGTGTTTCCTATTATCAAAGATAAGGTATATCTTTTAGAATCCAAGATAGAAAAACAAGGGATAATGTTCTTAAAAGAAAAACCCTAGATTTGAGGCATTGAAATCGGGGATCATAAAGGGGCTGGCAATACACAATAGAAAAAAGAAAGGACACAATACACACACGAGCTCTCTCCCGCCCCTTCCTAGGCTTTCGGCTTTCCTAATACTAGCATTTGGCCAATGGGATCTCAAAAACACTTACCAAGCACCTCATATTTTCCTCAAACCTCTTGGAAAAGCTAAATCAAACAAAGCCAAAGCGGTGGAAGCTCATGACCATTAACTGAAATTGACATCGGTGATAAGCAATGTCATTGACCAATTTATATTAGTGCATTATCAGACGAGGATTTCAAAATGCAATTTGTCAAGCTATTGAAGGCATACAAGGATTGTTTTTCCTGGACTTATCATGAGATGCCAAAACTAGGAAGAGATGTTGGAGAACACAAGTTGCCGATCAAAAAGGGGTTTAGATCAAATAAACAACCTCCGAGGCAATTTGCTCCCAAGGTTATTCTCAAGGTCAAAGAGGAAATTAAGCACCTATTAGCAGTGGGATTCATCAAAACGACGTGGTATGTCGAACGACTTTCCAACATAGTGCCTATGAAAAAGAAAAAAGGGAAGTACAATTTTGCATCGGCTTTAGAGATTTAAATATTGTAACCCCTAAGGATGAGTATTAGATGGTGATGGTAGATATGTTAGTTGACTTGGCATTATGCAATAAAATCATGTCTTTAATAGATGGCCATTCGAGATACAATCAACTATTCATAGCAGAAGAAAATGTGCACAAGACTGCGCTCAATGTCCTAGTTCTATTAGTACATTCGAGTGGCTAGTAATGCCTTTTGGGTTGAAGAACACTAGAACAACGTACCAAAAAGCGATAAATTTCATCTTTCACGATATGATTAGGAGTTCATGGAAGTCCACATAAATGAGATTATCATCATATTAGACTAGGTAAGTCATATGAACTATCTTGAGTAGGCTTCCATTAAAGTGTAGAAATACTCTGAGATGTACTTTTGAAGTTAGAGGTGGCAAATTTTAGTGTTTCCAGTAAATCATAGGGGAATTGAAGTAAATAAAAATAAAGCAAAGACAAATCTTTAATTACAACCACCAACGATTAAAAAATAGTTGCAAATGATAATTGGTAAAGTGAATTTCTTGTATCAATTTATTGCTAACCTATATGGAAGAATTGAGGTTTTTTCACCATTACTTAACTTGAAAAACTAGGAAAACTTCATTTCGAAAGAAAAAACAGTAAAGTGTTTTAATTGTATTAGAGAATATCTATTTGATCATCCGGTTTTGTTGCCATCTAATTCAGGTAGGCTTTTGAAACTTTTTTGTCAGTGCCCAATGCGACTATCAGAAGAATGCTGACACAAGATAATGATGAAGACACAGAGTAGACAGTGTATTACCCTAACAGACTGTTGAATTATGTAGAAAGAAGATAACACCCCCATCGAAATGTTATGTTTGTCCTTATATTTTGCTTTTAGTAAATTGTGACACCACATATTGTCGAGCACGGCTCATCTGATATGCAAGACAGATGAGATAAAATATACGCTGACCCGACCTATAGTTAGAGGCCGCATAGTTAAGTGGGCTTTCATCTGTCCGAGATCAATTTGATATATGTTCCACTTGAGGCATTGAAAGGACAAGCAGTTCGCAATTTTATCAGAGTATTCATGTGTGCACATTGAAAAAATGAAAAAAAAAAAAAAAGTAAAAATCAAATCCTGGTCGAATATATAATTCCCCAAAACAGTCGAACATTTAGAGGACGACAATCCATAAAGATACTCTTTGTAATGATGGAGATTCGAAAACCGTGCCGATCAAGGGGACGTATCAAAATGATACGAGGTTGCCGACTGCGCATGGAATACAAAGCGTTAAGAGGAACAACATGCACCAAAGTACGTTACGAGTATTTATTTTTAAAAGGCATTAAAATTACTTTTAATCTCTTGAAAGGGGCATACATTGGTACAAAAAATTGGTCAGGTCGTGGATATTTTTAAAAGGCATTAAAATTACTTTTAATCTCTTTAAAGGGGCATACATTGGTACAAAAAATTGGTCAGGTCGTGGATATGAATAAGCACGTGATAAGAGTATCAAGTATTAAACCCATTATGGACAACCGCAAGAATTATTATCAATATTAATGCACATCGATGACCTTTGCTGACCGGTTGTCGACAAACGACGATGGATGATTAATAGTCGACAAAAGTATCGGTTAATAAGGTCAACAAATTATCATTTGGCATTAGGAGAAAGTTGAACGCGTAAAGGACATCAAGATGCAATTACAGGGTTGAAGTCAAGGGAAAACCATTTGAAGATAAGATTGTGATATTGTGAGAATATCAGCACAGAACTTTCAAAGATGAAGGAAGACACATGGCTACAACCGCAGGAAAACAAATTTACCATTTTTCATTTATTTTTACTTACTTGCATCGTACTATCAATTTCCATATTCAAGTTGTTAATTAAATTTTTACATGTTTCTTAGCTATAGTTTCCAAATTTGCATCGTCAATTAATTTCCGACATTTATTTAAATCCTAGATGGCGCATTGTTAATCAAATTATGACATTACATCTTTGAATTCTCAAGCTTCAGCGCTATTTAAATTCCGACATTGTTTATTTGCGTTCAATTTCATGAAAGGGAAATGTATTTTTCAAATTTTTTGTCGATTAAATTCCCACAAGGTTTGTATTTACACAATTCTATCTAAAGTAAAGTTATTGTTTGTTTTATTCTATATGAAGTCACTACAGAATTTGTCTCCTTTAATAAATATCAAAGAACGCTTTTCAATAAAAGATATTTCATTACGAGATCAATTCCAATAAAACATATTATATATACTTGGCAACATTCTTGTTACCAACTAATGTTGAGTACGAACTTTTACTTGATTGATTTATCGATGTAATTTGATTATTTTTAAATAACCTATCTTTCTCCTATCAATTCCAAAGATTTGTTTTTGACTAGAAACTTATTAATTTGTGCTTGTGTAGCTTATAATCTTAAGTTGAGGGAATAATTGACCTTTCTTCCATTGAACTTCCTACTAGTCTCAGGTTATCGACTTTTATTTGAGTGACCACAATGGGCAGAATGTCAGCTACAAGCAGCACCTCCTATACTGAAGTCTTCGATCACATTGGCATACTTCTCCATGCAGCCGCGTCAGGGGTCTCAGTCGCATCCATTTTTGGCCCCATCTGAAATTTTAAATATTAATCGGTTCTTACAAGAACTTTAGGGTTTTTTTGACGTCTACTGAACGAGTTCTCCGGGCACTGCAAAACTGGAATTCGACCTGCAGTTGGCTTCAAGGAACTGGAGGGGCAAGGCTTTTTCTGCAAGTATTTCCTAAGTTAAATCTCGTGCGACGATTTATCACATCCGACTTCCTAGAAATTCTGAACTCCCAAGACGACGAGATTCTTCTTGCGAGTAGTACCATTCTGCCAAATTTAGTGGTGCCTCAAAACAGATTGCGTTCCTTGTACCTCCAGGCCGTTTCTGCAGTTATTTTCGTAACTCCTTGGTGTCCCGCAATTCTTAGCATTTGACGTACTACCAGCCCAAACTCAACAACAGTGATCATTTCGAGTAGTTCAGTCATCTTCAAGTTCTTTATTATGTTTCCTTTTGATTGCACACCTTGCACTCCTCCCCCAGACTCCCGACAAGCAACAGACCCACCACAAGAATTCACATTTCTTTAGAATTGAGACGAAAAACCCACATTGCGTCGCTATATCTGTTGACTTGTTGAACTTTCTGCCGCAATTTACCAGCAAGTTAAAAGGTCATTTCAAGAATTAATTGATGTACGAAAAGCAATAGCCTCGTGAGAAGAATATCACTCATAACTGATTGGTCTAGGGGCTCTGGTGCAATTGACAGTGTTGAGACGAGGACCCCGTGATCACGAGTCTTCCATATCTGCTTTGTTTTGGCTTAGTAAATACCTTTAAATACTTGTTTCTGATCGCCGACTTGGGCATGAAATAACGCAGCCGTTGTGATCCAAACTCACTACGATTTTAAGACACACCATATTCACACCTAATCGTTGTTGGAATGTGCTTGGACATACAAATTGTGCTATTAACTCTTGACCGCTCAGGAAATAAAGCGTACAGCAACCAATCTACCCAGAATGGGTCAAAAGATGAACCGAAAATTTAAGAGAGAACTCAACTACACCAATTTCAAATGTTCCCACCTAAAACTCACCATCCCATTTTATAAACTACTCTCAAAACATTCTTCGCATCCAGGACCATTTTGTTTGTACTGTTCGGAAAATGTGGTGACAACATTAACCCAGACATGAGTCTAATTTGCCGCACGGAAAATATAATTCTCATGTCCATCTATCACCATATAATTATCCTCGCAATTATTTCAGTCGTGGCTGACAAGTTTGATGCTTGACAATGTAAAACCAACATCAAGAAAGATTGGATATTTTGTTGACCTAGTCAATGTGTTACGGTGAACAGAACCAATCATTATACCACAATAATAGGGAAACTTGTGTTCCTTTACAAGGTCCAGTGAAAGATCCTGTATATTTTTGAAATCTAATTTCTTAGTAAATACAATATCTTGCTCATGAAAACCCTCCCAACAAACAAACTATTTCAAAACAATCCATGTATCTAATCAAGGAAAGGCCTTACTATAGTTTCCAAGAAAAATCAAATTCTCTGCATCCATAACCATTATGGTGAAAATTTCAAGAAAACCAGACCTCATCCACAATTTCCAACTAGCATATGAACTCCAGTTATTTACAGGACCTCAAGAGACTCGGCACTATAAAAAGTAATACGAGATATGTTCACAAAGACTCGAATACTACATACGTAGACAGCAAATATCGTACAGCCTCATGACTCTGCATACATCTCAACAAATAACTATATATCTAGCAATACATGACCATTCGAGCCTTTTGACTGAAGGTCTGAAATTAAATATCTCCAAGATTACTCGAGACACAAACACCATCATAAGTTGATGCTCACGTGGAATCACTTCAGCTAATACTAGAAAAACCATGAGCTTTTTGACAAGCAGTGCTTAGTTCATGTGTGGTCACTGAGATCTTTAGAAAAGAAAGGAAAAAAAGGCGAGCATACTGAAGGGTAATCTTTCATGCAATATAAAGGCAATGTAATCTCTGCACACCAGAACAATAGCCTGGTTACTTCCATTCACATCAAAAGAGAGAGCGTAGGCAGGCCATTTTTAGCTTCTTTTTCTTAAAGCCCTCCATTTTACACTTCCCAGATGCTGCTTAAGAATGTAAATAAAGCAGACCCATATACTCCAGTAATAAGAGGCAATGTCTACATAATGAGAAGAACCGAACGCGTACCTTCTTACATTATCTTAATCTTATGGCAGAAGTCGCAAACTTCCTTTCATTGGTGTCGGCTCAGGGTTGTCCTGGTTGATCTAAGAACATCTACTGTAACTTTGGTGAAACAGTACTCCGAACAAATGACCCCCAGGCTGTTCTAGTCAAGAAAAACTTCAGCCAACAAAGTCATGCAAAAGTTGACCACCAAATACATCCCTTCCAAAATGCCGATCCTGTGCTTCAAAACTACCTACAACATACCCTTCGTTGGTCGTTTCAAGGCCAATGCCAAAACGCTGTGCTGCGTTGACTGGGAACGAATCTGACAAACCCATCCCGTTGTTGTTCTGGTGAAGACCCAGTGTTAAAGAAACACCACTGCTCACACCTCCAATGCTCTCACTAACAGCAACATGTGGGTGGCTAGACATATTATGGTATAGATTAAGTGATTCATCATTTCTCATAGGCACCGCAATGGGTAATTCACTTCTGGTTCGTTTAGGTAGGGCATCATGGAGCCTCTGAGCAGAGGTGGACGGGTTTTCAGAAGAAAACGAATTCGCCAGTGGTAGCTGGTCAATAGACTTGTTGACATTGCGGTCCTCCCTTTGCGATGATTTCTGACCTTGCTGTGTTTCTAGCATGTGTATTTCCTCAACCATGGGTTTCCAAAGCCTCACTCTCGCATTGATAAACCAGTTAGAAACCTGTAAAAGAAAAATCAAATGAAAACTAAGAGAACACTTCCCATATATTAAAACAATATCAAATCAGATTTAATGAAAACTCGTAAGGGAAAGAAAAACAGGCAGAACCATCGCTTGCCAAAAAGGAGAGCATTTGATTTACGTGAAGTTGAAAACCAAGTTCAACTTAAGAAGGGAAACTCACCTGACTTCTGGATAGACCCGTCTGCTTAGCCAGCATAAGCTTGTCCGTATCGGTAGGATAGCTGTAACATAATTTAGCAATTAATGGGTATGCATGCAGACACGAGTAAATGGCATTGATTAAAGCAATTTTGACAGTAATTGAAGCCAGTCAAAGGTTTGCAATTTCACTCACGGGTGAAGGAAATGTTCAAACAACCATGCCCTCAGAACCGTCACTGCACGTTCAGGAAGACCCCTTTGAGGACGCCAAACAGGCTGGTGTTCCAGATATCCCGAATTCTGGATAGCTCTCTGGGCATACTGGACGCATTCCTCAGTCCCTAATCTTGAGGCATCATCTCTTTTTTGGCTTACTTGACTAAAAGCCTTGTTGGTGAACTGAAGTTGGTCAGCAATTGCATTTTTCAGGCACTTAAAATGTTTGGACATAGCTTTTAAAGCCAAGTTTGCGTAAGGAGCTGCATTACTAAGCCCTGCCACACATTCGAATGATGCTACAACAGCTTGCATTTGCTGACAGTATTGCTTGTACCTCCTGCAGACCTAGCAGGCACAAATGAAACAATATAACAAGTAACAAAAAATCATCCAAAATCCAACTAGTAAAAATATAAGCTTTATCCACAGCAAAATGAATCACGCACTAAACCATCACATTAAGCAAAAGAACTTTTCAAGAGAAACGGAATTAAAAACATAATATTTAGCATGAAATACATTAGCCAAAGAGAGAAGAACCATGTACTGGTAATTATTAGGATAAACAAAAACAGTTTTTTCGTTTGAATAAGCCAGGGTTCATAAGTGTATGAGAACCATATATAAAAATAATTCTGGCCATGATCAGGTGGGTAGACATGCTTAGAAGACAACTGAGTCCCTATAGGCTATAGGGACAAATAACCCGCACATGCTTCTGGATGTCTAGGATTCTCAGGACTGCTTGAACACACACATACGAAAATAAGTCATGCAAATTACTTTTATACTATTTTTTAAAATCCACATCAGATGTTTCTTGGATACGCTCTCTGTTAAAATAGTTCATTAAACCCTCTCATCAATCCATAAGACCATGGTACATCAAACAAATCAAATTCAAGTCCTCTTCCTACTTAAATGGGATATGCTCTCTGTTAACATGATTACTCCAGAATCATGGCTTTCATTAAAGAAAGAAAGACATCTTATACATATGGATCACATAATTTTCAGGGAAAAGTATAACGCCCGCGTCTAGTTAATATGCAGAAAACCTTTTCACAGCTAACCAAGAAGTTCATCAATGCGACAGAAAACATCACTCATGAGTATCTTAGCCTTATCCTTCCCAAAATTTTGGAGCCACCATTTCAGCATATGCAAGCATTCCACTTCTCTTCAATATATATATCCAATCAATTTTTTCATGCACCAACTGATGGAACTTTAAGTTCATTCTCAGATGGAAGTAGGAGAATGTTGAATGGAATGTTGCAGAACCAAGGTAATATATTGGACCCCTTGTAAGAAAATCATCCTAGATTTAACACGACGACAACAAAGCCAATAAGAGTTGGCCCCAGTTAATCACAACAATCTTCTTATCCAGATAATGCAACAGCAATTGACAGCAGTAAACAAACATAATATATATCACCAACCAATATTATCCACTCGTTTGTGGGTACAGCCCCCCTTTCATAATCCACGTTTGGTGTACATTGACCACAAAGCACCAGCTCTTCAAAAATAAATATAGCGAATATAAAGGAAAATGATGAATAGAAAAGAAACGATGCTAATTTCATCATTGTTTGGAGGAAAAACACAGATAAAGGAAATAAATGAAAATTAATGGAGATGAGAGGGAAGCAATTCCTTATAAGCTGCTGATAATTAGAAGTGACATATATATCGGCAACTCTTCTCTTGCGTCACTCCCCCTAGGAAGGTGAAAAACCAGCGTTCTTTTTTGTTTGTACTTTTTCACTTTCCAAGGTACATCCAAGCAAACCAAAGAATTTAATATTTGCTTTCTCTTCATTCGCCTCCATTTTTCTTTCTTCTCCTTTTACCTCAGATGCTTCCTCCCAACTAAACTGCGAAAAATAGTGCAGAAAATATATATATATATATATATAGTATATTCCCAATGCTTGTGTCATTTAGTCATATGAAGAGTGTAGGTCTATAGTAGAAGTTTATACTGAGTCGTGTACCAAACAAACCCTAGTTTGAGAAGGTGAGGTCAAATATTATCCCAAATCAGAAACTCCAGCACCGAATCTACTCTGGGTCATGTTCCAAAAAGAGCCAAAGTGATGATCTTATTACCTCACCTCTGAAGTCCTAATAAACTGGGCACTTCTACAACCATCTCCAAAAAGAAAGGGTCTTCAAGCATGACATCAAATCATAGGTTATATGCATACAAAATCCAGTATACATCATGAGACAAGCATTTTACACACCAACAAAGCTGGAAGTGGGTTCGACCAAAAAAAATAAATAAATAAAGCTGGAAGTGTTGAGGGGGGGGAATAACATCCAGGCTAGTAAGTTCATTCGTAAAGATGGAGAAGTCTACAAATAACACCAACTTCAACGTGACTTGAATAGAAATGCAGGATAACCATGATTACTCTACTTCGAGTGGAAAAAGTTTGCATCAGTCATAACTCGACATAATCTGAATGGCTGATTAATGGAGGCTAATCATGCGAGAAAGAACAAGAGGATAGGGATCATCTGATCAACATGGCGCCCACTAAAAGTCAATGTACAAATGACAGCAAATTTTACACCACGTCCTTGAGATATGATCGACAGACCAACAAACACAAGAAGATCTTGTCTTATAGCAAATCTATTATCGACCCTTTAGCTTGGTCATGCCCAGAATAATCTCGAGCACAAGAAAAGGACTCAACTAAACCCTCTATCTTTACTAACATGTCTAAATGAACTCGCAGTAAGAGTTAGGCATTAAATGTTTTTTGAAACAAAACCATGGTTCAACGTTCAATCACCCAAGCAACACAGCCATCCAAACAACGAAACAATATATAATATATCCCAACACAAATAGAAAATGGAAGGCACACGGAACAAATTAATGGTGTCAACAACATGAGCTTGTGCCAATAAGCCTTAGCTTAGTGACCATCCAGTTCAAAGGGGACCAACTCAAAGTCCAGGAGTCTTGTGCCATACCCTTCCTTATTCGCATGGGTTGGGGAATAGCCTTACACAAGCACTCAATATTTTTGGAGTAAAAAAAAAAAAATTTCCACCAGATTCTTTCACTCACTTTTTGCACATTTTTAGTACTCAGATCCTCGGTGACTGAGTCACGTATTACAACTCTTTCCCTAGTTGTCCGACACTTTATGGAGCCAAGTTTTTGGGCATATATTCCCCTCCCCTCTTAACTTTACCAAAAAAGATCATTTTTACGGTCGCCAAGGCCACACCTTTCCCTCGAACGAAAATTATCTTATCTTAAGAAGCGACAAAGTACGAGGACGGAAGCTATAAATTACCCTAACACCAAACACTTGCATTTCAAGACACATAATTTACGCTCTTAACGCCCGAAAGGGAAATCACAATCGGCTCAATGATGGACGATATCGCAACTGGAAGATTCTCCGATACCACAAATCCATGGAGGCAGTGAACACGAACACTTTGAAAGGACAAACACTGATGAACCTCGCAAAATCACACGAAATAATCACCCAAAGCAAGCAACCACCGAACAAAGATTCGCACAAAAGATGTGACCAGTGAAGCTTCCATCAACCAGCAACAAAAATAATTGACGAGTGACGGAGATTGGTCCACGTACCTCGTCAAGCATCGAGATTAACCTCGACTTCTTCCGGCGGAACTCGCCGCCGTCTCCACCACAACCATCGTCCACACCAATCCCACAACCACCACTCAAGCTGTCCATGGCAGGCTCCGTCATCGCGCACGAATCATCCGTCATTTTCTCGGTACAAATTGCGCGGCCAGCTTCGCAAAGCTCCTCCAGCAGCTGCTGCGCAGGCCTCAAGAACCTCGACCCCTTGAGGATCGACGCGTAGCCCGTGAAAGGCCCGAGAGGGACCGGGCTGCTCATGTACCCGCCGCCGCCGCCGGAAGCGGTCGCCTTCCCGCCGTACACGGCGGCGGATCCGAATCTCTGCAAATTCAGCTCGAGGGGCAGGGTGTTATGGTGATTTCTGGTGCTACCCACATGAGACGACAGCGAGAGCGACAGTCCTTGGCCGGTGTTCCCCGCGCCCGAGTCGTGCGCCAGCGACAGAGGGGGCTCTCCGCCGCCGCCGCCGGCGTTGTTGTGGTTGTTGTACGGCTGCGACAAGTTACCGAGGTTGCCTTCGATGCCTTGAGACGCTGCGTAGAGGAAAAGCGGGTGGCTCGCGCTGCCCATGTCACCGATCGAGCTAGGGTTTATTACCATAGTGGAGTGCGGATCCAAGTAGGAAGAAGCCGACGACGAGGACGACCCCCCGCCCCCGCCGCCGCCGCCGCCGACGAAGCCGATCAGATTCGCGCCCCCTCCCTCTTCCTTGACGAGGGAGATTGAGTTATGGCCGCCGCCGACGTGGCCGCCGCCGGCGCAGGCTAGCAAATCGGGCTGGAGGAGGGACTGGTCGTACAGAGGGAGCAAGCCGGCGCACCCATGGAGGCTGGCTGAGGTGGGTTCGACGAGGCAAGAAGGTGGGTGGTTCTGGTTTTGGACGACGACGACTCTGAGCTTGTCTCTCCTGCTCTGCTGCGGGACGTGGTAGGGCTCGAAACCCTCCGACATGGCCGTGAGAACAAAGGACCGAAGAGAGAGGAGGGGGGGCTAAAGATAGAGAGAGAGTGAATTATGGAGGGTAGAGAGAGAGAGAGAGAGAGAGAGAGAAGGAGGGAGGGAGGGAATAGTGAGAAGCAGAGAGAGATGATTTAAAGAAGATGAGGAGTGGGGTGATGATGAAGTGAGAGGTGATGATGATCTCTCCGGAGCTGCGAAAATGGCAGACTGGCACAACTTAGCAGAGATACGTGAATGGATGGAGAGAGACGGACAGAGAGAGAGAGGAGGAGTGGTTCACTTCTCACGCATCATCTCTTCTCAGACACAGTTCAATTCAATTCAATTTATTTCTTTATTATTATTTTATTATTATTATTATTATTATTACATACAAATTAATCATAACTGCGAAGTCTCCTCTCTCTCTCTCTCTCACTCTCACTCGGCACCCTCTTCGATTCGCACAAAATCCAAACTCAAAAAAATTTCCAAAAGAGTAAAGTTAGATAATAGTAACTGGCCCATGAAATTCATGTAGCAGCAGTCGACCGATTTATAATAAAGGAATTGCATTAAATAATATTTTTTCTCCCGATATTATATATATATAAAATAATAAATAACGAGTTATTGGAATCTTATCATATCTCCGGACATCTCGATTACGTAAAATAGTCGTGAGATATATTGAGCATTATATTCCTTTGCAAAAAGAAGAAGTGAGATGAGAAGTGATTGCTTGCATAGGAATTCGAGTCACCGGGAGGCCACCGGCTATTTCCGGTAACAATTCGTGGGAGCTCCCCAGCTGCTCCTACACATGCTGACACAGGTTTCCCTAATTGTCGTCTAGCAAGTTTGCAGCTCCCCTTTTTCTTTAATATTATTATTATTAATATTGCAAATGTTCCCTCCCCTGCTTTTTTATTATTCTCTCTCCTTTTTCTTCCTATATTCTTTTTAATTTCAGAAAAAGAAAAGACTTTACGGATCCACAAGCAACAAGCCCAAGATTTCCGACTTGTTTGGATACTTTCTAGACAAATTACTCTGCTTCTTGCACTTTCTTTTTCGAGCTACCAAATTTTATATTATCCATTTTCATGATCCGACATATTAATTAGGAATATGTATGTTCTACCCAAAACTTTCCATGTAGATTAACGGTTTTATATATTTCAAATTCAAACCCTATCCTATAAGAATTAATACTCGAAAACTTGTTGATATAGGTATCTTGAACTTGAGCTAAATCTGTTGTCGAAATAGCATACTTGTCAATTAGTATTGCATTAACAGAAAAAGTTAAACTTGCTTTAAGAAGGATATATTTATTTAAGGAATGATATAAGGTCATGAAGGATGACATGACAAAAATATCTCTTGTTTAATGATATAACTCCATAATGAAATTGAAAGAAAAAATGAAAAATACATTACAAAAAGGGCTAATATCTTGAAGTACATTAAAATGGTATACTTGTGACAGATTTTTCATCCACTAGTTTCCGTTAATTTTTATTATTAGAAAATTAATTTTGAGGTTTTATTCTCCGTTTATTTTAAATATATCAGTTTGTAATTTTTTTTAGTATTAATTCGATTAAGTGAAAAGTAACAGATAGTAGACTTGTTGCACATGTAATAGTTTAAGGCTTCAAGTTGTCAAAAAAATTAGTTTTTAGTAAATCTGTCATAAGTATACTAATTTGAAGTTTTTAGTATTTAAGTACACATCTCATATGTACATTAATTAGGGTTTTCTGTGATATTAATCTTTAAAAAACTTATTAGAGTGGATAAGGGGTACAAAGAGTTGGGTATAAGTAATTGAGTAAGTTTTGAATTTGAAATAACCTTGTACTTTAGAACTTACTCTCTAATTATGGGTTTCACGCTACATGAACCTCAATTCAATTGGGTGACTTTTAATATCACTTGTTATGGGTATTTTTATATTTTGAATGGTCTGAGAATTTCTGTGCTAAACAATAATTCCATATTAAGAGCCTCATAAAAAAAAGTACTTGAAACCACTCTAAATTTATGAGTATGGATATGTACCATGATAGTGTGACTTCCATTACTTTTTTAGCAAAAAAAAAAAATTCCACGAATTTTCGAAATGCTTTGGCAGTGGTTAGAAATTCAAAATAATGTCTTTTATTTTAAATTGTCGCATGTGAAAAACCATATGGAAAAGTACAAAATAACAGATAAGTACAACTAAGGAGAGATATGTCAATCATTATTATTATACAGAACGGAAAGGGACGGCAAAAATCACGTAGAAATTTTTTCAAAAATTCCAAACACGTCTCATCGCCGAGATTAATCGAGATCGAGTTCGATGATCCCCGTTCCCAAAAAGAGAAACAAAATAAATAAAAAATGAGCGAATTATGACGCACGTGAGAAGGCGGGAACAGAAAGAGGGACAGGAACAGGAACAGGAACGAGAACAGGAGCCAGAGGGGTGTTGAATGAAAGGGCTGAGTAGTGAAGGAGGGCTTTGCCGCTTTCAACACTCTTTCGTCACAGCTTTTTTCACCCCCTCCCTCTGCCCCCCTCGTTTTACGAGGACGACCCCCCTTCCGTCTGATTTTTGAAATGAGTAAACAACGTTGTCCTTTTCGCATTATTGAAGTTTATTGTTCTTTATAATCGATCATTAGGAGGAGAAAAGAATGGGATAAAAATCACAGGGATCGGTCGTCGGGCTTGAAGAAAATTCCCCAAGACGCTCGAGAAAAAGGGCAGAAGAAGAATCTACGCTGGAGGCTTGCATGATTATCGATTAAACTAATCTCGATAAAATGATTATTTACTTCTAATGATTGATGATGCCCTAGACCACGGTTCCCGAGATGTACAGAATTTTGTTTTTGCTGACAAATACGCCTGTTACACAGATACACCTTGGATCTTCTCCATGACGTCAAAGCTCGGCTGTTTATGCACTTTATATAGTTTACAGCAATTTTCTTGGTAAGGCATTTGAAGAAAATAGTTGCTTAGGATGACTTGTTGGCATTGTCGTCTTGGTGGTCGATTATTTGATTAATGCGATTATATTCCCATTTTGCATTTCATGTCTAATCATTTGTTTTCAAGTTTAATGCAGACTTGTACGTGAGAGCGTTCGGAATACAGTAGAAGACCTCAGCCAGGAGTGTGAGCTCGATGCCTTGCGAGGGTCTTGCTGAAACACACGAGCTTTCACGCAGTTCTACATTGTGAGTCATTCTATCCATTGTATAATTCATTAATTGAGTCTATGCTTTATCTTTCGAAGGCATTAAATTTATACATAAATAACACTAATGATCCAAAGGCACTAACATGTGACCTCAGCTACATAAATGTTAGTAAGATATCTTGTAAGTCTCATTAACACACTAAGTTTAAGCTTTAGGTTCATGCAAGCGGCCCTAACCCAACGTAGTTTGCATGCAACTATTAGGATTTAAGGAAATTACATAAAAAGATAAAATCATTTGTTGTGTATTAGACCTAATATATATTCATGACTCAATTAAAGTAAAATATTATATGGACAAAACTGTTGCCTAAACTGTTGCCTAACAACATAATTCACAAGTTCTAAAATATTGCAATACTACTTTGACGCCTAACTTTTTGACGAAGTTGTTGAGTGTAGGCATCGAGATTTTCTATAATTGATGTCTATGAAAAAATTCTCAATTCATTCTCCTATAATAATCAAGATTTTGGTAATATGATATTTTTATCAACGTATTTGCATATATACATAATAGAGATTTTATCAGCCTTACATGGTTAAAATTGTAATGCTGAAATATTTTAAAGAGATAAAAAGAGTCTTAAACATATTGTACATCATAAATGACCCTTATTGAGCAAATCAGATAGCTAAAGACCATATAATATTTTGCTCGTACATGGACCCAAGCCGAGTCACCATCAAGAAAGTAGTTATGTTTTTATAATGAAACATGGAAAATATCATATGGTTACTACGTAACCACTGTTGTTAAAGATCACGAACAAAACTAAGGGGTTTGTTTTTCTATAGTGAACCTGTGTTTTTTTCTTAATTATTTTTTGGCTTTCCCTTTTCTATAGCGCTCGATAACTTAGCTTTAATTAACATTAAATACCCAAAACCTTTCAAATGATATACATATTGACATGTATATTGTATAGTCATTTATAGACGTTTTTCGTAATTTTTTAAAAATGTCCGTTTTCCATGATTTTGAGGGAAAGAAAAAGGTTATTTTGGGAGTTATTCTCGTGTATTGAAAGATTGTTATTCTTATAATTGTTTTAGAGGGGGGGGGGGGGGGGGGTGGAATAAATCGCTTTCGCTGTTGAGGAGACACCCTTTGGATGAATTGGAAAGATTGGTCAGAAAAGCATCGGATTAGCATTTCCTCTTCGATTGGCTCCTGATCTGCCACTAAGTTCAAAAACTAGACAGACTGCTTTTAGCAACACTTTTTAATAATTATCAATCAAACTTCTGTATATTCTCTTACCGATCATCTCCCAAAAGCATAAGCCCATCTGGTAATTACCGAGGGTGCCAATAATTATCTTCTATAAGCTAATGTCATATCATGTCGTTGCAGAATATTATAATTCATATTGAACATATTGAAATATTTGATTTATTTAAAATTCAAATTATTCATGCTGTTTCGAATATCTCGATATCTAATCCGATAGAGATGTCAAATCACGTTGAAAACCATCACTCTAGTGTGCGCATGAGATGGAATTTATTAAAGATCAAAAAGTTTATAAGATCCCAATATAAGGATTTCAAATCAATTGAAAGTTGCCCAAAAAAAATTACTTTTAAGGTACAAGCTTTTATAAAGAACTGTGGATTTAAAGGGTTAATTACTGTATAGTTTACTCCCAAAAAAGGCAACGGTGTAAAGCGATTGTCAATTATAAATTTTAAAGAAAAGGCAGACCGGGAGGTGGGCACCGGGCAGTGATTGCTTGGTAATTAGACTTTTTGAATAATTTTTTGCTTTTTCCAAGATAGGAAAAGGAGAAGTTCATGCATGACAAGCCTATGTGTTAAACATGATTGCACTGGAAGTATTTGGAACCGAAAAAGTGGTTGCCATGCATGAATAGAGAAGCACGATGCAGACAAACAGCATTGTTCACCTTAATTTTCCTCAATAAAAAAAAAGAAAGAATGATTCCTCTAGCCACTCGAGAGGTAGGTTTTTGAATCCCTAATGATTGATTTCATTTGTTTTGTTGAGTGATGGAGCTATTATGTAGTTCATTTTGAATATAGAATTGCTTGTTCAGATCCGTTCAAAGATGAAATCCTCGTGTTCCCTTAATTAAAATATTGAATGAAAGATCGTTACTCGGATCAATCAATTACATGTAATCTTCTTTTTAGTGTGTTTGAGTTTGACCGTTCAATAAGCAAATAGGAGGGAGAGTAGGTCCCGAGGTATGATCACTTTTCTCTGCTCTCACTTTCAAGTTGATCCAAATACATTGATAACTACCCTCAATAATTGTAAATATACGATTATGACATGCCTTTAGTTATTTTCATTTTGAGATAAGTCATTTAGAAATTATTGGGAAAGTGCTATTGAGTTCAAAATAACTTTAAAGGTACAGTCAAATCTTAAAATTTGTCAAAAATGCATAATTAAGTGTCTCCGTTAATTATATCTAATTTGATTAACGAAACTGTTGAGGTAATTTTTTATTACTTTCTCCAACCACGTGATGCTAATACTGCTTTTACTAAGCAAAAAAGGGAAAAAAAAAGAAAAAGAAGAGAAGAATTAAAATTTTAAATTAAAAAAAAAAGCTAAAAATCCATAACATCCATGCCCACCTCAGCCACCGCTTCCACAATGGCGCCCCACCACCACCTACCGCTACAGATCCAGCCTCGCACCAATCATGACCCCAAATCTGAAGTTATGGCCGATCGAGCTCAGAAAATCAGCATTATGAATTTTGAACTCGTGATCGGTTATTTTACTTTGCTTATTCTCGAAACAAAAAATTAGTCTCCACTAATTTTTTTGAAATGTTAGGACAAGATTGCATTTTGACAAAGCATTAGGCTTCACGATGCATTCATACCTTTTATTTTCTAATATAGTTCAGATAGATAACAATTACAAAATTTATGAGTAAAATTTTCTCTTGATGGTTGAACTTGGTTAGTATTTTCAATCGGATAACTGAACACCGTCTTCAATCATACATCGCACCTACTTTTATTTATATTTTGTGATTTATGAGTTTTAATCAAAATCAGACTAGTTTCCAGCATATCGATGACATGGTGAACATGGCGGCCATTCTAGTCAAAATACATCAATAGTAAATAAAGAAATTGCACGGGATGGCTGAATGAAAGCGCAGTAATATGATTGCAGCTGCTGTCTAAGTTTAAAGCACCAACGCAAAGAATCCTAAACCTATGGGAAATGTATAAATTTAGTGGTAAACTTTTTAATCGTATCAATTTATTCATAGGTATTTTCATATTTTGCAAATTTAATATATTCGGCCAATTTTAAGTGGAATTGGTGACACGAATGCTAACTGTTTTATACAACGCGATTAGCGCTCGCGTTAACATTTTTAAAAATATTATGATGATTATTTAATCTTTATTTTATTTTATTTATTTTTTTCTTTACTTTTTTTTTCTTTTTTTAACTAAAGCTAATAAGAATCATTGGCCATAGGCGCCATGGCCGACGAAATCGTGGCACCCCTCAACCTAGTCCTATGAGGGCTGGGATGCCCTCACCTATAGTTGGCAAGGGTTGGCCGACATCCCTTGTCAGTCATTGCTCTAAAAACAAAGAGTAAATAAAAGAAAAGGATAAAGAACCAAAAAATTATAATGAAGTGCCGTTGTCCTGTAGAAGTTATTCACTTATTCAACACTAAAGCCTTTAGAACTTTGCTAACATAATAGTATTTGGACTATCGTGAGAGCAGCAGTATGTTGCAATGCACAAAAATGTACCTTGCGACAATTTGTAATTATTCATTATTCATTTTTTTGTGGTCAAAGCATATTATTATTTTCATAATGAATTAGAGATCATCACGCAATCATCTCTACCCTTATAGATTATAGCCTACTAAGAGAATAATTGTCCAAGTCGTCCTGACAAATGTCTCTATTTCCTCTTCCCGCTTCCGTAGAAAGGGCATCGTTCTTCTTTTTGTCAAATAGTTAGTTGGAACCAAATCTAGAGTAAGAATAGGATGGGAAAGACAAGGTAGATCTTAAAAGAGTACTAAAATTGTCCATTAATTGGCCTCATAATTTCCTCATGGATTATTCCCAGGTTAGGAAGTACAAAATTCAAAATTAAAAAAAAAAAAAAATATATATATTCATGACAGTGCGACTAGCTAAATTAATGTTTACATTAGCGATTTTTTGTCAAAATTAACCAAATGGAGTTAATTGGCAAAATGGAAAAAAGATTGATGACTCAATTGACATAATTTAAATGTTTATGATTAAATTGACATAGGTATAATAAGTGCAAAACTTTGGTATTTTCCCCCAATTTAGTAAAAAATTTAGCCTTTGTTTTGCAAAACTTTGGTATTCTCAAATCGACTAAATCTCACGGACAGTAACAATGTTCTAATTTATCCAGTCAACGAATCAAAAGACGTCGATGCCCCCCCCCAAAAAAGAAAAAAACCAAGGGAAAAACAGAAAGACGACATATCAAGAATCTAGCGTGATTTATATTTACATTCTTTTAACATATGCTATGTACCAAAATGGAAGTTTATGATTATTTTTTTCTTAAAATAAAGTACCACCAAATGAAAAATTAATGATTGCTATGTAAGTCCCGAAAAAAATATTCACATGTCTCCTCATTTGTATTTAAATTAAATGCGCAATCATATATTTTGTTTTTCCAAAATCTGGAATTCTGAAGAACCACATTAATTTCCTGTCAGGCTTATGCAAAAGCAGTTTGGTTGACCAACTTTTCGTGAGTACGAGCTCGATGCATGTGGGTTTCGGAAATCCGCTCTTTATAGAGAAGGAAACTTCCTAATTACAAGGGTGAAAAAGTTGGAGCGTGCAGCTATTTGTTTTTAAATTCATGTCATTAGAAACACATGGTAGTTCCAAGTGCTCTCCCTTTCTACGGTCGGACTGCGATCCTCGAGGTGGAAAAATTCAGAGAGTTATGTCTAAAAAAATAAAAATAAAGAGAACACCCCTTTGACAAATATAATTATTATTTTATTAAAATATTTAAATATTAAGTAATGCATTCATTAAACATTTAAAATTTTCGAGCATTTAGCTGTGGTCTTAGAAAATTTCATATAGTACTAAAGTCGAAAATTTCGAATTCAAATATTACCAAAATTTTTATTTGAGTCTATATATATATATATATATTTCCATGCTTCAGTATCATAACTATTGTACATATAAAATGGCTGCACATAATAGGTCTTTGGAGATGTGAGATGTTAAATAGGTCTCAAGTAATCATGTCTCCACGTTCATGTCCCTTGAATATAATAAAAATAAATCATATATTCATTTAAAAATTTAAATTTCCGGGACAGTTGACTTTGATTCTCGTAGAATTTTACGGTCTTCCATTCGAAATATTATATCAGTGCGTGTCCAATCGTGGACTGGCCATGTATTATAAGTATTGTTTTTTTTTCTTTTCCTTGTTAAATCGATTGTAAGCGTATGGGGTGCCGTCGAGAATCATTGCGGGCCTTTTTTTTTTTTTTTTTCTGAATTTAAAATAAAGGCTAGTCATAGTCCCATGATATGTCTGGACTAACGCTTTGAATTGACGAACTAGCCAACTAGCAGGAAAAAACAATTAATTTAAAATGGGGTCACGTGTGTAGGTTACTTTACCAAGCAAACTTGCCAATTTCAGCCATTTTTTTCTGAATGGGGCGATCCTGTGAACCTCCCGATGCCATGCAGAAGATTTCATGTAGACGTGCACGAGTGTTGGCGGTCGAGTGTTACGAAGACTATCGGTGAGATGCGGAGGAAACTAATTATTATTCTTATTATTACTTTTGGCCATATTAATCATAATTGTCAGGAGCCGCGTTGATATTCTCGCTGGAAATTTAATTATAATTATTGTTATTGTAAATAGAAATTATAAGGAGACAATTTGTTGGGTATACATGTCATTATACTCCATACCATGTCTATCTGATTACCGTGTGTAGTCAGAATTATAACCAATTTAGCAGCGAAAAACTGAAGGGGGGAGTTATGAGTCGAACATTTACCTCATACTTCAATTTATAGATAGCGAAGATGGACAAGGTATCTATGGCTTTTAGTTATGAGTTATTTTCATTTATTTTCATGGTTCAATCTAGCAAAAGAGACCAAGAGTAATGGTAAACATGAATAACCTTTATAATTCGATTTAGAGGAAGAAACCATGGATGAAGGTGGGCACTCTTGTTACAGTCGGCACACGCAACAAAGCGAAAGCCGACACGAAAGAATACTTGAATTAAGGAAAACTATACCTAATTGTTGATATACACACATGAATTGTGTTAAAAAGTCTTATATATTAGAGTGTTTGTGTGATGTGAAGTAGGCAACATAGCGTTCATTAATTTAAATTTATGAGTAAAGGTGACTATAATCGGATATATTGACCAAATTGGACTTTAGCTCCATCTTGACAATCTCTCCATGTGAATGGTATTGTGCTCTTACCATGTGCATTTCATTAGATTGGCGCAAATCTAACTACTTTCCAGCAATTTGACACTGCTAGTAAAAAGTAGATGTTGCATGCAGAATTTAAAAGCTTAAAAGATTTTAGAATCAGGAACCAAACAAAATCTAAGATAATCCAAAATTTGAGATGATTCTCCTTGAAATTTGCTTGGAATTGAAGCTTGTTCTAACCGGTTCCTTAGAAAGTGCTCCATTACACGTTCCACATAGTAAAGTACGGTCCATAAAGTCTTTCCAAACGATGATTTTCATTTTTATTTTCCATAATTCACAGCACAAAATCCCAATGCGGCCCCAGACTGCTAGTTTGACCGTCAAAATTAACTTAACTGACATCGCAATTACTTTCTTCTCCAGGGTCATTCTGAGCAGCTATCTTTCAGAGCGCAGTTCACTGTTGAAACGTCGAGACTCCGTAGCTCCAGGCAGCAGTAGTGGGACAAAAAGCGGCCTTCCCAGCGTCATTAACTTAGGAACAGCAAAGCTCATTAATGCCTCCGTCATCCCATCGTACCTTAAAAAAAAAAGAAATGAAAGAAATAAGAACGACTTAACCACATGAGAACCCACACGCTACGCTGCACCACCCACCACGCTACGGCCCTCTCTGTTCCTCGCACCTCCTGCTTCGTAGCCGAGCGAACCCCCCTGAGACAGCGACATTTACTGAACTGTCCAAGTCCAACTTGCAATCTCTGCCCGAAATAATTGAGGATCGAAAACCGAAAGCGCAAGAGTTCAGGGAGCTCCACGTGGGCCACCCGCCGGGGCGGGGGGTGAAGCTTGCAGGTGACGTGTCCCGCGCGGCTGCTGACGTTGTCGGGGTTGGGGGAGGGCTTTCCTTCTCCTTCTTCCTCTTCACGCTAACCTAAGAGGGTGCGAAGGAGATCTTTTGCTTGGAGAGGTTTACGAGGACCCCCCGATTTTGGCGTCGTTCGACGGAACGGAGTTTCAGTTTCGCCAAACAGTCGATCGCATCGAAAATGACAAGAGAGGTGAGAACGAGATCCGTACCATGTTCATCTGTTCTGTCCGCACTCGCTTTCACGAGATAGAGATCGGGTTATGTGCCATGATCTTCTCTATTTTCCTTTAAATAAACTTTTTTTTACTTGAAGAAACTGAAAATTCGATCATCTTGATGATAGAGCACAAGGTCAGACTTACTGAAACAAATTGTATTGAAAGAAGAGAGAGTGATAGATTTCAAATAAAATGAACGATGTCATAAAAAAATTCAAATTAATTAGTTGATGTCATATCTATTTAAGAAAATTTATTTTGGAAAAATTTTATATATCACATTCACCTCAACTAATTTTTAAACCACAATAAATCTATACCAAATAAATTTTCTTTTTTCAAATTCGGCAATAACTACTCTATGCTGCCAAATGCTTTGAAAATCTAACATTGACGAGCATGTAACCACAACCCCACTAAAATCATGATAGTTAGAAAGTGAACTATGGCTTGATAATATAAATAAGTAATTTTAGGTGTACATATTTTTGGATTAATATGAATATGTTTTTCATTTTTTCAAACTTGGAACTTACATTGTATGTTCTAGAATTTGAAATCTGCCTTTTCATAGGTTTCCGAATTTATCTAGATTTCATATATATTATTAATTGCACGATTGTAGTGTATTAAAACTTTTAATGACCATTACTTGTTGTTACAATTCACCAACTATAGAGACATACGGGAAATAGAAATATTAATAAAGTAAAAGTATCAATCATAAAATGGAAGCTCAAATTAGTATTTCAAATTATATACTCGTCATCAAACAGTATAAAATATTGCAAGATCGTGCAAAGACATGAACTAATAAAAACATTAAAACTTATTACAAGTTATAAGTTACAGGTCATGGGCTACAAATCCTAGGTTTCTTCAACTAAAAACCTGAAACCCATCAATTTAAATAAGTTCCTCTATTTTTGAAACTTGAAACCTGCCCTATATACTTTGAAATCTATAATCTTTAGATTTATACAGATCCAATTCTCAAGTTTCAGGTTTTATCCTAGAACTATAGTCACTCTTATTTAATAAGTTTAAGAATTAATATCATGAAAAATCCCAAATTGATACATATATGAAAAATTTACTAAAAACTAATTTTTTGATTACGAAAGACCCAAAATTGATACGCTCGTGATAAATTTATCCAAAACAATCACCAAAAATAAAAAACTAATACACTTATGACAAACTTATTTCAAACTACTTTTTAACCGTAAAAAATCATAATTTGGTGCATTTATGACAAAGTATACCATACGTTAAATTAAATTTTTACCACAAAAAATCACAAAACCGATACAACTGTGACAAATGAAGAGTAAAATCTCAAATTGATATACCAGTTAATTATTACATGTCATTAGACTTAGCAATTTGACTATAAAATTTAGTAGAAACTAATAAAAATTAAAATTGTCAAAAATGTATCCGTTTAGGGTTTTTGATAGTTAAAAAATTAGTTTTGGGTAAATTTGTTTAAAGTGTACAATTTTTTGGGATTTTTCATGGTATTAATCCTAAATTTCAATATTACATTTTAGCTTATTTTCTTTATTTAACTTCTAGATATTAAATTATTATTTTAGAAGTTTAGTTAACTTCATTCCTTTTCATTAGTTGTTTGATTAGATTCAAGATTATGTTTTATGAGATTTTATTTACTTTTTGAATAGTTTCCGATTATATTTGATTTAGGGTTTCTTTTTAGGAATTTTAGGCTATTTTATGGTCATGTTACTCTCTTTTGTAATCAAATTATCTTTGATATATTGAATACATTTTAAAAAAAAAAAATTATCCTACTCTATTCATACTCTAACTCTTACTATTAGACATTTGTTCTACTCTTTTGCAATGCATGGGAGTGGAAACCCATATTTGAAGTTAAATCATACTCACCCCAATCTCTCATGAGAATGTGAGAATTTAAACCCTCAATCTCTCCATTCCCGTAGGAAGGGTGACCGCCAGAATAAACTTAAGTGGTTTATTATATACCAATTAAATGGTAAGTTTTGTCTCTGTGCATGTGCTGCAAATTGCGGCTTGTGCTATTCTATTTTCCACTATGTCGGTTGGTATAGAGCAAGGAGATCATGGGAACGCAGTAATCTGTGACTATGGTTTTGGGTACAAGCATTTTGTCAACAAAGATCGAGAAGTGCAGGCTCTTTTACGGCCGTCTTGTAATAACTCGAATCATACATTGACTATCCGGCTGGAGGGTGAGGTTAGTAAAAGCAAAAATGGAAAGCCTGAGCACTACCGTGGTGGGAAGATTGAAGGAGCCTTGAAGGGAAGGCAAAGCGCCTGGGAGAGTATGGTCAAAGACAAAGCGCCTGGGAGAGTATGGTCAAAGACGTTGTGGGTTATGAACAAAACAACAAATACTTCCTCATCTTCACAAGAAAAGCGTCCAGAAGGAGAAAGAATATCTAAGTGCTTAGCTATTCAGGCCAGTAGACACAGCTGGGCCCGTTTAGTTCTTGCGCAAAAGCCCGAAGCTACTGCTCAAACCTTTTTTCTGACCAAAATCGGGCTCAAAGCCGAACCATCAGTTCAACAAATGATTCACATTTTGCACCTCGGAGCTATGATGCATACAGTTCTTCACATCCCCATTTCGCATGCCTCTTTTGATTTCTGGTTAGATCTTTTTACTATCCAGCTATTTGCTCATAATGTCAAGCTTCTTACATGGGAAAGTCCATCGCTAACCTAAAGACTTCTTATTGAGCAATCTCCAGGAATTTATGGAGCTGGTTTAAGATCTAATATAAAACTTCATAGTAGAAAGAGTGTTGTGTGGTCATCATTTTTAATTCCAACAATAGATGTTTCCTTGAGATTCACGTTATGATTGGAAAAGGAGTTACTACATTAAAAATCCCGAACTCATACACCTAAAACGCATTTACCGAAAACCAATTTTTGTCTCTAGAAATATGTCGAATTAGTACCATCATGATACATTTACTCCCACCTAATTTTCATTTCACGAAAAATCCCAAATTAGTATTTCAACCCCAATCTACCATCCATTAACATTCCATCCAATATCTTGCCAAAATGTATGCATGTCAACACGTTCTGGACAACTACAACATGAATTTAATGTGGATTACGACAGATCCAAAGCATTCGGTCCATCGTCCTATTAACATGTATGTCTGCTAACACTTGTGATAGACAACTTCAAAATATGACATGGATAATGACAGATCCAAAGCATTCCTTCGAATATTATGTTAAAATGTGTGTTCAATATATGTAGCATATGACTGCAAGACAAATCCAATGTGAAAGATCCCCGCATGTTGATGGAATTGTTGGATTTCTAGTCGGCGGAAGACGACTTACTTGATTCCGATGCGCAAACAACAAATAGCCTTGGAACGAACGTTGAATTGCTGATGAAACACGAACAACACTATCTCACGTTAGTCTGGATGCAATCACAAGGAAAACACTCGATTTCCACGGCGTAAGTATCGATTGTTCTTGCAAAGATGAAATGGAACGCCTTAATCTTCTTTGATGGAAATGGAGAGAAAATTTTGGTACGAATGAATTGCCAACACTTCCAACGGTTGTGTTTGGGAGTCTTTTTTACGTCTCCATTCGTACCTTTCCATCGTAGCATATCAAGTCCAATTGGTGCGGTCCAATCGCACCCCATCATGGACGTACCGGCTAAAGCTAAAGTATTACATCTCCCACTCGGACATGATGGGTTTGATAGCGCTCTATCAAGAATATAAGGCATTCAATATTTATCAACTTTATAAAACAATTCATACTGGCAAATAAGCCGTGCGACCAGTGAGTACACCTGCACTTGGGAGCTCAAATTATGCACCTGTTAGGGATAACATAATGGTTACAACCCCGAATAGAAATAAACAATCGATGTCTCACAGTGCTCCGACATATTTTGTTACATCAATCCAAGTATACCTATCCCTTAAAGGCTATACTTGACTATTTTCAAAACACCATGTATTTACAATTACATCCGCGACCACATAGGGCGATATAATTGGTCGACCAGTAAATACACGTGATAGATGTAAAACAGCAATAGTCTTCCTTCGCACTCATGTCTCTCTCAATTTCAGAACAACTGCTTTCCTAAACATGTCCCATATGCCATATCTATTCATGACCGCCTGTAACATGCTAAAATAGCAACATTGATCTTTCACTTCAAGAACATAGTCAGAAGTAACATAGGGCACAAAGTTGAGGTAAATTATAAATTACCTCAAAGGCTCACATGATGAGTAAATATGGATAATTTTACTCACCTTTCCTTGTCGGTCGTACAATGCACATGTAGTATGAATTACATGCTATAGTGGATTACTCTTTCTATAAGAGCGTATGTTAATCATCAAATATATCCACCATACAGATCTTAGCCTAAACATAGTCATGTGCTTCTCACGTACTCATGTTTAGCCCGAGTGCTATATCAGCTCGCTTTCTATAGCGCCCAATTAAGTAATCGCATCCGGCATCTTACAGGCACACATAATTGTGGGACTATCATGTTCGGTCTTGTTATAAACCAATCACAAACCTCATCTTGACTCCAATCAAGGCGACATATTTTATGTACCAAACTTGCTTTTCAACATTTATTTGTACATAACGTCTCATCTCAACGTGCTAACTATAGCACTTGAGGCGATTGCTCGTGTGAGTGATTCAATCATTGCCTGCTGACATACTTTTCAATAATATGTATGTTTGTGCTAGTCTCATAGTGGATTTGTACTTATTGATAAAACATCAAATCACTAATAAACAAATAAGTACAATACATTTGTCCACAAATACATAAACCAATTATCCTCTACAATAACATATATCACATTCTACGCAATTCTAATGACATCCTATGGGTCAAGAATATGTTTTTAGGAATAGCCTTCGTAAATGGATCAGCAACCATTCTATTGGTTGAAATGTATTGCAGGATCACTTCTTTTTGCACTATAATATCTCTGATGAAGTTATTATTTATGTCAATGTGCTTTGTCCTTCCATGATACTTGAGATTTTTCACATAGGCAATGGCAGCTTGACTATCGCAATAAACTGTCACCGGTCTTGGAACTTCAGTGACATTGGCTAAATTTTCCAAGAAATGTTTTAGCCATACTGTTTCTTGCACTGCGGCATAACATGCAATAAATTCTGCCTCCATCGTAGATAAGGCCGTGCATGTTTGTTTTTTGCTATTCCAAGAAATCGCACCTCCATTGAGCAAGAACGCATATCCAGAAGTCGATTTACGCTCATCCAAGTCTCCACCCCAATCGGCATATGAATAACCCAATAGGCGTAAATCATTCCCTTGGTAACAAAGTCGATAGTCCATGGTGCCCTTCAAGTATCTCAGGATTCTCTTCACTGCTTTCCAGTGTGCTTGACTAGGATTTGATTGATATCGGCTCACCAATCCCACGGCATAACATATGTCGGGTCGAGTACACATCATAACATACATCAAACTTCCGACCGTACTAGCGTAAGGAACAGTTTCCATCACTTTAATTTCTTCTGGAGTCTTAGGACACAGCTCAATACTTAGGCCTTCACCTTGCATGACAGGGGTATCAATGTGATTACAATGCTGCATATTGAAACGCTCAAGAATCTTCATAATATAAGACTCTTGTGATAAAGTGAGGAGTTTCCTTGATTGATCTCTTTCGATCTTAACTCCTAATATATATGCAGCTTCTCCCATGTCTTTCATCTCAAAATTGGAGGACAACCATTCTTTTATGGTGATAACCAAAACCTTGTCATTTCCAGCCAACAAATTATCATCCACATAAAGTGATAAAATCACAAATTTATCTTTGAATCGCTTGACATAAACACAGTGATCTTCTTCGATCATCGTGAAACCAAAAGTTATTACTGCTCGATGAAAACGAAGATACCACTGTCTAGATGATTGCTTAAGGCCATATATTGAGCGATGAAGCTTGCAAACTTTATACTCTTGACCTTTAGCTATGAAACCTATTGGTTGTTTCATATAGATTTCATCATCTAATTCTCCATTGAGAAATGCTGTCTTTACATCCATTTGATATAATTCAAGATCCAAATGTACAACGATGGCTAGAATAAGGCGTATTAAGGCAAACCTTACAACTGGTGAAAAAGTTTCCTTATAGTCTATACCCTCTTGTTGAGTATAACCTTTTGCCACAAGGCGAGCCTTATACTTTTCAATGGATCCATCTGCCCTATGCTTAATCTTGAAGACCCATTTGTTTCCAATGGCCTTACGATTGGGTGGTAGATTAACCAAGTCCTAGACATGGTTTGCTCTCATAGACTCCATTTCATCTTCCAAAGCTTTTCTCCATTCTTCCTTATCAGAGGATGAGAAAGCTTCTTTAATAATCTTAAGCTTGGCACCGTTCTTTTGAGCAATCATAAATGCTTTCCATTCAATCTCAAAACAACGACGGGAAATACTTTTACGATTACTTTTACGCAATTGAATTTTTCTTGAATTCAATTCATCAGACGATGCAACTCTCCCACTAGGTCTTGTGTGTTGAGGTAAATCTTCATTTCCCTCCACAACATCAGTGGATGTGTTATCAGGATCTTCCATCTCATATAATTGGAAGTCCTTATCAATCTCACTTCTATTATGAAAATCGTTCTCCAAGAATGTGACATCTCGTGACTCCATTTCGGTCACACTTCCATCAGCTTGTTCACCTATGAACACGTACCCTTTGGAGTGTTCAGAATATCTTATAAGATACATTTCTTCCCTTTAGGACCTAATTTTCCATGCTTATGAGAAGAATCATGAACATAAACTGCACATCCCCATGGACGTAGACTACTCAAGTCTGGTTTCCTACCAGTCCATAATTCATAAGGGGTGTAAGTGACCGATTTTGAGGGCACACGGTTAAGTATATAGGCAGCAATCAATAATACATCTCCTCAATAAGAGATAGGTAGATTTGCTTGCGCCATCATAGATCTAACCATTTTCAATAGGGTTATATTCCTTCTCTCAGCTACCCCATTTTGTTGTGGAGTACCAGGAATAGTCAATCTCGTACAATTTTCTTTTCATCACAAAGAGTCTTGAATTGCTCCGATAGATACTCACGTCCACGATCGGTTCTCAATACATTTATTGATTTGTTCAACTGATTCTCTACCGTCGCTATATGTCGTCTAAAGCAGTCCAATGCTTATGACTTATGGGAGATTAGAAAGACATAAGCGAAACGTGTGAAGTCATCTATGAAAGTGATGAAATATGAGGCTCCATGCCTCGCCCTCACATTCAAAGGACCACAAATGTCAGAATGTATGAGATGCAATGGAAATTCAGCTCTAGTCCCTTTACCGAATGGTTTTCTAGTTGTTTTTCCCGCCAGACAATGTTCACATACGGATATATTAACATTAGTGAGTGACCCTAAAAGGCATTCTCTAGCTAATTTTTGCATTATTTGCAATCCAATGTGACCTAATCTAGCATGCCAAGTATTTGCATCAATCTCAACACTATTAGAAGACGCAATTAAAGAAAAACAACCATCAATATTAACATTATACTGATCATAGTCAATGTCTAACACCATAAAACCATTCGATACATGACCTGAACCATAATAAACTGTTCCATACAAAATGTCAACATAATCACCATGGAAATTCAATACATAACCTAAGCTAAGAAGAACAACTATAGAGACCAAGTTTCGTCGAATATCTGGAGCATAAAGGACATCATGCAAGAATAGGTTTCGACCACCACGTAAAATTAATTTACATGTGCCAATACCCTTCACTTCAACTCTTGAGTTATTCCCAACATATATCCATCTTCTTCCAGGTGGTATCTGACGATACTCCACAAATGCTTCTCGGTCTCTAGCTACATGGTCTGTTGCTCCTGAGTCTACAGTCCACATTGGATGAGATTCAACAAGCATTACAGTACTAGAAACAAAAGCATTACTCAAAGTAATGGAGTAATAGGGTACATTTTTCGGCTCAGTGCATTCACGAGCAAAGTGATCCATCTTGCCACAATTTTGGCACTCCATCTTGGCCTTATCCTTCTTCCCACCATGCTTCTTGCGTCGGAAGGTCTTAGCTCTCTTGGGTCCCTGATCAGTTATCTTCCCTTTATTGTTGAACTGAAGATTCCTCTTGCGCTTGAAGCCCGAAGCCTTGTGTGAATTCGATTCAGCAACATAAGCATGGGTAGAGGATCTTGCAGCCTCTAGGCGCTCATCCTCTAATTCCAAATGACGCGCAATATCATCAAAAGTGACAATGTTCTCATTATGCGTCATATTGATCTTCATATGTTCCCAATTATCAGGAAGATACCTTATTACAGCCTGAACTTGCTGTTCATCAGTAAGGGAGTGACCTACCGACTTCAGCTCACGGTCATGTTTGACATCTCCCGAAGATGCTGCCTCATCGATATATTTGGGTGCTTTCTGAATGTGTCAAACTTGATGGTGAGTCTCCTCAGCTTAGTGGTAGATATACCCCCAAACTTATCTTTCAAGGCAATCCACATAGCTTGAACTTTGTCATAACTCTCAAACTCACACATGAGATCATCTTGCATACAGCTCAGCAACGTGATGCGAGCAATGCTATTTTTCTTTTTCGAAGCTTGATAAGCTTCCAGATCTCTCCTGTGTTGAACTGAAGTTCCATGCTTAGGTTCATCCATGGTATGGTTGAGGGTTTCCAAAACCTCTTGCTCCTCAAGGATATACTGAACCTTTCGGTGCCAAATATCATAATTGTCACCGTTCAGCTTCTCACCCTTATTGAGGTCAGCCACAATGGTCTTGGATGCCGATGTCATAATCAATTGCTATAACACATTGACATAATAAACGCATAATCAATACTAGCACACTATACAAAGTAACACACATATTTAATTTGCAGCAAAGACAAACTACATTAATGATAATTTAACAAAAGACACAAAAGCAAAAGTTCACTATGTTCCCAATCAACTTCTATGTTCAATTGTTCTATTATCATTAATTAGTTTAATTTGCAAAAAATTTAAGTTCTAGGTGAGAACTCCATTAAATTCTACCAACCTACGAACTCCCACTAGGAAAAATAATTACATGACCTTATATAATTTCTACATTTTTGCTTAACACAAAACATAGCATGATAATAACCAACGTATAAACAACAATCATGCTTCAACGATAATTAAAATTGCAATTCAACATGTAATGGATTTCCTACCATTGTTTTAATTTTCTAGCAACTAGAAAATTGCAAGTATATTAATATATATACATCATATCATTGAACCAAGCTCTACATAGCATATATAACATCATTTGCACACAAGCTAGCTATTGTATTTCCCTAATCACAAGAAAATACAAGCTACAAATGAATAAGCTACATTAAACCCCAAAAAATATGCGTACATAGGGTTCCCTTAGCATTTTTATACATTTATAAAATTCAAAAATATAAAATAATTATACCACTGTGTAGAAGACACTCATACAAACCAAACGCCACCAACCACGCTCCAATCGGAGCTCGCACGCGCCCCCACGCGCTGCCTAAGTGCGCGGCGCGTGTGGCGCGCGCGCCAGCGAGCCAAACGGCTCCTGGCTGGTTCGACCGATGACCGGTCCAACTAGTTCGACCGGTTTGACCGCTAGACCGGTTGACCGGTCCGACGGGTCGGGTCAGGTCAACGGGTCGGGTCTCGGGTCAGGTCGGGTCGAGTCGCCGGCCGGCCAACTATCGCCGGCGCTGACGTCATCGATGACGTCATCCCAGCGGTTACCGACCGTTGGGTGACGTCATGGTGACGTCATCATGCGCCGGTTCGCCGGCTAGCGTGCGTTGCGCACGTGCCAGTTCGCCGACCGGTGCGTGTTGCGGACGCACTGGCCGTGCCAGCGCTTGAGGCACGTGGCTCCCGCGCGCAGCGGCTTTTGGCCGCGCGTGTGGGCGTGTTCGGCGTCTCCCGACGGTGCTCGACCCATCGTCGGACTCGTCTTGACGAGCTCTTTCACTCTGTATATTCAAAAATTAATATTGACCAAAAAATTATTTCGAAAAATGGCCAAAACCTCACAGATGCACGCGACCCCGAACCCGTTCTTCGCTCCGGTTCAATTTCGAGTTTTTCATATGGCAATTCCGACTATCAGAGATCCAAACAGTGTAGAATACAATCTCTTGATCTCAATATCAAATGGTAAATGAGAAAACTCGATGAAAAAATAAGGTAGAAATCACGATCTAGCTTTGATACCAATGTTGGATTTCTAGTCGGCGGAAGACGACTTACCTGATTCTGATGCGCAAACAACAAATAGCCCCAGAACGAATGTTGAATTGCCAATGAAACATGAACAACACTACCTCACGTTAGTCTGGGTGCAATCACAAGGAAAACACCCAATTTCCACGGCGTAAGTACCGATTGTTCTTGCAAAGATGAAATGGAACGCCTTCATCTTTGTTGATGGAAATGGAGATAAAATTTTGGTGCGAATGAATTGCCAACACTTCCAACGGTTGTGTTCGGGAGCCTTTTATACGTCTCCATTCGTAACTTTCTATCGTAGCATATCAAGTCCAATTGGTGCGGTCCAATCGCACCCCATCATGGACGTACCAACTAAAGCTAAAGTACTACAGGAATATTTGGTGGGATGATAATTGAGGGTAGATTTGAGTTAGGGATATTGGTTTAAGATTTCTTTGAGACAAAAAATAATTTGAGATAAATATGTTATAAATTACGAGTATGAGATTTTTTGTGAGACAATAATTACTTTGGGATGAATGTGTCATTAGGTTTATAATTTTTGGCAATAAAGATAAATAATTTACGGTAAAATTGCTATAAAATGAGGCAAGGAGGACAATGAAGGTGTGTGGAAAAGATTGGGGAAGATTTCATTTTTCTTTCCCTTTTGGCTGTCCAAACATAGCCCAAGTGCTTAAGACATCCCACTTAATAAAAGCAAATTTTTTTTATATCTTTTTTTGGGATTACCTTTATATTTACCATCAGTATAGGAAAGTTCTTACGGTAAACCATTAGATGAGTAGCATGTATGTTTAGAGTTAATTTTATAATCGAATCATTTCATATGTCAACTGTTTAATTGGTCACTTTGTAATTTTTTTTATCTTGTCTGTGAAGCTAATAAATTTCTTTTTATTGGCAAGTAAAATTATGACTAGACCTTTTAGTCAGGACATGCGGGGGGCTTTTCAGAGTTTCAAGAAATAGGCATATCTAGCTGAAAGAGGAATAAGAAATGGAGACTATTTCATATGTGACCCCGTACGCATGGAGGAAAGCCTGAGGTCTAATGGAGATTTCAGATTCTACGGCATGAAACGGAGAGATGTGGACAGCTAACAAAATAACAAAAGCGATTTGTCATATAATAATATGCCTCCTCGTACATCTTCTTTGTCGTTTCGCTCAAAAATCGCTCTTCTCGAATCGTCAACTCGATAATAAAAATAATTGCGCCTTGACTTGTTGACAGTCCTAGCCAAACGATCTTGCTCATACGCATGAATCTCTTTACGCGGGTGTTCACGTGTTAATAAATTGGGAGGACATAAATGATCTTAACAAAAGCGTGAATAAGATTTTGAGCGTGGCTCGGAAGCCTTTTCAGGTAACTATCTTTATCCATATTGTGACATTATGCATTATTGATCGAGCGTGGTCAATGATCTTCGTCTAACTTATGGTCATGACCATGACTAGTGCACGTGACTAGTCTTTCAACGATTGCTCTTGTTTGCCTTGACTCATTCCAATTTGAAATCTTCCCCTTTGCCTCAATTGAGGCGTCTGATCGATTTTGAGTGTCAACAATTATTTATAGAAGAGAAATTTTTTTTTTTGTTAGTTCTACTCTACTCATACTCTATAAAAGAGGAGATTATATAGCTTTTTTTATCATTTTTTCTTTTTATGATATTTCACCAACCCTCCATCTGAGTTAATATTTTTTAGAAGTTAGCTATTCAAATTAATGAAGGTACATGTATCTTGGACAAGTGAATGTTGCACAGCTTGTGTTTTATGTCTAAGTCCACACAAATAAAAAAAATAAAGAAAACAAGAAGAAGAAGAGTCAGCCCTAAATCTCGAATCGGTCCGAACGTTCAGATCAGGGCCAAGATTTAGTTCACTCTTTTAGGGCTCGAGCTAGTTCTTAGGATCCAGGAAACGCCAAGCTCCTAAATGCGTTTGAACAATACCTAAAGATATGTAAGAACCTCACTCCTACCATAGTTGCCGGGTCAGGCCCGATACAATCTTCGGATCTCGTAAGTCCTTCCGGATCAAAAAGATCAAGGCTCGCTGTAGCCGAAGCGTGCCGACTTTCGTTGAAAATTTGCATATCAAGATCGTTATTGCCGGTATATTGATTTCAAATTTGTATTTTTGCATCTTAGACGTTTGATGTACCAATGAAAAGAATTACAGGCCCAGATCGAACGGGAAGTGGTTTGGGCCGATTATATGCTAATGCTTCTGCATTCTATTCTAGGAATTACACGTAGAAAGCCAAAGGTATGTATGGCTAAGAAGTTTGTCACCCAAGTATATATTGTTGACTGGGATTTTGTAGTTTTGAGTTCTCTTGATGATGATAAACGTCAACTAGATCATTACAAGTCCCATTGCGATTCTCTGACTAGATGATTACTTTTTTTTTTTTTTTTGGTCAGTGACTAGACGATTACTTTTTTTTTTTGAACTAGACTAGACGATTACTTTACTAAGTGGAGATCTGCTCGAATTACTTATATTTCGATAATCCCATATTCCAGTTATACAAAACAGAAGATATACTGAAGATAAATTAATCTACCACATATGCTTGAATTCAAATTATACTAACATAAGAGCGGGCCATCTCGATTGTTCAAGCCAACGTGCTCGGGTCGTTTCCGTGGTAGCAATCAGCCACAGCCACGCTCCTCTGCACGTTCTTGTAAGTGTACCGCCGGGCCAGGAGCGTGTAGACGATCAAGTTGACAGCCGCCATGCCAGCCAGAAGCCAGTAGAATTTGTCCAACCGGCTGGTGTTCAGGTCCTTGCCAAACCAGCTGCGGCCATGCTGCTCCGTCAAGCGATCGACTGCTGTGATCATGAGGCTGCTCAGGAAGTTGGCAGCGCCGATCACACTGAGATACAAGGCAATGCCCAGGCTCCTCATGGAGTCCGGGACCTGGTCGTAGAAGTACTCTTGCAGCCCCACCAGAGTGAAGCCGTCGCCAAAGCCAACGATCAGGAACTGTGGGGCAAGCCAGAACACGCTCATGGACATGGAGCCTGTGAGAGGGTTCTGCTGCACGACAGCCAGCCTCCTGTGCTCAACCACGGCGGCCACGACCATCGTTGCAACTGAGAAGAGCATCCCGATCCCGATCCTCTGTAGGATATTGATGCCACGCTCTGAGCCCGTTGTGTGCCGCAGTATTGGCACGAGCACCTTCTCGTAGAGGGTGACGGAGATGATCATCCCAATTGCAGCTAGAGCGTAGATTGAGGCCGGGGGGATCAGGAAGCCGCCGACATTTCTGTTGAGGGTCGTGCCCTGCTTGATGAAGAAGGTCGCTGACTGTGCAACGCATATGCCGAACGGCAAGGTGGCTAGCCAGATTGGGATAATGTTCAGGATCAACTTCATCTCCTCAACCTTGGTCACACTCGCTAGCCGCCATGGATTTATTTGCTTCTCAGTTGAACTTTCATTTCCCTCAACGATAGCAGCCTTGTCTAGGAACCTGAAATAGAAGTCAATCAAAATTGGATTAGACTAGGAGATATCAGATAAAAATTCACTGAGATTTCGTGATATTCTCTGTTTCAGATATCAATTTTACATGCATATAAATTATGTGTATGAGCTTACTTAAGGTTGCTGGTGTGGCACAAAAGCCTGCCTTGTGCCTTTTCGGGCTTCGAGACTTCATACAATTCTGAAGGCTCGGAAGGATGAGGAAGATTTCTCTTGGCAATAGCCGCCACTAGAACTTGCAACATCGGGGTCAAGGGGCTTCCCGTTGGCAACCGATACCGATAGAAGGGCCTGCCAATGATGAAAATCACCAGAGACATGGCCATGACTGCGGCGAGGAGAATGTCGGCAGCACCCCAGTTGACGTGGTCCTGCACGTAGACGACCACTGTGACACTGAGAAGGAGCCCGCAGCAGAGGCCGAAGTTCCACCAGTTGAAGAAGGACATCTTCTTCTTCCTCTCCTGGGGGTGATCTTCGTCAAACTGGTCGGCCCCGAAGCTCTCAAGCGAGGGCTTGTGGCCTCCCGTCCCAATTGATATCAAGTAAATGGCCAGGAAAAACACAACCTCATGCGCTTTCCTGGGTTCCTGGCACAGGTGGCCAGGCTCGCAAGCCTTCAGGCTCGGGACGAACCAGGACAATGTCAGGAGGATCAGACCCTGCCATTTATCACATTGAGAGTCGCTAAAAATTGGATTGGAACCGATATTTATCCATAAACATAAGCATTTATCAAGTCACATATATGTACCAGGAGATAGATGATCACGGAGATGAAGACCGTGGAGTAGCGGCCCAAGTAGGCGTCGGCTAGGAATCCCCCGAGAAGAGGCATCAGGGTGGTGACACCAGACCAGTAGTTGACGCTCTTCGCTGCCGTCTTAATGTCCTGGTGGATGACCCGGGTGAGGTACAGGATCAAGCTCGTGGCTATGCCAAAGTAACTCAGCCTCTCGCTGAACTCTATCGCTGCATAATTTTCATCATTTTGTCAGAAAATAATTTTTTTTGGTAGGCAAAAGGTAATTAATCAATACTACGTCCCGGAAATGTATTTGACAGCTCCAATTGATCGCACTATGGTCCAAAGTCCTAAGGAGTTTTAAAGCATGACAACTTTTGCGGCCACTGAGTAGGGCACAACTATTATTGAATCTATTTGATCAATTGGTGGCTCCCTATGTCATTAAAATTTCGGCAATTGATGTTCAGGAATTGCAACAACCAAGTCAACTATTGTTGAAATAGAATAGTAGAAATTTTAGTAGGGGAAAAAATCATGTAAGAATATAGTATATATTCTAAACTAGGTCTCATGTGAGTTCTATTAAATTCGATGGTCCATATTAAATTTAGGATATATATGGTCACTGGGCCCTTTCTCTAGACAAAGGGGTCCAAGTCCACATGTTGTGTCCGTCACATGATTAATCTTTCGTATTCTTATTTAGACTATGCTGTGCTTTTGTGGATTGGACACTATATATGCATGTACATCTGGCCTTATTTCTTTCCATGAGAAAATAGAGCACTAGCCACTGCTGAATGCACATGGCGCGCCTGGGCCACCAAGCAAAAAACCCTCATGGTACTCGAGAATTTCTGCGTTTTGTCGAGAACCTAGAACTGTATAACCAAGATAGGAGTCTTTTTGTACGAGGAAGATGCCTACGAAGCTTTGGCAATCGAAATCCAAGGGACCCAAAAGGAACAGAAACCTAAAAAAAAGGCAGGTGAGAGGCAAGTGGGCAACTGATCTTTATTCGACACAGCTGGTGAAGATGATGGATACTCTGAAGAGAACTAATTGATGACCAGAAAGAGACATTTTTCAAAGAAATTAACAGCGTCATTAAGCAAATTGTATTCATGTGCTAGAGATAGAGGATTCAACGCATGCGTGCACCTTATTATGAGGATTCCACACTTCCAAGGAAGATAGGGTTTCCATAACATCTTCCTCTCTTAAAAAACAGATCTTAAGAAAAAAAGAAAAAAAGAACAAGAATTTAAGATAGGGAGTTCAAGAGAATAACTCAGTTCTTAATCAATGGAACTTTGGTATAATAGAATATTATGTTCATATCACCGCATTTGCTCTTCATCGTAAAATAAGATAATTATATCATCAATTATTTTAATGATTGCCTAAAATACTTGTGAAAGACATTTGTAAAAAAATTTCAACTTTCAAAAGAGTGATTAAATATTTTACATAAAAAAGCGACACTTTCAACCTTGAGTGCTAGTTAATAGACAAGATCATTTAAAATTCCCGAACTGGTCCTCAAAAAAGTTGACTTTCCTTTTCTTCTCCACAACATGACCCACAAATATATATTGCTTTTTGGGTGATTGGGCACTGTTTGGAATCTGCCTCGTCTACGATTAGCACGAAAACCCTGTGGCCACTTTTCTTGGTAATGGTGAAAGTTCTCAGGTCCACGGATTCCAAGTGTTGCTAATTTAGCTTTTAGCTAAACATCAGTGGTCATCACTATTCAACGCAATCGCAATCACACACTAGAGAAAAGAGCAAATATGCGTTTTCCTCTAATTGGACTGCACAAAAAAAGCAGCTTTAATGATTCTGTAAACTATGGTATTTAATTAGGGGTCCGACTAGCTTCCTCCTCTAGATAATATATTTATCTGAGATATAAAGAAGACATCCATATATCGAGAACAGTAATATATCTATATATATATATATATATATATATATATATATATATATATGTGTGTGTGTGTGTGTGTGTGTGTGTATGTGTGTGTGTAAACATATGCTAGAATAAGCATTTTTATTTTTAGACATCGGATATGCAGAGAAAATATATGAAATCCCAATAAAAGTAGTCTACATCAAATATACGTACATAAAATATGGTAAAGTAGTACAATAAGAATGCTTATGCTTTCTTTTGAATAGAACAACATGTGGGTTCACATAATTCGTAACATAGAAGGATTAGTGGCTTGAGGGAATTGCCATGATCCTTCCAATATTCATTTCTGTGGCCTAGAGAACAAGCAAATGCATTTAGAGAGAGAGAGAGAGAGAGAGAGAGAGAGAGAGAGAGAGAGGGAGAGGGAGAGGGAGAGAGAGATGCTTGTGTTGTAAGCTTTAATGTGGCTATAGTTCATGCTTGTGTTGTAAGCTTTAATGTGGCTATAGTTCAGGCAGTAAATATTCCTTAGCGATAACGAAGAGAGATATATAGTAGATATTCCTCACCAATGATGAAAAGAGAGGCCTTCCAAGCTCCTGTGGAAGCTCGAAGAGGGACTCTTCCTTTGTAATCCACAGAAGAATCATGAACCCATTTTTCTTGATCAATATCGCGATGATGAATCACGTCTTTTGCTTCAGTTGATCCATTTCTCTTCTCCATCTTTCTTTTTTCAGCTTGAAAAGAGAGAGAGAGAGAGAGAGAGAGAGAGAGAGAGCTTCAATGACCAAGTTTAACTTAAGATGTGGTGTTGGGTTTTTGGATGGTTGTGGAGGAAAAGGCTCGCTTTGGAGCTCCTTTTATAGGAGGGGAAAAGGGCCTTTCGTGACTAGGGAAGGGTTGAAGTTGAGATTCCAAAACTATAGGTATGAACTGGGGGGCGAGTTCTCAGCCTAGGAATTCTGCGGTAATTGATTGCGATTTTGTGTGCGCGAGAGAGAGAGAGAGAGAGAGAGAGAGAGAGAGAGAGAGAGAGAGAGAGAGTCTTCATTTTCTAATCCACTTAGAAGACATGTGGCTGTTGGTCTCTAGATGGGAATGGCATCCATGCCCAATAGGAGCTTTTCTCCACCGCACTTGGACCAAAGTCAGCAAGAAAAGTGGCTTACCCTTAAAAAAAAAACAAAAAACCAAAGAAGAAGATGAAGAAGAATATAGTGGATATTGCATAGGCCCAATAATGTAATTTTCAAATAGTGCTGCCGTTCTTATCTTAAAATTCACCTCAAATGCGAATTAAGGAAGACAAATAAGAAAGCTTGAATTATAATGTGGTCCAGGGGAGTTTGCTTCTTTTTCAGTGTCAAAGCCCATTTTAATTGGTGCACCATGGAACATTTGAAGTATGGGAAGAACAGCGCTTTCATCCTACTTATTGAATTATGGTATGTGTTCCATTTCATGTGAGTTTAATCACGTTCAAGTTTTATCTGAGATGGAAAAGATCTTAACACGCTAAAAAATGTGTAAGGTTTAGGAATGGGATTCACCCGTGTTTTCTTAATTGTGTAAATTAATATAGCAACTTGCAATTTAAGATGCTTTTGATCTCAGAGAGCATGTGGCAGTAAATCGTGGATGCAATGCATGATTTGAGGCAGGCAACCTATGTTTGTATAACATCAAATCTTAATAAACCTTCTGTTAAGATTGCGAATCTTTGAAGAGAAAAAATAGTGAAGAAGATAAGCGAATTTTACATGGAAAATCTTTATAAAATCAGATCATGAAAAAGTATGGTGTCGCACTAAACAATCTCTTTATTGTCAATATTACTATTAAATTTCTAAGCTTTAGATTACAACTACCAAAGATATCACTCTAATATATAGCAGGAGTTTAGGGTATATATATAATATATACATATATAGTTATGACATAAATTACATATATGCCATTAGCATTAATAAATTCTATTCTTTACATTAACATGAAAATCGCATGTATCCCATTAACATAAAAGCACTAAACTTTTGTCAGAGTTCATAACTCCATCACCTTCCACTATTTCTTCCTCTTCTCTTCTTCCCCTTCTACCTCCGCCTTCACCTTCATCATCTCATCTGACCGCCCCCATTTTCAGTGGAGCTATATCGCCTCCTCTAGGATGGTGGCACCATTTCGACTCTCTCTCTCTCTCTCTCTTTCTCCGTCTCTCCCCGCCACTAGTAGATGCCAATGTGGTCCTGGACCTCCTCGTGCTTCCATTTGCTTCCATTTGCTTCCATTAAGAGCTCACATATATCTTAACATTACTCTCAATCTTGACGGCTATGCCCAAATCAGGAGAAGGATCTTTAGACTTGGAGGTCCATTTTCCGATCTCTCGTAGTTGTCGATGAGTGGCATGTAATTACTGATGAGTAAATTTTAACCAAGGTTGAGCTACGGTAGAGAGAGAGAGAGAGAGAGAGAGAGAGAGAGAGAGAGAGAGAAGTATCTTGCCTAGGTATGTTTATAAGATGGGACTAGAGGATAAGTTGGCAGGTCTAGTTCTAGTAATTCCAAATCACTTAGATTCGGGGAAGCTGAATGTAGCACCTAAAAATCTTAGTGAAAGTGGGGCGGTTAGAGACGAGCCTATTAGACTCAATCTTGAGCCGGAGTGACTTTATCAATTTGATAATATGATATTGATGATCTTACTTCCTAAAGTTCTCTACTGATATATACATATATATATATATTTAATTTGTCTGGTTTGGATACATTATTGCTTGGAATAATTACTGTAGTAGGATTAGGATGGGTATGATTTTTTCGCTGGAACAGATATTTGACTGAAAATAGGTTTAAGGTATCATCAAAAAACAAAAAATGTCGAGATTCTGAGATAAATTTTCCATATCTCTCGTTATATAAAGAATCATGTTAAAAAGTTTCCTAAGGTAGGAGATTTAATTTGGAATGATTATATCTTCAAAATCTATCTTAGAGATCTTTCTGTCAACCTCCCACCAAAGGAGATTGCGTTATTCATATGATGACCTAAATTCATGCATGATGCATTTACTTTAACCATTCTTTCGACAATGCTTATATCAATGTCACCTTTTTTCATTTTGCTAGAAAATCAATGGCAAACCTATAATTGAGCACCTTAGGACTCTTTTTTTCTTTTTTAAAGAGCATGCATGTATCTTGGTGATTAATTTAAAGTTAGTAGATAATGAAGTATGCATCATCTGATACATCTTTTGATATGGAAAAACAGTGAGAATGAGTGATTGGCATCAGCGACCCCACTAGACTTTACTACAAGAGTTTCACCTTTGCGATAAAATGTCGTCCGATGCATTATTTCTCAAAAAGAACAAGGGCAGCTAATTGATTGATCTGGCTAAAGCATGGGGTAATCCTAAGTCTTTATTTGCTGTCATGTTCTTTGAGAGAGTGAGAGAGAGTGGGATTCTCAAAATCTCTTGTTTTTATTATGAAAACCTTTTTCAGTATTGTACAATATTCATTAGAAACTATATATCTATTTCAGGTGAAAAAAAATATCTTCTTCCAATCATGGTCGGAGCATCCCGGAAAAATCATGTTTTTCTCGTTGTATCTTGGGATTTTGTCTACTTTTATTGGGGCTATCGTTTCAAATCTACTACTTCTGCTGCAAGCAAAAAATATTTTTTTCAGAAGGGCTACTCTTTGAGAGCTGAAGACTGAAATAACCCTATAGCCACTCATCAGGAATTAATTAGTCTATAGTGCGAATTGTAGACCACTCTCCAGAAAGACAGGAACTCAGCTCCTCAGGTACATCAAGTTCAAGGGCATCATTGAAGGTTTGATGTAATACTGCACGTTTGTAATACACCTATGATTCAACCGATTCTACCCCCTATCGCCTAGCAAAAACAAAATGAGGTCACCATCCATCGCGCACTTTCTTTTTCCCAGCTGATTTCCTTGTCTCAGATTCTGCTGGATACGGATCTTTATTAAAGCCCAAGCATTATCTTATGCAATAAGCATCGAACTCTTCAGCCCCTAGCAGGGTACTATGGGATGCGTGTGAATAGTTAAGCGCAGTGCAAATCGTGCCCCTCTCGTGCAAATCGTGGGGATTGGTCCTCGTTTTTAATTCTCTAGTTGCTGAGGAACCGTTTCTATCACCAAACAGCTTTAGCCAGTTGAAGGATTCCAAAAGCAGCTGTTTCAAGTTCCATATGTTGTCTGCAAGACTATGAACAGGCTATTGGAACTGGAAGTACTGGTGCGCATGGTTATGAACTTTTTATTCATGTGCCCGAAGGAAGATGGCCATTACAATTCGATTCAAGTTTATGGAGAACTTACCAATAATCTTCTTACGTATATCCGACCATTCTTTAATTCTGAACCAAAAGTAGTCTTTTCTTTTTTCCTCTCTCGAAAGAAATATAGTATATTTTACTTGAAGAAAAGCTACTTTTCTAAGTTGATCAGATGGGAATTGGGTATTTTCTTGTTTAGCAGACTTGCATGGTTGAGTGTAGGGCTATCAACGGTTCAGATTTTCACAATACTTGAACCTAATCGAAATATTTGGGCATGCGTTCACTGTGACCTAACCCGAGACCCAAACCATATGTGAACCGCACTGAAAATGCGGCACTGAAAACACTGTTTGGTTTGGATTTTTGGTTTTTTTTTTTCCTTCTTCCGATTAGCTCGAATTTGCTCTCCCATGGATGCCATCACCGCCAAAACCTCCACCTCTTCTATAGCCATGTTCGTTGCCGTCTACCTTTCAAGCCACGATATCGTCCTCCGCGTATGGAGCCCCAAGGTTTGGTGATCGGTGAAATCGAAAGGTAGAGAGAGCAGATCTAGGAGCTACTGTTGCAAAATAGACAAAGTTTTTACCATGTATGAACGAGCTCAACATGCAAGAGAGAGAGAGAGAGAGAGAGAGAGAGAGAGAGAGAGAAAGAGGCAATTGGAACGCACCTGATCTAGATGGTAGACTTGAGTCCAAGTCTGTGTTTGTTTGGTAATCAACTCACTCGGTTCGGGTGGTTCAGGTTTTCTTAACATCCCTAATTCAGTATATATTGGCAACACAACATAGCTTCAAAAGAATATTTATGAAATAAAGTAGAACATTGTGCTCTTTATTGTTTTACCTTAATCATACACAACGAAAAGCACATATTGCTTCCTTGCCAAACCACTTTGATGAAAAAAATCTATGTAGATAGACATGCTAGAAACCACTTTGATGAAAAAAATCTCAGGTAATGATGAAGCTCATTATATACATATATTGATAACTAGAATCATACTTTTCTAGTGAAAGCTATATATATATATATATTAGCAAGTCTTTATTTTCTGATAGATATAAGATTATACAAAAAGTTATTTTTCTCCGATAAAGCATAAGTTTGTAGTAATAGATTTCGATCTTTTATCGTACACCCCTTTTGGTACCTCGATATATTTCAACCTTAGATTTATAAAAATAATAACTTAATTGATGAATGAGATCTTTTGAGGTGCCAAAGAGACCACCGTATGGGATAGATGATTTTTCATTTATACTAATAATACGATACCATTATTGCATACATCACGTATATGTCATCTAATTGGAAGTGCATAATACTCTCTTTCTCTCTCTACACTAAACTCTCTCCCCCCCCCCCCCCTCCCCCGCGGCCGACAGGAAGAAGATAATGCCACTTTGAATTAATTAATTGCCCGACTTCAGATATGCTCGAGGAAAGATTACCACCTTGGTTACCCTTAAATTAACACGATTAATTAAATATATAAGAAGGGATAATGCCAACAGAACGGCAAAAGGTTGGATGATTGCTGATGATGCTAAATGGACCTTTCTTACGACCACGAAAGGGCATTAAAATACTAAAAAATCTATTTGACCCGAATGTTCACGTGGCAAGGCAATAAATCCCTTTGAAATGACAAATGATTTGATGTGCCTTAAGAAGAAAAAAGAGCACTTTCTATATATTTTTACCTTCTGTGGATCAAATTGATTTCATAATATATAGTGGCAGCATGCTGTTCGCAACCACCGAAATATGCTGATGATGTCTGCGAGTAAGTGACGAAAATTAAAAAGGACGAGTATAAAATTTTAATCCGTTTTTGTTTCTGGAGAGAATATTGATGAAAGATATTCCATAATCATGACATATTCCATAATCACTTTCGCATTTGTGAATATCTGTGGATCTTTTAATGCTATATTTAGATAATTCGTTTTCATAATGGGTAGGCTAATTTGTATGCACCGTATTTCTCTTCCCTACGTTCTTATGCATCTGTGCTATTAATGAAGTGAAAGTCTGAACTTTTCTGTTTATTTATTTATTTATTTTATTTTTGCAATGGCAATATGGTATCATAATAAACGGATCCGGGGGGATATTCACAAAATGAAAATCTTGTAGAGTATGTAATCAAGATTATGGAATATGTTCCATTGAATATGATGATCTGTTGGTCTAAATGGGTCCGCCAATCTTTTGAGAAATGAAGCACAAGCCTGTGAAATATAAAACGTGTGTTAAATGAAAAGCCTTCAAATTGGGCTAGTGATAGAACAATCCTACAATACATGATAGCACATTTACTGTCGTGCTATCAAAATTTTATTGGATTTTGCACATATCAGCTCTATGTCAGTGTCTTTGGACAGCCTAGGTTAGAATAGTCTTTTAGTGGCAACTCATGATGGATGTTTAGGCTACGTTTGATTGTCTGATTTCTAATCAAGATAGGACTGGATATGATAGGATATGAAATCCTGTGATTTTTTTATATCCTGTCAATTATTTGATGAATCACAATATTAAAGTTGGATATGTTCACATCATATCATGTACATTTTTTTGATATAAACGGCTTATCATTGTAAATGAACCTAAATGTTAATAAATGAAGATGGTGAAAATCTTTGATAACACTATTCCTTAATTTATTTGTATTATTTTTCCTTTGTTTTATATCATTTTCTTTATTATTTCCTTTTTCCCCTTTCATCATTCTTTAATAAAATTTTATCAAATAGTAAACTGTACTAACATACATAAAATACAAAAATACCTAAAATATATAATAAATATAAATATTTAATTTATAGATTGAATGTTTATTATAAGATAGAATTAAAGTTGAATATATAAATTAAAATAAGATTAATTAAAAATATATATTTTTATATTTTAATTTCTTAAATTAGAATTCAAATATTATTTATTTTGAAATATAATTTCAATTTGTTAATTTAATAATTTTGTTATTCGAGAAAAATAAATTTTCTATTATGGAACATTAAAAATCCTATCCACCTTTATCCCACCTCTCCCATGAGATAATTTTATCTTGTCTATATCTCCCCTATATCCGACTTTATCCTGTTTTGAGCGAGTACCAAACGTAGGATAGGATAAATCATATCCTATCCCGAATTTTAGCTTGATTGCCAAATCTAGCCTTAGTGTTATCTAGAATTTAGGTTATCTATCTTGATCTATTTATCTTCTTTCCAGATAAACTCTTGTTGAAATTGCCCATAGATATAACGCAAGAAAGTAATTTTTTTTTAATTAATTGATGAATTAATTTGACTATTGAGCTATCCAAGTATGGCATTAATCTTTCAAAGCATGGATTATTGTTCGTATCTCTTTCCTCCGTCTGTCTAGATTCTCCCTCCTTTTCTACTATATGAATTCCATCCCCTTTCCACAATTCCATATTATTTTTGTTATGCTCTTCCATTTTTGTCAATCAGTATCAAAGTGATATCCATTCTCCATTACGTAAGTATGGCTAAGGTCTCTCTTCATTTCTAGCACAAAAAAACCCTAGCTAGAGTTTTATCCATGTAGAGTCATCTAAGATGAGGAGTAGATTCCAAAAGAAGGCCTAAGCGTAAGATTTCTATGATAATCAAATTATTGGACGTCCCTCATCATCCTTCACAGTGTAATCAGGTGATTTTTTTTATACACGAATTTGATGGTTAACTTTATTTATACGTGTGAGGTTATTATTATTCTTTTGCGGGTGATTTATTTGATTTAATGAAAAGGAGCCTTGAAAATAATTGCTCGTGCTATTTATCTTTTGTTGAGGTGCCCTTAAATAGAGAGCCAGCACTACAAGTGGTATGGGATTATTGAAAGTATTTAATTAAGAAAGAAAACTAGCAACCGCAAGAGTGAAGTGCTCACCAACTGACTAATTAATAAATATTTGATTGACATAATTCAACTCCTTAGTTGAAATTTTGAGCAGAAGAAAGAAAACTTAATAAATGTTTCAAGTCAACTAATGGGTGACAAAAGTGGTCTTGCTTTTCTTGGTGGTCACAGCACTTCACCCATGTATCAAATAATCCACCTACTTAAATTGAGAAAAAGACAAAGTATTGTCATTCCTCGACCTATTATATACCTTTGGCGCTGCCATTTGAAGCAAAACATTCATTGGGGGATTGAATGATGGTAAACGTCTCAAATTCAAAGAACCACGCGTTTTTTATTGTGTACTCGGGTTTCTTTTTCTTCCATTAAGATCAACTCAATGAATCGAAAGTCAATAGAGCTACTCGGAAATGTCAACTCTCAATTATTAATCTCTTCCCTTGTTTTCATCTACCAATGAGCTGAATCTTTGAAGTTCGATACCTTCGTTACCATGTAATTCGTTACCATGTAATGGGACCAACCTCTCACAAAGTATGTACATCCTCGAGTTATTAATGAATTTAAACGAGCAAAAAAAGAAAGAAAAAGAAATCAAAACAAGAAGAAGAAACCAAATTGATTTGTTTAGTGAGATCTATACCCAAGAAGACTCTTATTGGTGAAGGTACAAGCCTTAGGGACGACTCGAGTCTCGTTTCAGGCACAAGGCGAGTTATTGATGGATCATCAATCATTCGTCGAAGCGTCGGTGGTGTCGACAATTGCAGCATATTTTGCACGTTTTCCTCTGAAAAAGGAATTCGAAAGATGACGTCATTTCTTCATGTTTGACAAGAATATATTCGGGAAAAGAAAATTAGAGAAAAAGAAAAGGAGGAGGATCATTGCAACCCTAGATTCAGACCATATATACCATACGTGCCCTCTTCATAAAAAAAAAACGTGAGGAAATTAAGATTGAAAATGGGGTTAGTCAGTTTGGTGGGATCTTGTTCCTGTTTTTTTTGACCGATACCTTTTTTATTTTCTTTTCCGTGTTCTCTCCTCTTTCTATTCATTGATTGATTACAGCTATGTGTAAATCGCTTTCACCGGATACCTCAAGCACTTTCGACTTTGCGAGTTCGAATGATCATAATGATCTCTCTAGACTTGGAGGGAGTGATTCGTGTGCTTGATCTGGGCATCATCAAAGGATCGAGTCGTTTTCGAAATCTCCATCGTTTCATATTCGATCAATTTATATGATTGCTTATTAAAGGGATTTCCTCAGAATATGTATCCTAAGTGAGATCGATAGACGTTTAGACGTCCTCTGGACATATCTATTCCAGATATTCTTTGATTCCATATGAGAACTTCGTGATCACAATGATTATTCAAATCTAGTTAACCTAACTTCAAGGTAGGTAGTTCCAAGAAATTGATTTTTTTTTTTTTTTATACGAAGACGATGTGTTAGAATTTGAGTTGGACTTTTTTGTGCAGACTTATCAATTTGCGATAGCAAGGCGAGAATTTAGAGTCTGAGATTCACAGCTGATTTGAATAATTCATTATGCTCTAAACGGAACACTATTGTCACTTAGTAGCTTTAAGTTAATTGGTTTTGACTTTAATTTTTTATTATTTAGATTTCATGTAACGAGTCAAGTGAAAAATAAGATACTTGTTTCATTCGATGGAAAGATATCTAAAGGAAATTCGCATATTACCAAGTATATTGACGAAGCCTGGCGAAAATTAATGTGAATATGGTAAGAAACAAATAGCATTCCACATATTATTTTTAGCTATTATCAAACAATTTTTTCAATGTATTCTCACAACTTAAAAGGTCTAGCCCTTTGATTGATAGTATTAATTTGGTTTTGAAAGCTCGTCCAAAATTGAAAAAAAGCAAAAAAAGCAATTTATCCCTCTAGGTTATCGTCATTTATAAATGTCGTTCTTGAAGTGAATATATTTAATTATTTGCAAGTGGTGTAACATTTGATGCTACCGCATGATTGGCCGATTGTGGCCTAACATCGTCGGGGTCGATAGTTGGTACTAGATCTGGCTCGGAGAAGGGTCTCAAGTTTATTTATTTATTTATTTTTAAAAAAGAAGAAATGTTTTTGATAAGTGTGATTTTTTCCAAACAATATTTAACCAAAATTGCTTCCTAATTCACTTTTACGTTACACAATATCAAATACTATTTGCATTTCGAAAAAAAAAAATCTTTTAACTTAAAGTCCTCTATAATTCCTCAAAAACTTTCTTCGAAAACTAAACCAAGTGCAGCCATAGTACATAGACTATATATGTTATTTCTTACTCTATTGTCTTTGGTCCTGAATATTGCTTATAGCATTGTGTACTCATAATAAATTCAAAAGTGAATTATGACATGCATGGTACAAGCTGTGTGAACCATGTTTAACAAGAGATGATGGTTAAGTCAACAGCTAGTAAACATGTCAAATAGATGAATATTCTCTAAGCACTTTTCAACCTTCTAGGCTAGGAGATTAGTCCAACAGTTTCCTTTAATCAAGTATTGAGAGCAAAACTTTAGCTGAATTGGTCATTACAACAAACTATAGATTCATGTGAAGTACTCGAAGAAATTTTCGTTGGCCTGAAAATTTTCTAAATTCTCACACGATTAATCTACTGTCACCATTACCAATAGCAATTTATCTATTTTCCCGCTGGTCTCATCGATGGAGAGAAGGCACAACACCAACCGTGCAATATCTATAAAAGAAAAGCATAAACGCCATGCTACTTGCTATCAAGAAGACAAAAAGCCTCTTGTTCGGGCATGTCAGAAAGCATCTTGTCTCACAATTCACAAGTCCCGTTTTGTACTTCACGAATTTGTCAATTAAATAGATACATGTCAACATGAGATTCATTTAACCTAGGTTGTTATTCTAACACCAGGACGACATTTACCTTTTTATTTAAAAAAAAAAGAATAACATTAAATCTTACCTATCGCTGGTTTTTTTTATTTATCATTATTCTAGATATCAATGAATAATGCTTAATTTGATTTCTGAGATATCCAATTATATCTCGAATTTGAGCTTATTATACATTACTCAATCATATATTAAGATACAAAAAATATCAGTGTTGATAAACTTAAATTATTAGATAAATACATGATTTAATAATTTTAACACTCTTTCTCACATGTTGGATGGACTTTGACCTAAGACTAAAGCGTGAGAATATGTAACAAGGGATCTTGAATTCAAATTTATGATTTTTTGCTCTAATATCGCTTACGATTTTGTGGGATCTTTTAATATCTCTTAGGTTAGTTTGGTGGAATTTTGTTCCTTTAATTTGAGTAATACGTGCGCATATATATAATCTTTTTTCTGTTCTCTCTCTTTCTATTCGATAATTGAGTGGATGATGCCATCAAGAGCAATGTGGTAATCGCTTTCATTGGACACCTCAAGCAGTTTCGACTTTACTAGAGTTCGAATGATCATGGTCATCTCACTATACTAGGAGTCAACGATTTGCATGCTTGATTAGGGATGATCAAAAGTTTGCGTCGTTTTCGAAATCTCCGTCATTTCACACTCGATTAATCTAGTTGCTTGCTATCGACCCAAAAAAAACAAAAATAAAAATTAGTTGCTTATCATAGAGACTTTCTAAGAATATATATGCGTAAGCGAAATTGATAGGTGTCAGCATCTTTTGAAAATGTCTCTACCAGCATATATTTTGATTCTACAAGAGAACTTCACTATCACATCGATCATATAAATCTAGTAGACCTAAGCTTCAAGTTGAAGTTAGGTCATTCCAAGAAACACATATTTCTACATGAAGACGATATAAGGTCAGACTTGAGTTGGACTTTTTTGTGCAGGCTTATCAATCCGTCGTGGCGACATGAGAATTCAATATGTGAAATTTAGAGCCTTTTGATAACCCCATTATGTTCTGAAATTGAGGAAAAAACATCACTTGTTAGGTTCAAGCTATTTAATTTTCACTTAAAATTTTGATTGCGTTAGAAATTCACAAGACAAGTCAAGTAAAAAATAGGTTACTTGTCTTATTCAATGAAGCCTTGCAAATATTTTTTTCATTCATGTTTAGAATAAGAAATTAGTAAAATTCCAGCCACTTTTTTTTTTTGGTGAAAATAAAATTCCAGACACTTGATTTTTAGCTATTATCAAAAAATTTCCTTTTAAAAATTTCACAACCTAAGATTGTTTGTTTAAATCTTCAGATTGTATGAGGAGGGGTTATGGACCATTTCTTCCATTTCTTGCTATATCTAGGTCTAGATAAGATGCTTAACATATATGTTAAGGTTAGATAAGATGCATGTTTAGGAGTTGCAAGAATGTAAATAAGAAAGGGGTTCTGGCAAAGTAGATTCCTAACCGAACGACTATGTTCATCTTGGAGCTGGAATTGAGTGATCACCTCCCAAAGAATCCAAAAGGTTACTTCAAATTTACTTGCTGGGATTGAAATTAAATATGTAAAAGTAGTGTCCATCGAATTAAGATTTTAATTGGAGTGCTAAGCAATGTTCTAAAGATGCATATCACTCGTACAAATCTCCTTGCTTGAGATGCAAATACCGTGGACCATCTCTTATTCTCATCTTTCCCCCCCTCATTCAACACATCGTTAGATGTATGCCTGAGCGTACGTATTAATATTAAATACAAAAACACCATCAAACCCTAATCTCTCTCCCTCCCGCCCTCCATCTGATTTCACTCACCCATGGTCGGCGCCGTTAATCTCCACAATCAACACGGCCCGTCCCACCATTTCTGATTCCATATTTCATCTCCTCTCTCTTGATCTCACTCACTTGTGCTGTCTCTGTCTCTCTCATGTTGGGCTGGAGAGAGAGAGAGAGAGAGAAAGGGGGGGCGGGGGGATTCTTTTAATGCCCATTCGTAATTAATAGGCAATCATAGCTATGTCACTAAGTGGCACGCATCCAAAGTTAGGTGCAACAAGTTGAGATTATGCATTTGTAACTTAACTGAGAAGTTATTACATTCGAGAGTTTATTAGACGATCTATATAGATCTTGTAAATTGATATCATCTCAATCATTAATTATATGTGTCCCACTATAGTGTTTACATGATCAACATGGCTTCTCAAATCCAACATGGAATTTGGGATGTCACAAGTTCCTTCATTTAAAAAATTGATGTCCTCATTAGTGTTGAGTTTATTGCCCGACAATACTCCTCATATTTGATGTGTAATGCGATATGTTCCTATCCCATCTACCATCCTAAAAGTCTCCCAGGAGTCTTACCTTATTCGACCACTCTTGATCAGGTGTGGGATTAATCTATCCAACGATCACATATCTATTGGAGAGGTGCCACTTGGATACCATATTTAACCTCCCGACCCATTCCGTGTGACCAAGCCCCCTCGTTTATGGGTTGGGCAATAGCTTATATATCACCCAACATGGCCTCTTTCTAGACCTATCAAAATTGGTCATAGACCCATTTCTCAATCCATATTTGATGAGTTGGGTTATTATGTGGGTTAGTTATAATTTGTAAATTGGTTAACACCCAGCTCTATGGGTCATAAATGGATTCACAATTTATTTAGACTCGACTCATCTTTATGACTCTTTCTTCATTCTCTTTTGATCTTGTATTCGCTCATTCTATATTTTTACTTAAGTTTAGGTATGAATTTTCCTAAATTTGTTTAAATATATAAGTGTTTCAACACCATGGGTGGAGTCGATTTGCATCTTATAGAAAATGAGTCAAAACAAGTTAAATGGGTCAGTCTCAATTGGACCGTTTTTTACCCAACCCAACTCACTCATTTGATGGGTTTACTTCTCCCATCCCATAGGGGAGTTAAGATGTCACACAAGCAAAATTACACATCATATCATGAGTAAATGATACCATTTAATACTTGTGAAATATTTTAAAATAAGTTCTTTTCATAAAGAATTATGTGTAGTCCTCTTTATACATTTATCATATATAGCTAATGCCATGTATATTTACAATCAAATTAGTAATATATATTTATAAATTTCTCACAATAGAATTCGCAAATTCTGTCGGAGTAAACAATTCCATAATGATATTTTCTTTTAGTGTTACCGCAATTCTATCAAAATGCCAATATCGTATTCGTGCATATTCGCCCATAAGCGACAAAATACATCTCAAATCGAGCGAATACGCGACCTAGCCAAATCGTCTCATGTTGGAGTTGCGGCAGCTTTACGTGTATGTCATTTTCCACATCTTGTGACCGTGGAGTGAGAATTGGACATTTTGATCTGATGGAGGGAAAAGGCCGGGGGGGGGGGGGGGGGGGGGGGGGGCGGCTTGGTGCTCACCCGTTCCATTCTAGTGGAGACAAGCCTGCTGCAACCAATTTCTTCAATTGGCTGGCCCTGTAGTGAAAAAAGGTCAAATCCTAGTCACCATCAGTAGAAAGTTTCACAGTTACCTAATTCCACATGACCATTCAAAGCATGTCATCATACATTAGAGGCGCCTAACAACTGACGTCTCGTTCTAAGATGGCCTGTTTTCACAATCCCCTTTTTGCGATCTTATCTTCCGCATGTAAAGTGGAGCAATTCTTTGATTCTTAGATGCATTATTCACATCATTAATGTGGTTGAACAATTCGAAAGGTTCAATCTAAACTAGGACAAATAGATCATATCACTTTATCCTGACTATTTGCACCTTCTCCTCATTTGAAATTTGTGGAGACATGTGAAGCTAAAGGATAGGTCTATGAGGTGGTGATTAAAAGAATCATGATTTTTAATGAACCGGGCAAAACATCATAAAAAAAAAAAAAAAGCCTTGGAAAAAGAGCTTGTGAGAGTTTTTGGATGATACACTACTTGGCGATTTTCTATCTTTATCGAAGTCCACACTTAGTTTTGATGGAGTGATTAGGAAAGAAAAAGAGGGATTTATGTAATTAAGAGAGAAAAGAAGGAAAACGATTTGAAGGCCTGAGGGATAATTTTTTTTTTATGTTAATAATGGAAAAGAAAGCAAAAAATATATTACGACATAATTGTCTTTTCATACACTTATAAATCAATGTAGAATTAGGGTATGAGTGAGAAAAATATTAATTTCCTTTAAATCCCTCCATATTTGGAGAGATTCGGACATATTAAAATGAATATAAAATTGATTTGACTAATCCACTTCTAATTATTTCCTTTTGTCTCTTTTTTTTCTAACCAAACATGATTGTGTTTTAAGAACCTTTTTGCCCCTCCAAATCCAACCTAAAAAGCATGTTGTAGGTCAACTCTCCTACACTAAATAGGGTCATTATTTTTCTGATTAAAGGAAAAGTTTTGATTAAGGGGTTACATGTTTACATGTGACTCACATGTAACTTTGAATGCATAATAAAAAAAGAGAAACAAAAGAAAAGGAAAAAAGAAAAGAAAAATCAAATCAGTTACTTCTCTTTCTTGGAGAAATTACCAAAAAAGTCCTAAATTTATTACACTTGTACTAATTTAGTTATAAACTTTCAATTTGGCAAATTTAGTTTCAAACATTTTGACAATTTTTCAATTTAGTTATAAAATTTTCATTAATTTATTACTAAATATATTGACAATTTGTTAATTTAGTCATTTCAACAAATTTTGATCTAAAAACAATAACGTAAAAGTCTAGTCAACACTTGCTATTTTACATGGTATGATTAGCATTGACATAGAAAAATTTAGTAATTTTTAAAACAATTTTAATAATTTTAATAATTTTATTTCATTTTATTTTTTCTTTTCTTTTCTCTTTTTCTTTTTTTCCAACACTTGGCTGAAGATAAAAAATCTATAAAAAAAATTTAAAAAAATACTAAAAATTATAAAAATAGTCCACGTTAGCACTCACTATCCCAGCTGGTGCTAACTTAACCACCATTTATGTATTTTCTGGTCAAGTGGTCAAAATGTTTGGAATTAAATTAAGAAATTATCAAAAAAATTTAAGACTAAATTGACACAATTGAAATGTTTATGATTAAATTGGCAAGTTATCAAAAGATTTAAGGTTAAGTTGGCTAAATTGAAAGGTTTATAATTGAATTGGCACATATGTAATAGATTTGAAACTTTTTAAGTAATTTTCCCTCTTACTTTCCCTCTTTACTGTATCAACCATGGCTACCATCACTGTACTTCACCTCGCCGTTGCTTGCAAACTATGTTTGGCGTTGGGCCTTGTCGATCCCCGAGGTGGGAGGTGGGTATGGTGGCATGCAGCCGGTGTGAGAGAGGAAGGAAGAAGAGAGGAGAAGAGAGGAAAAAAAAAGGTTTTTAGTTGCATTTTTCAGATGCAATATGAAGGTTACTTGATATATATTTCTCTTAAAAAAGAACTGACAACTAGGTGTTGGGAGGAGGAAAGTTTTCCTCGGCTTGAGTTGAAGGAAAACATGGTCCGCTGAAACATTTTCTAGGAATAATACTCCAGTAGCCTGGTTGAAGAAATTAAACACGAGATTTGGTGCCTTGGGTTTCAATTCTTTTTTTCGGTTACATAACCTATTTGACTAGAAGGGTTGCGATTACTTGGGATGACTAAAAAATACAAATAGGGTAATTAGTGATTACATGTGACCTATCTCTCTCTTTCTTTCTTTCTGGTAACCTAATTAGTTTTTCACAAATCCTACGAGCAAAATAAAGTGTGTAATAGTTGTTAATTTGGCATCGGTCGATTATGATATTTTTTTTTTTTGATAAAGGTAATAAATATAAAGAGTTAGGACAAATGTACAAAAGATCGGTTCCAAAACCTACACTCTCACGAACAATGTAAGAGTGAAGGGGATCCGATGCAAAACAAATACCAGCTAGAAGAACAACCACAAGGGTACAAGGAAGACAACCAGAAACCAGACAAACACAGAATAGCGAAGGCAAACCTCAGTCCTAACGCCAAAGCAAAGAAACGGAGAAGCCACAAAATACAGCCATAAGGCGAAACAAAGCAAAGACAGCTTAAGGAGAGAAGATCGCCGGATCAAGACCCCAGCCTCTTTGAAGTCTTCTATTTCTCGGAGATGGAGGAACCTTGAAAGTGATGGCTCTATCTCTAACCACCTTGAGAAGGTGGTTTTTGAGAGCCGGAATCACCAAAGATTCACCACGAAAGATGATTGCATTCCTCTTTTTTCATATAAGATGACACAAAGCTCCAAATGAGAAGCGTGCAATCCTATGGTAGAAATTCATCCCAGATAAGAATTTCTTGGCCTAGAGGAGCACCTCTTTCCAACATCTATTCCTCCAAGGGAGATTACACCTGGCGGCCCAAAAGAAGGCCAGAGAAGCCGAGATGCCGCACTCGAAAAATAGATGATCAATGGAGTCTGGAACTTCATTACAAAAAGCACACACGTTAAAATCAATTCTACCATAGGATAGAAGCATCACCTAAGTGGGAATGCGATTTTTGGATATGAGCCACTCGAAAAACTGATATTTTTACTTCTCCTTTTTGCCAAGTGAAATATGAGATATATTTCTTCCACTCGATTTGAGATTACCATGGGTGAGTGATATTATTTGAAGATGTATTTCAAACACATATGTTTGTGTTGAACTAAGCATGCAAGAATATCAATGACCAAGATATTATTTGACTATAGTGATAGATATAATATTTTTTCTCTATGCTCAAATTTGACAAATATAATATATACATCAAAGCATGTATTATTCAAAATAATTTTAAAATACGTCAGATATTCATGTGTTTCACCTTAACGAGAGAGGTTGAGTGTACTTATAAAAAGAATTTTGTTAATGAGCACCACACGAGCATCAATTAAAAACCCAATTGATGAAATACTGATTACTCTTGTGTCATGCATCAATACTTCCAAGATTGAAAGGGCCCATGTTAACGACACTGCTGCGAGAAGCAGTCAAATCATTGATTCATGTTTCAACCATGGAATGATACGCTTCTCAATTGATTGGGCAGGCGAGAATGTTAGATTAGGTAGATAGGTTTTGTAGACTAGTACATGGGTCCCCCTTTTTCCAACAATCGAAGTGGCCGGGCTCGGATAATGGTGGCTCATCTAGGGTCTAGAATCTTAGCCCTAGGCCACTCACTCACGAGCCTTTTCATTTGAGTATCAGTGAACTTATTCCTAAACTTGTCCTTTACCAATCGTGTTAGGTACAAGCATAGCCCTTTTTAGCCCAACCTTTGACTGACCCGGCAAAGGACAGACCCCCCTTGTTGGCGCACTAAAGAAAGGTTCCATTATCCTTTATTCTTGGGGTGAAATGAAATTCATCATGATGGAGATTAAAGGCTGATTTCAAATCAACATCACACTCATATGATCTTGCACCAGATGGTGTTATCTCTTTCCTAACGCTATGTTTGGGAATTGGGGAAATTGAATGGGAAAAATCTTTTGTAAGAAGAAAAAAGAGGGTAAACTTATAATAGCAAGCATTTTCTTTGCAATTTTTTCTCCATCATGCTTCCAAACATAGAGTAGAAAAGATAAATAGATGTGTTGACGCCAAAATAACAAACTCTTAATATTGAAGAGTAATGAGTTCAATCGATCAGGGCAAAATTTGGTCAAAACCGAAGTCATTGGTCAATAAGACAAACTCATTGGTTGTGAAAGAGTTTGGCAAACACACATTGCGGAGGTTTTCGACAAAAGCCTTAACTGGGATTTAAAAGAAATTACTTGACAATAGAATAGAAGCCTGTCAATACTTTAGTCAAAAACAAAAATAATGGAATTGACACTAGCACATTGCCATTGAGCGGTTATGTCAACATTCTCTGAATTTGCAACTTCTTTTAGATGAATATTACTAGATAATAGGAAGGTTTATCATTTTTAATTAATAACTACAAATAAGATCAAGAGATTACTTACAAATTCAAAATCATAACTGTTTCTAGTAACTAGCGTGAGTGGGATATAAATGTCCATGCTATAATCTGGGTAGAACAACCCCTACGAGCACACTTACAATCAATGACAATATGTCAATTTATCTTTAATTTCCTCTTACTTCATATTTCCAATAATCTTTCAATTTCCAATATCATTTAAATCCTTGCAACTTTTTGTTTTCTATACCTATCCCTTACATTTCATTATGATTCATGCTATTTATTTTCCTGTCCAAATTAATAAAGAATCCTTTCACAATCTCTGACGTTTTTATTTGATCCATACTTACTCTAAAGAATTTTTTACTCACTTTTTGGGTGAAAAAAAGACGAAGCTAGAGAACGAGGTAGTCGACGATAAGTTTAGCATAGAAACGCAAGTGTCCAACATATAATTTCTTGATCTTGTTTTGCCTCGTACTTAGCAACATACCTATTCTCTCCTCAAAGAAAATTGGCGTTCTTCCGAACTCTGCCTCATGTAGATATACCCCCGCGATGAGGAACGAGAGATAACTAAATCGAGGACGAAAGAAGCGAAAAAATCGAGTCGGATTAAGCGAACTAAATCGAGCAGCATCCGATTTCATCATGCAGTGGTTTGGCTAAGTTAAGAAGACTAGTCAGTGTAGGAGACTGTTTCATCATCATCATCATCATCCTTGGGCTATAAGCTAAACGGTAAGCCATCTGGGCCCCTGCCCAAGGAAACACCAGGGCCCACACCACACAGCTCAGGCCCGTCCACGATATTGGGCCCAACCGGCCCAACTGCGCACCGACTCTCCCAGTTCTTCAGGACCGATTCGAGGAGAAGCGGAGTCGCTACCTTTCTGCTGAAGCTAGCGATTTCCAGCGTTTCCTCCCGACGGAGATCGCCGACGATGGAATCCGAGAAGTCCAAGGCCGTGATCGGCGTCGTGCGGGCGTCGCGGCCTTTGTTTCGGAGCCGCCACGACCGCCTCGCCTTCGCCGTCCACGCGTCGTTCCTCGCCTCCGGCCACTCGCTCACCGCCACCGGCCCCGCCGCGTACGCCGCCGACGCCCTCTCCTCTCCCTCCGCAGGTGAGTCGAGCATCGTTCCGTTGCGCGCGCGCGTCCGCGGGGGCGATCGTTTCGCCCCGGGGGGGGGTTTCGGGAATGAATTTCTCTGACCGGAGAGCTTCGAATTTTGTGGGGGTTTTGGCCGTGCAGGGGAGGTTGGGATCGAGGGCTGGAACGAGGCCGACGACGAGTACGCGTTCGTGTACGTGAGCCCCGAGGACTCGAAGAAAGTGTTGGTGAAGTGCCTTGCGATGGACGACAAGCTGGTCGTGGATGCTTTGAAAGACGGGGCTACCGAACCTGTTCATCTCGAGATTGAGTATGCGACTTGGTCCTTCTGAATTTCCTTACTTCCGTGCTGCGCTATCGAGCATCTTGTATTTGATTCTCCGTTTTTTTCGGTTTTAAATTTGTAATTGATCGATATTTTCCATCGCCGGCAGCGTTGATGAGTTCATCGGGGAGGATGGAGCCACGAGTTACTCTGGTCAGTTCAAAAATCTGGATAAGTTGGTGAAGAGTTTGGATACGGAGATATTGTCAAAATTGAATGGCTCATCGGCGCCTAGTTCGTCGACGAATGCTGTCAGGTAATTTGGTTTGATTTATACTTTATGTTGATAGCGCCATGTAGGTAATTTATTTTGCTTAGGAAGAGAGATCTTTTGATTGTGGAGAAGATTGATAAGCAAAGGGAAAGGATGGACCTTTCCATACATGGATGAAAAGATTTGGTTGCTGTGGTATTTCATCGAATTCCAACTCAGAATTTAGGCTGTTGTGGCTCTAGAATGTGGCTCGAGATATTATGGAGTGCTGTTGGAGGGTCTGGCAGTATATTGCCTAGTTGTCTGTGCTTTTTATTTTTCATTTTTTGGTTATTTTTCAAGTTAGAGTGAATATGAATTCATTTGAGGATGACTGAAATGCAGTCCCTACTTATCTGAGCCAGATCTTACTGTTCATATTCACTTAAAAACATTAAATTTTTCTTTCTTTTCACACTTTTTCTTCAGCATGGAAGTTAAATGATTTGTGCATAGCATTCATACACCAGTCAAGAGCATAAATGTTCATGCTATGGGGATGCTTGTTTTAATGGCTCTTCTAAGTTGTATGAGAGTGATTTGATGACTAAGAAGTCTGCCAAAGTTTTGTCAAGGGGGTAGACAATTTACTGCTGTAAATCAAGGAAGCTGCTTGGGGAAGTACTTTTTGATTTTTTTCCCTTGGCTCAAATTGAGAAGCATCCCATTTGTGTGGCTCTGGCCTTTTAACTTTTAGCTATGCTTTTGACTATCTTGTCTTAGCTAGAGTGGTTCTATATGTAATCTTTCGCTTGCTTGATAGGTTCCATGTGAAAGGGGTACTCAATAAATTATAAAAGTGAATGACGATTTTGGTCTTTTAATATACTTCCTATGCCTAGTCAGAGAAGTTCATTCTGTAATACTATCTGATTTGCTCCCTACCTTTTATTGGAAAGATGATATTGCGATCATATGATCATGTTCTATTTAGCTTACTTTGGATATTCTAATCGAGAAGTTCTTTAGCTTTCATGTTTAATTTTCCATAGCCGTTTGCCACAAACTTTAACAAGAAAGAGTTCTTATGAACTTCTTGTTTGGGCTCAATCAAGTGTTATGTAGTTATTTGACTTGAATCCCATTTATTTGACTAGTTATATGAGTGATGTAATTAAGCTCTCTGTGTGAATTGGGAGTTAGGTCTTCAAACCCTTTCCATTCTATGCTGTACGTGGCCTCATTTAGTCTGCATAATGATCTATATGCATATGTACTTGCATGTGTTGTATGGTTTGTTATAATTTCTCTCCATTCTCCAATGAGATATGTTTGATAATGGTCGTGTGTATGGTTATTGAGCATCCTGTGTTCTACATGAAAGCAAACAGTTGTCTAGAATGTGATTTGGTTTCTAGTAATGAATTCCGTCATAGTGATCATTCACTTGTTTCTGCTTTTGCCATATAAGGCAGCAACACTACAGGCATTTAAGGTACAACAGTGGGTAAAATGAAGTTTTAGATGGTTGTCTGCTTTAACATGTGCGTTCTTTTTGAAGATGCATAGCTAGATTTTGCATTGAGTTAGATTTTTCATCTTCATTTCTATGATTTATATTTTAAAGGATGTCTTCTTCCTCATTTTCAGAAGAGAAAATAGTGAAGGATCAAGACAACCTATCAATGAACCTGGTATTGCAGCTCGTGAACCTTGGGGTCCACAAGTTCATCCTTCAGGGTCTCTCTCTCTCTCTCTCTCTCTCTCTGCGCTTGTTTGTGTGTGTGCGAGCGTGCGAAGATCCTGACAATCTTATCCAGTGTCTTTTAAACTGAGGGCAATGGAAGTACCTAATTACTGCTAGAAATGTGGTTTTGAGAGATGTGAAAGCTGAACTGCTAATGTTGACAAGTTCCCAAGGTGGTTGTATTTTGAAAATATATTGCATCTAGAATGTTGCACAAGTCCCCTTGGAGTTGCTGTTTCGAATTACAGCAAGTCTAATTCTTTTTGCCATATGAGACTCTTGATAATAATTATCTTTTCCATTACTCGTCAGCTATGAATTGCAATGAGGTGGCAAATGCCTACATTGTGATATGGCAATTCTGGCCAATTTGATGTCGCTAAAATAGGATATAACTAGGATAAGTGAACAGGAGAGATGTAGAAAAAGCAAGTAACATAGAATGAATATGTATCAGTCTCTTATTGATATAACAATATATGGAAGGAGCTCTCTATCCTTTGGATAACAAAAGTCTGAGAATCAACATATATTCTGTTCTGTGATGTGTGGAAAATGAGAGTATTGCAAGTTTAAATATGATATTCATGAATAGTTTCTGGGTGTGAAGTAGTAGTTGGGGAGCCAGCTTAGAGCAGTATTATCCTCTTTGTTTATGGGACTTTTTGTCTGGTCCATATTGGAAATATCTTGCCACTTCTAATTATATGCAAGTACATTGTATGAAGTCTTATCAATCAAAACTGTTTTTAATAAGCATATCTTCTCACTTAATTTGATATGTCATATTATATTTTTGCCTGAAGCAAAAAGTTACTGTTCTATTGTTGCTTCTTGCATTGAATGCTCTTTTTGTTTCTTTTCTCTTTTGTTTTTGGTTTGCGCACAGAGTTGTAATTCCTCCTGTTTATCCTCTTGGTGGCAACGACCTTTTTCCTGGGCCTGGGGCTGGAATGTACCCAACCAGGTTCTTTGCTGATCTTATCTTATTATATATACATTTCTTTTACACTTGCCTTACCGGATAAATTAGAGATTAATTTTCTTTTATTTTCAATGCAGGGGTGGTTATGGTAGCAGTGGGAGTATGCTTTTAGGTTTGTTTGTAAATTACGTATATATAGCTCTTTCTCAATCACTGCTTTTTGAGAGATTAACAAGGGTGGCAATCTGAGTATGCAGGACCTAGTGATCCCAGTTGGTTTGGTGGAGACGCTGGACGTCCTGGTTTTCCTGGAGCCCAACCGTGAGCATCTTCTCTCCCTGTCTCCCTCTCTTTGTGTGCACACACGCTTGTTGACCTTCACTTGATCATTTGAAACAGGGGTGTTCCTCCAGGTGCTCGTTTTGATCCATATGGTCCCCCTGGTGTGCCTGGTTTCGAGCCAGGTCGATTTGTCAGGTAGTTATATCTTCTTGCCTTGAAGTCCGGTCTCGCATAATCATTTCATTTGTGGCTAATTAATATTCTAATGTCTCATGTTACTGGAGTTTGGTGTGGGAATTGTGAGGGAATAGTAAAAAGAGAGCGACAAGGCTGTGGAGTATAAGCGCATGTTCAAATTTGTAATCGGAGGTTTTTCAAGGTTAAGGAATTGTTGTTTTTTGGTCATTTGGCTAATAGCTTATTAGGAGGGGAATAATAATGGAAGGAGAAACTAATACACAGTTACAATCTTTAAGTTGCAATTCAGTTAAATGATAGCTAAAATGTTTTCGTTAGGTGAGACTGAGAGAATCCTCATTTTGAATTATATCAAATGTTCGTATCAATTGTGACTGCGCAATGGAATGCTGATTGCATGTGGGCTGAGATTTTTCCTTTTCTAGTCTTTTAACATCTTCGCCAAACTTCATACCGACAGAAACCCAAGGAGACCTGGTAGCGGGACACACCCAGACTTGGAGCACTTCCGGGACGGTTCGGATTTCATCTGATTCCAACTGTTTGTAGATTCTTGCCCTTTTCTACTCGACGAGAAGAGAATCTACGTGGAAGAGAGACGGCAAGAGTAAAATGCCGTTGCTCAGAAAGATTGTCCTTTTTGGCCCCTTACTTTGCCCTTATAATCTGCTTTATTGTCTGCGTGAGTCGAATGGTTCTGTATATTGCTATGATAAGTTCTTGATTGTGATAGCAATGGTTTAATATTTTAATTTGTATAATTTTTAAATTCCCACGAAAGAGCAAAAAAGTAGTTGTTAGTAAAATTTAGTTTAAACAAACAACAAATGGGCTCGCACGGAGAAGGCCCTCCAAACAAGCAGTGAATCTTATTGGTGGAATGAGGGCTCAACCTTTGGCGCACTGAGCTTCATAAGCTCTTGATTGATCTTATGTGCTCGAGTGGATTTCCCATCGGAAGCCATATATGCGTCTATCATTTCTCGTCTTCACTTTAATTACCCAAACAAAACAAAAGAAGACGAAGAAATCAATCAAAATAAAAAGCCTTGAAAGAGATTGGGCTGCATCAATTCATTCTATACGAAAAACGCCCGACGTGGACGAAGCTTCTATTTTCCATTTTGTTACGCACCTTCAGGAACGTCAAGGAGGTTTAAAATCATGCTGTCAGACCTCTCTCTCTCTCTCTCTCTCTCTCTCTCTCTCTCTCTGAGTTTCTAGAAGACGAATTTTCAACATGGATTCATTTTCAACCAAAAGGGTCACTTTCTTCTAGAATTAATCTTACACCGTCCTTTTAAGATTTGGTTGGCAGGTGGTTTTCAACTGCTTTGATATTACATATATTGGCAAAATCTCGTCAGTAAAATTGTATCAGTCGGTCGGAGACGCGTCAAAGAGGAATGGCGATTCTCGAAACATTCAAGCCTCCCACGTTGCTTATCGTGTTCTTGGTTGTGCTTTGTCTTGGCTCGGAGATGAAATCAGTATCCACAGAGGCGAGGAGTCTCGCCAACATCCCATCCCACCACAGTAAGCATCTTTCTCACTCTCTCCCAATAGGATACGCGTTAGCCCACGTTCTTCCGGGCCACATGGAGTAAGGATTTACCGATCTCTTGATTTTGTGGATATCTACGACAAATTGATCGTTAATTGTGCGATGCAATCATGTACAGGGTATTCGGGAATCTTCGGCACGCTTGGAATCGTCTGCAAGTGCTGTGACCGTGCCGGTGGTGAATGCACCGATGTGCACACCGGGTCTTGTTCCAATCTTCGTTGCTTTCCGTGGAAACTTAGTTGATGCATACCAAAAGCCCCGTTGTTTTGTTTTCTCTTTCTTGTCCCATATATGTCATGCCGTAGACAGCTATAGAATTAGAAAGAAAGCTGAAAAACTCCATACAAAGAGATTAGATTTTGAGTACAGTGTTTCGTTTAGTACAACTTTGCCCTACTATTCTCTTTCATTAGCGGACTCTTATACTAATATTTTTTAGGCAAGTCATAGCATTGAGCTTTGGAGGATTTTACATTTGTGAAACTTGATATTTCTTACTAGTTCATGTCGAATTCTTGTAAAAACATGTTGGGACTTCCTGGGAATATGGATTGGATCTATATACGAAATATATAGAAAAATATGATAACTATGACACCTGCAATTTTCTTTCAGCTGCCATCCTCCACCGTCGTCGTCTTTTTATTAGCACTCTCCATTATTATCGTGCAGGCAAATTCACCGCTGCCTCCTCCGAATATGTACCGATCTCAGACTCTCTCTCTCTCCCTCCCCGTTCAAGTGTGCACGCAAAATATATGTCAATCTTGACATCGACTCAATGAGAATTCAGCTCCATCTCTTTGTTGTCGACGTCCATCTCAATCAGCTACTCATCGCCATCGCCTATGGAATCCCAGGTCTAGAGGCAGTGCCTCCGATTTTAAATCTATCGACATCTCAAACGGAAGTCGACCTCGTTTCGATATCAAAAAGGGGGAGAGGCAGCCCCTAGAGGTGACTCTCCTTAGGTGATGTTTGCTTGTTGTGCTGCCCTGGTATAAACGAAGCGGCGTTGACTTCGCCAATCGCAGCAACGCGCACTAAGTCAGAGAGGGATGGTAAGATGGGGTTTGGTGTTTGATTTGGTGTGGAAGAATCAGATGGAGCGAACCCATGTCAAAATCTCACGAGCGACATAGGAGATCGAGAGATCAATTAGGACACATAGAATCCCCATCCGCTGAGATGAACGTCAAGAGCTCAAAGCACTCTTCTATGCACATTAAAAGCGCTTGCAACATGTCGCTCAATGTGAACTCGCCGGTCAATATTCAGGATGCTCTCTATTAAAGATACTTAGATATCTTCTTACTTAAGCGACCGTTGCTAATTGCTTGATTTGATTGGATGTATGAGTTGAGTGTTGATTGGATGAATGAAATGATTGACAATAATGACGGTCGAGGTGGCGGCCAAGGAGACAAAGGAGGCAGACGTGAGCTTGAAGACGGGGCAGTCTTCGGTGGCGGTCCAAAGCGACATTAGCATAGTCTAACTTAGTTTAGCTTAGTACTAACTAGGTTAGCTTGCTGAAAACTTTAGGTCCTAATTAGTTTAGATTCTATTCGATAAAATCACGTTAGACTTACAATCACCTTTAAACTGATGGTTAGAATAGCTTAGATTAGCATTTGGATAATAATATGATTGGATTTAGGCTCCCCTTAATAGGTTTAGTCTATAATCCCAAGCTTATGGGGATTTATGTCCCAAGGCTTAATAAGAAGGCATTATATATTCTTAGCCTGGCTTAGTATCAGGCTGTTATTTGACCTTGTAATAATTTTTGTCCGATTTGAATTGGGTTTTCCTTTCCCACCTTTACTTATAAGCCATTTCATTAATTGGTTGTTTCTTTACGGCACTGCATTTCAATATATTGTTTGTTAATTTCTTTTTTTATATACATTAAGTCTAGTTTAGAATTAAATAATAAACCCCTCAAGAGCACAATGCATGACCACTTAGATAACAACCTTCCAAGTTGAAGGTACCAAAAGGATGTTAATAGGAATATTAGCATAATCAAGTCCTCGAAATTAGAATTTTTGGTTGCGTAGGAAATGAAAAAAACCTCCCACATCTCATTTGGTTTCTAGCCAACTTCAAATGGCTAATGGCAACTCTTAGGAAATAATTAGGTTGTTTAGAACTTAAAAATAAAGCCCAACGTCGTGTGAGGTATCGAATTGGGATCGATAGACCCCTTGGATTGTCATCTCGTGGTAAACCATTTGGACAATCTTTCAACCGAAACCTCTAAACTTATTTCTAGAATTCCACAAGACCGTCGTGACACTGCCTCATGAGGTTCTAACTTTGTGCATTTCATTTGGTAAAACATGCAAAAACTAAGCACCACCAAATACTTGAAGAAGATTTTAATTAGGAACACTACTAAACAAGCGCTTGTAAGGAGATAAACTCATTAAGATTAAACGATAAAGCATGATGTTTTCCCAACTTATCCAACAAGCAATCGGGAAGTTTATTGTCAATAGAACATATGTGACCACTTAAAATCCAAGTACATAATTTAAAGAAAGAAGGATGACTTAATTGAGAATGTCAAGTTTCATATGATACCGTGGTAGCACAAATTAACAAAAGATTTTGGAAACTTTAAAAAGATAAGCTCAAGTAGGGATCTACTTTATGGCCAGTCTGAATTGTCCATCTCGTCAATGAATTGTGCACATGATATCCATGAGAAGGGAAGTGAATGTCAAGACCAAAGTTTACATAGTTGTCCCACATGTAACAAGGTTAATGAAAATACAAGAACCATGAAAGCGTTAGGTAAAGACAATGTGGATAGGTAAAGACAATGTGGACGTTGAAATATTTTTTTGTATGACCGACTGTCATTTGTGGGTATTAAAGATGCTTGTGAAGTGAATGACTTGGACTTAAACAAATCAGAATTGGAAGTCATGTGATTGTAGTAGGTAAAATCAAAGTGTCATAAATGGAAAGTATATGAAATATAAATAAAGAAGAAGTGTTAGTGATGGAGAAATAGCAATATTAAATTTTTGAAGAATGGAACAAAGATCCTGCAAATATAGAGTAATGAATGATTCGTCGAGGGAACCCTCAATGGTAATAGGAGTGGATTGGTGTGCATGTGGATCTTTGCATCAGGATTGATTATCTAATCTTGTGGGTTGCTTAGATTGTAGTTGATAGCAATTGGATGCTAGGTGACCATGTCAACAACGAAGCCCACAAGAGGCTTGTGTGATGAGGCACTGCAATTTTTGTGAGAGTAGACATAGAAAGGTATTGCATTGTGCCTCAAAATAGGTAATTGAGTCTCCTCAGTCAACAACTATGAGACGTGCCTGAAATGAGGTAAAGGATCTTCATGGAGAAGTGAAGCTTCCACAAGTTCAAACTCATAGTTAAGTGCCATAAAAAATTACATAATAAGCATAAAATCATGATATTTAGCAAACTTTTGAGCATCAAAATTTGCATCCCATTGTGGCTCAAATGAAATTAATTGATCCCAAAAAGCATGCATGGAGGATAAAAACCATTAGTAGGCGGACTTGTCTCGGTGATTCCTTAAAAGTTGATAATTGATTGGTAAGTCGGCAAGTAGATCTCAGGCTTTGTTTGCTGTATTGGTGCAACCAAACAGAGATTTAATAGATGTAATCAAAGTATTTTGAAACCTCATTAGGATTTAATAATTCTTGCTATCCCGCTCATCCAAATATTTAGCAACTACGTACTCACTCTCACCAGTAGTCTTAATAGGCTCAAGAATATTACTAGTGAGTAGAGGTGTTAAATGGGTCATTGATCCATTTATGGACCCATTTATAATTAAATGGATCGTTAATGGGTCAAGTCTCATTTCCCAAAACACCCATAATGGGTTTTGAAAATAAAGATGCTAAGATATATGAGTTTTAAATAGGTTTGAGAGCAGACCCATTTAAGACCCATTTATCAACCCATTAAAAATGAACCCATTTACAAAGAGAGACTCTCTCTTCTTTATTTAACTTTACATTTTTTTTTATAAAAACTGAAATTATAATTATTTTTTATTTTAATTTTCTTTTCTTTTCTTTTTATTTTATTTTTCTTTCTTCTTCCTCCGGTCGCCGGTGATCGGCCGGCGAGCCTCGAGCTTGCGGGTGTCGGGCGAGCTCGAGGCTCGCCGATCCGGCGAGCTCAAGGCTCGCCGGCATCGGGCGAGCTCCTCGAGCTTGCCAGATCTGGCGAGGTGGAGGCCTCGCTAACGACTAGCGAGGCTTGAGCCTCACCGATCGGGCGAGACTCGAGCTCACTGGCGTCGAGTGAGCTTGCTGAATTTGGGGAGCTCGAGGCTCGCTTTGTGGCCGCCAGCCGTTGTTGTGGCTGGTGGCTAGCCAAAGAAGAAGAAGAACAAAAAAGAAAAAAGAAAAAAGTATTAAAAAATTAAAAATAATTAAGAATTGATTTTTAAAAAATAAAAAATAATTAAAATTCGATTTTTTAAAATAATTATTTTAAAAATTATAAAAATTGTCCATTAAATTTGTGTTATATAAAACTATTTTAGTAATACTATTTTTTTAAACATATATTAAATAAGCTTTTTTAAGTTTAGTTAAATGGGTCGGGTATGGGTTGGGTATGGGTCGGAAAATTTATATTAGGCATAAATGGGTCATAAATGGGTTAATGGGTCAATTTTGGTCGGACCATTAATGACCTGACCCAAACTTGACCCGACCCACCCATTTAACACCTTTACTAGTGAGTAATGCCAAGACCTATGTCTTTCGGGCCAATTCCATAAAAAAACACGAACTTTAGGTGTTGTCCTAAATTTGACCCGAACTTTATTTTGTCTAAAAAAAAAGCACAAACTTTAGGCGTTATCCCAAATCTGGCTCGAACTTTATTTTGTCTAAAAGAAAAGTACAAACTTTCACTCGTGTCTCAAATCTAGCCCTTCGTTAACCCTCATTCTAGTCATCTGACGTGGCATTTCCACGTCAATAATAATATTCAACACAGCAAGCTGATATGGATATAAAGACAAAATTGTTCTTGGGCTTTCTCTTCTTCTCTAATGCACGACTCATGAGATTGGGGAGACTTCTTTCTAGGGTTTCCTTTCCTCAAAGAGTTTGCGCATGGGAGTTTTCAATTCATTGGAAGATCTCACGCACTGGCTTGCTCTCTCATTCTCTCACATGGAGACACTTGCTCTTGCACATACACAAGCTTGATCGCTTGGAGACGTTATTTCCGTCAGAAATTTTGGCCCTGTGAAAGTTGTGAAGTTAATGTGCATTGAGTCTAATTGTTTTTTGAATGTCATAATAACTTTGATATCTACTCCTTTAATACATAATGGTACCATGGAGATGCTTTTGGACTTGATGTTGAGAAGATGCATAAACTTATGGGATCTAGGTGTTGCCGTAAACACGCTCCTCCTATTTGCCCTATGGGTCGACTGTGAAGAGGTCCAAATTTGTTGATGTGCAAAACGATGCTGCATTCGAGTGTTTAGAGGAAGTGTTAACGGAGGGCCAGATTTGGGACATGAGTGAAAGTTTGTGTTTTTTTTTTTAGACAAAATAAAGTTCGGACCAGATTTGGGACAACACCTAAAGTTCATGCTTTTTTTTAGACAATATAAAATTCGGGCCATATTTGAGACAACACCTAAAGTTTGTACTTTTTTTTGGAATTGGACCTATGTCCTTCTACAAAAATTGACATTTTACTGAGCCCTTTGAAAATTACTTAATCCATTTAATATGGTTTGAATGAATAGTGAAATAGTGAAACTTTCATTTTATCCACCATGTTATCAGTGAAAAACAATAGAATGGATTAAAAAAAGTGAAGAAAACGACACATTTGTGGACAGATTTGGAGAAATAAGGTCATAAATAGGCTCAACACTTCGACATTCCTCTAGAACCGGTCTGAAGTTCTGAGAACTTGTCTGAAAATTATTGAACCGTCTAGTAGGTCTATTGAACAGAAAACCGGCTGGCTTGAGCAGGCTAAGTTACTGTAAGCTGACGTGGCAAATGACGTGCTCGTGGCTGCAGCTTACATGTTGACGATGTCAGCAAACACTAGTGCAGAAGCTTCTGGGCGTGTGAGAGGCGCGTGAAGTAACTCATCCCCTGGTGCAGCGGCGCGTGTTAACGTGGGGCGGCGCGTGGGGCGGCGGAGCGCGACAACTTAAGTATCCCTAAACGCAGTTCCATGTGTAAATTCTTAGTAACCGTAACTAATGCCCAAACATGAAATGCAAGGACGCAGTGCATATCATCCGAAATGTTTTTGATAGAGATTAAATTCCAATTTTATCTTTATCTTTGCTTTTTTAGGTTAGAAAATGCAATGAAAACCTTTGGGTAAACTTAGGTGTCAATCAAGAGAGATAAAAAAGTCCGAAGCGCCCTAAGGTGAGGAATGTACATTCATGATGAGACTAATATATACTATATTTTTTAGGCGCACGTGACCTTTGGAGGATTTCACGTTTTAGAAATTTAGATCTATATCGAATTCTTGTAAGAAACATGTGCAGAATTCCTAGGGACATAGAGTCTATCTATAGAAGAATGAAAAAAGAATAAGTATAAAAAAATCCCCAAATTTATTGTATTAGTTAACTTTTCAATTAGAAAAATTTAGTATTAAAATTTTTCACATTGTTACTAATGGAGTTTATCCAAATAATTTATGTTGAAGAATACTAATGTAAGTGTCAGTCATCCTCCATGGCACGACCGCCATTGGCAAGGGTCATGGTCTTCACCTAGGCCTATGCTAGTGCGGGCAAGGGCGACCAAGCCTTACCAAAGGCAGCAAGGTATCTCAGTCTTCTAACTCGATTGCTGAGTCCCACACCATTCCTTGTTGACTAGCTTGTCCTCCAGATCCCTGCAAATTCTAGCTTACGAGGGGGTATGTCCTCCTTCCTCTGGATACAATCCTGTCCCCAAATGGCTTTTGTTCTCCACGGCCTCCTTCCTCAATTTGATCTCCTGGCCTCTAGTGAGGGTCGTCCTCATTAGATCTAGCTAGGGTAACGTCGCCAGCACTTGCCCTTGCCCAGGCGAGGCCAGCCCTCTTCGGTCATGGAATAGTCATGCAAGAAAAAGGAATAAGGAAAGAAAAAAATTCATAAAAAATCATTAAAAAAAATGTCAATGTCAGCGTCCCATCATGCCATATGGGATGTCTTGTGTCTACGTCAGTAATTTCCGGCCTAAATTGATTAAATGGACTCAATTGATACAAATGAAATTATTTTTAAGACTAAAATGATCTAATTGAAATGTTAGGACTAAATTTATACAAAAAGAATAGGCTTATGATCTTTTTGGTACTTTTTGAAAAAAAAAATGATGATCGTTACACCTATTTTTTTCCCCTTTTAGTGACCATCCTCATTCAACTTGGTCTTTTCATTAGCATCCTCCATTGTTGTCACCCAAGGAAATTCACCCGATGCCTCCTCCGAATATGCACTTATCTTAGAGTCTCTCTCTCTCTCTCTCACACACACACACACACACACACAAAATGCATGAGATAAAAGCTCCACCTCTTTGTTGTTGATGTCCTCTCAATGAACTACTCGTCATCAATGATCAGATCCTAGATCTAGAGAGGAGTGCTTTCAACTCTAAGGGTACATATGGCAATATTTTTATTTTAGGCTAATTCCATAAAAAAAACACGGACTTTAGGTGTTGTCCCAAATTTGGTCCGAACTTTATTTTGTCTAAAAAAAAAGCACAAACTTTAGGTGTTATCCCAAATCTGGCCTGAAATATATTTTGTCTAAAAAAATGCATAAATTTTCACTTGTGTCCCAAATCTGGCCATGCGTTAACCCTAAGTCATAGTTATCCGACATGGCATTTCCACGTCAGCAATAATATTCAACATAACAAAACGATACTGCATTCGAGTGTTTGGATGAAGTGTTAAATTTAAGTTTGCCTTTCAATAAGATGAACTTTACAGATGATTCTCATGAGAAAAATAATTTAGCAGTTTCAGTTCCAGGGGACAAGGCACATAGCTAGGGCCATTGGATCAATTAACAATTGGCAAACTGTTTGCAATGTTAGAAGCTAGGTTGAAAGCAGAAGATTACATTGCCTTAAAGCGAGATATTAAAAGCGTGTGCATCTTGTAGTCAAATAGAGATGTGAAGCCTATTTGTAATAGAATTAATTTATTTTGTCTCAAATAAAGTTTGGGCCAGATTTGGAACAACACCTAAAGTTCGTACTTTTTTTTTTAGACAAAATAAAGTTCGGGCCAGATTTGGGATAACTCCTAAAGTTCGTGGTTTTTTTTGAGACAAAATAAAGTTCGAGCCAGATTTGGGACAACACTTAAAGTTCGTGTTTTTTTATGGAATTGACCCTTTTTATTTTGGGGAACAATTTCAGTTTAGAAATATTATTTTTTTTGTTATTTTTATTTCCTGGATGAGTTTATGAGTAGAAGAATGTGTTCAGTAAATGTACAAAATTTTAATTGCCGAAATAAAAAAACTGTTTAGTACAATTCTAAAAATTTATATTCCGATTTAATTATAAAAAATGTTAGTGAAAATTTAACAAATCACGTTTGGATGAAACTAGACATTGTAAGGATTTAATTGATCAAGATATTCTAAATTGATGCATTTTGAGCTTTTTAGCTATAAGAAGGAGAACAAACATTGCTTGATGAAATGGGCAATGATGGAACAACTGGGGATGAAGGTGATCCTAAAGTTGGTGTGTTTTCATCAAATCTTTAAGCAAATGATATTGGAAATTCATGGAGCACGGACTTATTCAATTGCTATGAATACAAGACAAACGGTAATGCAAAAGACTTGTTCAAAACTATTTAATATTATATTAAAACAGAATTGCAGATGATCAAAGGATGCCTCTAATAGAATCTTAAGGAAAGAAGATATCAACTTTTTAGCATAGTCGCTAGGTTTTCGCGACTTAGTACTATTTTTAAAAGAAAATGACATTCAAAAATCTACATAATAAAGTCCTAAGCGCTTATTCAATTTTGACTTCAATTTTTATCAAATGATTTTCACATTTTTTGTACTAAACTAATTCTAAAGTAGAATTACTCAAAATTTTAAATTTTTTTCGTAAGTTTTCTGAATATTTTTTATTTTTATTTTTTAGGATTGATATAACAGAAAATTTTATATTAGTATAATTGTTACAAATTTATCTCAAACTAAGTTTTTGATAATCAAAAATCTTAAATCGATATACTTATAATAAATTATCTTAAAATTAATTTTTTGAAACACTCTTTAATCACGTGTCAAAATCTTGTGAGTAAGATAGGAGATCGGGAGTCGGATGTGACACATGAATCCTCATCCAATGAGATGAACATCAAGAGCTCAAATCATTCTTTTTACGCTCACAACACGTCAATAAAAGGAAAGTCGGTAAGTCAATAGATCCAGATGCTCTCGACCGCTACATCGGCGGCTTCGGTTTTCGATGGAAGTGTGACTAGACCCTCCCAAGATCTGCAAACCCACGACATTGCGAAAGCTGTTTCGGTGGTCGATATTCGATGAGGCGTGCGCGGAGATTAGGAATTGCGGGACAAGCTCCATCCAATCATTAGTGCGAGGCGTTGAAAATGCAGGACAAAAGGGGTGTGTGTGGGACGAGCAGGCTCTCTAAATCATCGATGGCTCCAATAAGGCTCCGCATGATCTCTAAATAGTGACTTGATGCGAGGGATCGATGGGGAGTCTATTATCAATTGAATATGTACTCGTGTCAATGTTTGTCGATCATCGTGTGTGTTCATTTCGATCTGATCGTTCTGCTCAAAAGATGTGGTTGAGCATCCAAAGTTTCTCTACAAGCGCATGGGTACTTGAGTTGCACGGGTAAGGATATCATTTGCAAATTTGTACATTCCATCACTCCCGCATAGATTCATGATTTGTATGTAAATTCTTATACAATCACCACTAGATTCGCTGTTAGCGTGAAAAGCTCTCTCACATTTACCGCCGGATGGGTGTCAAGTACATTTTTTTTTCTTCTTTTTGCATTGGCAATGAACTTAATGGAAAACCCATGGCACTTTCTTACTTGCCTGATTGCCACTCAGCTATTTTTTTATGCTTGTAGTCATCCATCAAAATTCACTAAAAAAGGAGTTGTGATTAAATCAAATGAATCATAAATGCACACTCATAACTCGATTGCCCGAGATATGTTAGTGTAACTAGTATAGGACCCTGGAATTGCCTAGGGAAAAGGCTTGCCTTTCTATAGTGTTAACCTAAATGTTCCTAGAGCTTCCTCAATCTTAATCCGAGTCAAATCGGACATATGGTTTCTAATTTATTGAAACAGTGGAATCCTCGCCAATCGTGCTGGTTACCCTAGGTTGATGGGACACCTATAATACCAAGTATTTGTAGAGAAAATGTACCGCCTATGAAATGGAGGATAGTGGGAATTATCATATAATGACAACTCGTTTGCACTATATCTTATGCACGTGTAAAATATAAAAGTGATGATCATTCGTCACGTAATTTCAAGTGGTCCACTACAATTATTATTGTTGTCTCAACTCTAGTCATGCACGGTATCTACCTAATGAAATTCAAGGTCATGAAGGTCAATGTGGATCTTATCATGCAACGAATGAAAAAAAAAAAAAAAAAAACTGCCAATCTTATATTGACACGACGTGTACTTAAGTACCGAAACAGTGGGCACGGGTCTTTTATTCAAGAACCGCATGATAATTCTATGCTTCATTCCGGCAGGTGCTTGTTGCTATCTTGATATCTTCTGTTTTTACATCAAGATGCTTGATGCTGCTTTTCCTACGGAACCGACGAGACTCCAATCCGAGCACGCAAGCTCGCATTACGTAGGGACACTTTCTAGTTGCCAAACTGCATTTGAATCTGTACTACTTTCACTAAACCCAACGATTGCTTTCTTGGGAATAACAGAACCCTCCTAAATCACACTAACTTACGTAGGATTTGAAACGTCAAATATGCAGATGAAGAAAGAACGAGTCCATAAAAACTCCTTCCTTTAGAATATCTGGCCAAAGAGGAGAAGCCGTCCATTGAACAACTTTGCCCAAACAAGCATTTGCACGAATCAGGTTTCTTAAAAGACATTGCATGAAAACTCGTATTTTTCTTTCTAGCCAGGAAAATATATATATATATATATATTTTTTATATATATATATATATATATAAATGATATTATTGCATCGTAATCTTTTAGTCATAAACCTTTTAATAAGATAAATTTTGTTCTAAATACTTTTACATTGATATCAATTGAATTTATCAATCTAATTTAGGTTGAAAATTACTGACATAAAAGTCAATTATTTGATGTGACACAGTTGACATTGAAGTGGATAATTTCTGAATTTTCAAATATTTTTTTGAATATTTTTTTTTGAATTTTTTCCTTTCTTTCTCCTAATTATTTTTTTTCCCATTGTGGAGTTTTATTACCCTTGCTCGGCCTCACCTAAATGTGGTTGAGGCTCAAGTGATTGCGAGTGAGGTCCCCTTGTCGGAGGCCACCTTGCCGGCTAGAGGCAAAGGTGGCAATAGCCTCGCTAGTCGTGAGTGAGGCCGCCTTCATCTATGGCTATCGTGCCTCGCCCATAGTGGAAAGAAAAAAAGATAAGAAGGAAATGAGAAGGAAAAAATTGGAAAATATTTAATAATTAAAAAAATTATCAACTTTAGTGATAATTGTCACATAAGATGCTTGTCGTCCATGTCGGCGATTTTCGACTTAAACTTACTAGATAGACTCAATGGCTATCAAGGTAAAAATGTTTTGAATTGAATTGTATTAATACAATAAATTTAAGACTTTTGTTGTAAATTTTTTTTCCCATACTAGTTGGGTTTTATATATTGATATCCCCACGTACAAATTTAACTAAAGTTAGATTCGATGAAGCTGTATCCATCCATCCATCTTGCTGTATTTCCCCCACCGACGTTGGCTCTCTGCTCTCCACCACTCTCTCTCTCCGCCCGCCCCACCCCACCCCCTCCCCCCCAACGTGCAATATGCAACAGCCGTGGGGACGTTGATGTAGTCATTACCGACCTCGGTCGAGGTCGGCGTTGTAGCGACTTTGAATAACCTGAAGTCGTCGGTGCCCACGGTGGATCTCGGACCAAGATCGCGAACGTGGCGGCAACCTCAACCTAAGATCCCTGCGTCCATCCTCGGCCTCGACGAGAGAGAGAGAGGTGGGCGGCGGCTGGCCTAGATATGGAAAGCAGTCTAGGGTTTCTAGGTGGTTAGGTAAAGAAAAGTAGCGGGGATACTTGCCAAAAGAAGGGAGAAAAAACAAAACCAGAACGTGGTAAATAAAGTCACATGGTTAGTTGGTGTTGGTGCCCAAGCACAAAGCGAAGGCGCAAAAACAGAGGTCGTAGAGGGATACTGAGATATGAAAGAACTCCGAGATGATTTTCAGAACGTTTCCCCCGTAAAAATAAGAAGGAATTACATGTGTTGGAATCTTGAGAACTCGACCGTGCGGTATGGATGCATGCTCCTATTATTTAATAGGGAAAATTGGCCACCAGTGTCATAAACCTTCTCTTTTTATTTATTTATTTGTTTGTTTATGATATCTCAAGTTCTACATTGAATGAGAAAGATCTTGTTAAGTGATGTCTAAACTAACACCATCCATTCAGCATTGAGCTGGGTTATTTACGAATGGCATTATTGTATGACCCAATGTGACGATGGTAGAGAGTTTTGAGCAAGAGGCTTATAGGATGGCACAAGGTATAATAATGGACGTGATCAAACATTAGATAAGGGGAAAATCATTGGGGTCCATATGGGCCAACATCGACAATGAGCTCAATTCTTTTAGTCGGTGGCCACCACTTTGTATGGTTACTTGGAGTACTTATTAAGAAAGCTAGGCCCACCTAGAAAGGATTAAACCTTTACAAAAAGAGAAAAAAAAAAGGAAACAAATTAGAGATGGCCTCTATAGAGGAATAATCGAAATCATCAAGCGATGTCCTCTTTCTTTCCTGTTAATGGCAAATGTTATCCTAGATTGCTACGGTAACTCTCTCTATTTCATCAATCTTGTTAAAAACGAGTCATTCGTGTTAACAAGGAAGGCTCGATGAAATTACTTTAATGGTGACCTGATTTAAGAGCCTAGTATCGAATTAGAATCACGTATTAGATCTCGCTCTTCTTTTTCCATGATGAGAACCAACTTACTCGATCAGTAAAAGTGGTCAGGTGGCATTTATGACTTTGCTTTTTGATACCAGGAAAAAGGATTCGTCACATGAGACTTTACCTAAATCTTCAATCCGACTGAAAGCAGATCGTCCGCGGTAAGTTCATCAACTTTTTGCAAAACTATCTGGGCATTTGAGAACAGCGCCGCCCACTATCTTTCCGTCCGCAACGCTCCAAATGGAGAACAAAGGTAACATCAACCACCCCCCCATCTCAATCCCAAAGGATAGAGCCAAACCGGGGCCATCACCTTCATCATGAATCGTATGATGGGAAAGCGGACACATCCCATGATCCTAAGGTGGAATTTGGAGGGCCTCCGGTCCATTGGACCGGAGGGAGAAGACGACGACCAGTCGACAGACACTCCATGTGGCCCAGAATCTTTTCCGAGTTCAAATTTGCCCCTTCAAATCACCGAACCCCTTTCAAAAAGTCTCAACCGAAACTCAAGACCATGCGGCGACCCTCAGTGGTGAGCCTAGTTCCTGATCGGGTCCACTCTTAGGGACCATCTCGTTTCCACCCAAAACTCAACCCTCCTCCCTAGGCTTGGCCCCTTCCCCCCCCCCCCCTTCCCCCCCCCTTCCCCTCGTGGGCCCCACCACCCTCAAACCTGACGTCCTTCTCCTATCATGGCAATTGAATTAGGGTCGGGAATTCCCGACACTACCCTTTTACATTATATTCGCGAGAATAGATAATTAACCGTATCCAACTTAATTAACATATTAACGCAATAAACAGGCAATTCATTCTCCTTCAATCCTTTACCCTCGATGTGCAATTCGTTCATACACAAACCGTCTAATGCGTGTTGCATACAGATCAACTAGGCGAAACTCCATATTAATATTAATTTTTTCTCCCTCCACTAACGGTACCATCGAGCCTAGGATGATATTTCTCTGCTTATTTACCCCCCTACCCATCAACTCAATCACGCCCGAACATGATTGTCAATCGGACTCCATCGCTTTTGGTATTATTAGCCTAGAAAAAGATCTCCCACGTAACCCTATAATCTTTATCTCCTTCGTTCTAAAATGGCCATCGCTCTTATCCAAAAAGACGCATAATAGGGAGGATTCCTCATCATGAACTTGCTTACTCCTCCCGTGTGGGTTCCCCATCATTAAATCGAAGGGCCCGAACCCAACTGAACTCATAAAAGATCCTCTGCATTATATATTAAAGAATATATATATAATGTGTATGTATACAAAAATACATGCTGCGTTGTAGCGACTGTAGCTCCATATCTGAGCTTGACGACGACCCACCCTTGTCTGGTCCGACAAGATAAAACGATAAGGTCAAAAGCTCACGTCCCTCTCTTTCTCCCTGTGGGGAAGAGGGGGCTATTCGCATTCTCCTCGTCACTGCCATGGCTTGGCTCGGCTTAGATGGAATGCGATTTGTCAGTGGAACGTTCAACGGGGGAGGGGGGGTGCGAATCGCAAAAACAAGAAAGAGGAGGGTCGAAAATGGGAAAGAAGAAGAAGACAAGGAACGCCATAGAAAAAGAGGAAGCGGGGGTGGAAATCAAAAGGCGTGAGGGACTGGGGAGGTCGGTTATGATCCACTGGGGAGAGGGGGGTTCGTGGCAGTAAAAGGTTGGAGGACCTCGGCAGGAGGGCCCACCTGGGCGGTTGATGGCTCCACGTGGCGCGGATCCGTTAGCACCACCCCGACAGGTATTAAGCGGGCGAGCGCCCCCCCCCTAGAGAAAGACGAAGCAAAAGGAAGGAACACAGCAGGAGTGGGTGCCTCCAACGAGCTTCAGAGGCGTTATTATTTATTAATTCAACGTAAAAAAAAAAATTAAAAGAAAATGCATTATTTTACGACAAACTATTCATATTTTTTCCCCCTCTTTTTTCTTTTAATAAATGAAAATATATGGTTAGCGAAAATGTATATAAATAAGGGGTTGGCGACGGTTTCGATCTAGGTCGTCGTCGTCGTCGTCTCCATCGCGTGCCGTCCTTCACGTGTCGCGCCTCCCTCTCCCTCTCCCTCTCCCTCTCTCTCTTCCCTTTTCGGTGTTCCTGTCCCGTTTCGCTTCCTTCTTCTTCCTCCTCCTTTTCTCTGCTCTCTCTGCTCTCTCTCTCTCTCTCTCTCTCTCCTCTATTTTTATTTTTTGGGCTCTCTCTCTCTCTCTCTCTTTTGTTGTTGTCGTCTCGTCGGTCGGAGCGCAGACGCCTCCTTGTCGTCTTCGCCTTCCTATCCCCTCTCCTTGACGGTGGCAATCGCGCTCGCGTGTGTCTCTCTCTATCTATCTATATATATATATATACGTACGGACAGACGGACGTATCGGCCCTCCATTGCGGCTCTTTCACCCGCGCAACACGTTGCCCAGTGTGGTGCGGTCAGGCGGTGGAGTGAGAGACAGAGAGAGCTATAGAGAGGTAGAGAGAGAGAGAGAGAGAGAGAGAGAGAGAGGGAAAATGGAGGGAAGGAAGCAAGGTGGATCGTCTTCTGCCCCTGCCTCTGCCTCTGCCTCTGCCTCTGCCTCCGCCTCCGCCTCAGCCTCTCCGCCGCCGTCGTCGTTCGCTTCGGAGCTGTTCGGTTCCAAGGAGGCGTATCCGTCGTCGTCCTCGGCGGGCATCTTCGGCTCCATCTTCGCGCCTCCCCCCAGGGTAAACAGAAAAATATTATCTTTTTTTCATTTTTGCCTTCTCCCGTGCGCGGCGACGGGCTCTCTGAAACCTGCCCATCGGGTTCGGTCTTTGGCTTCGGCGCTCGCGCGCGGGTGGTGGGTTCGTTGCCGCATTTCGATCGGTGGATTCGGATAATGATGCTGTAGGAAAAGCTCTGTTTTGCTCTGTGTAGTGGAATCCTTCGTCGAGATGCTGATCGTTTGCTTTGATCGGGGGGGTTACGTGAGGTTTCCCTTTCGTCCTAATTGGATGGTGTAATTTAGTTTGTTCACCCGATTGGAGTTGAAACCGACATTATCGGTGACGGAATTGATCTTACGTGCGTTGTGATTTGTCTCGTGAAGAAAGCGCTAGGCAGATGAAATCAACCTTGCAATGATGCTCGTTGAGACCGAAAATTCTTGTTTTTTCCCACCCTGCGGTTCCTTAGCATAATGGTTCCTGTCAGAAGTTATACATACAGGAGTTGTTTCTGTGTCCTTATGTATTTTGTTTGGCACGCTAGGTTCTTGGGAAGGAATCTGTGCGTTACGAGAGCGAGAGGAAGCAGGATTTTCAGAACGAGCCGTGGAGAAGCAAATCCGGAACTCCAGGTTTGTTTGGTCTGCCTTGCTCCCATGTGCACTTGTGTGTTGCCATCAAGCTCTACTCGAGCACGAGATTTGAGTCCTTAATGTGTTTAAAGTGTTGCAGCCGGTATAGATATTGTGAGCGTGCCGTTGTTTATTTATGTCTTGATTCTGCTTCCCATTATTGTCCTCCGGCGGTTATTGATCGAATTTGACGGCGGTGCCTGACATCTTCCTCTTTCGTTTTCTTGTAACCGTCAATCTGAGTTGTTTAGAGAACATTCTACATCTGCAATTTATCTTTAGATTTATCTCTCTTTTATGAAGATGAAATGCTCAAAAGATACAGAGTAGTACATTTGATTAATGCTTTGTCAGTAATATCCCGGTGGATGTGTACTACCAAGAGAGTAACTTAATTATTCGATTAACCAGATGATGCGTCAAATGTCAGCGGAGGAGGTCAGAGCATGCTGAATGGAGATATGGCTACCATTTATCAAGAGCAGAGAGTACAACCATGCCACCTCAGTTCGTCTATATTTTATGGTGGCCAAGAGAACTATTGCCACCCTTCGAGTACTCAGGGATCTGGATTAAATTCTGTGGTAAGCAGAAAGTAACGTAGCCGTTTGGTTCATTTAGATGCAGGGAGGAGGGTCGATTAATATTGGGTTCAGCCAAACTCTAAAGTGAAAGACTAATCTGATTGAAAAGATTGTGTATCTCCAGCCAGAGAAGGTTTTTTGCATGATGCTTGATTTGGAGATTTTTTTTTTTGTCGCTGGAACCTATTTTTGATTCACAAGTAGACCTAAAGGATATTTCCAGAGAAATTTTTTCTTGTGGAGTACTTCTTTAATTTGTGTGATGCTTAACCCTTTTTAGACTGGTTTTCTATTGAAATTATGAAATTATTGCTTGGCTGTACATGTTGACAGAACAAAAGAACGTTTTTGAAATGATAATTACTATGTCTGCATCGCTTTCATTTATCTTTATATTATCTGGATTTGGCCTGTTTGCAAAGAATGTTGTAGGTGGCTTGTCTTGGTCGCAGAGTTTGTTAACAGCTTTGTCTTCTTTTCAGTCCAAGAAAGATCCTGGAGAAGATGACGGAAGTGCTTCCAGGGGAAATTGGTGGCAAGGTATGGTACTGAAGCTGTTCCACTGTGTATATGTTGATTGCGTTCTGAGATTATGGTACTTAACTTTTTGTCGTTACATTAAATCCTGCAGGGTCTCTATATTACTGAGAGCTTACCTGTCAGGTGGATCGTCAATATGGTACTCCTTCTTGAACTAGTCTTGCAAGCATCTGAGTTTAAATTCCTCTCTGGATTTATTATAAAAGCAGACTCTAGCTTAAAAGTCTTCTGTCCATAATTGGCACTAGAAGAAATTTAGTGCGAGAATTTTGCTGTGTCTCTAAGAAATGATGAATAGAGGCGATTCGCTATATGCTGAAGTTCTGTCATCAGATGATACACTTGCAAATTATGTGAATTTGTTTCAAATATTTGGCATTTTTCAGATATTTTTCCTTACATTTATGTACTTTACCGGCCTATATTTCCATAATCAGATTTTAGTGACTGCTACTTTGATGCTGTGTGACAGTTGGCCCATGGTATTATGCTATACAATGTACAGATTTCTCATAAAGCTAGTATGAACAGGTCGATATACTGGGATGAAGTGTTAACATTTTTTTTCTTTACTAAAGCAATTAAAGGGCTGTATTACCATAAAAGAAGTCCATATTGCAAATTAATTGGGGCAAATAGGATTTTAGCAACACCAGAGCGTTCTCTCTCATTTATCTTCTGCAACCTTGAATATTCTACTATATTGTGATTCGGGAGTTTTTCTTGGCAGGTACATAGCAATACTATATTAGCAGTATAGTCTTACTTGGTTCTCATGGATATGAAGATAATGGTCAGGTTGCTGTTTGTCCAGCCTAACCATGAAGTGGTCGTCGGATACTATAGTTAACGACTTCCATATCCCTTTTCTCGAGTATGGATTGCTTTCCTTTACTGTAAGAGATGTTTGGATGAGGACTTCTTTCACCACAACCTATTATTGTGGACTGAAGGTGCCTTATAATCTAGTGGGTGCTATGTATAAACTTTCGAAGTTTCCTAGCTTAATTCTCTACTCACCAGCTGTAAATGACCGCATTATAGTATAGCATGATCTCATACTGTGAATATCTATTGCAGTAACCGCTCTGAGAGGATGATTTTCGTCTCTACTCATTTCTTTGTGTATTTGTGAAGCATTTGAATCAATGCGTGGTTTCAAATTTAGGTTTATACAGATAATGAATTCACAGGATGGCTATTTGGAACACGAATACTTCATGACCAGCTAAGCACATACTTTTCCATTTTGAAACGTGTCCACTACTCCGCATCTGAAAGCCGAGGCTGATTCCAACCTTCTTATCATCATCTTATGTTGCTGCTTTTGCTACGAAAAGTACGTTGATTATGGTCCAAGCTTTAGTTAACTGTCGAATGGCCTGTTAGGCGGGTCTATCTCAGTTACGTGCTCCACATGGGAATGGCCCTCTATCTGTCCCCATTCGCGTTTTTCTTTTGTCTTTTCTAAGACCAAAGTGTTGTTTGTCTTTTCAAACTGCTATTTTTCTTTTTTCTTTTTTCTTTTTTGCCCTTTTTACTACCAGTCTTTTCCTCTTATCCTATGCTTTGGACCCTCTTGAGGTTATTCCCTATCCGAAGCGTGATCCATCGTTCTAAAAAGCAAAGCCGTATGCGTGAGCTTGTGGGACAGATTTTGCTTTTCCAAATTGGTAGTTGCCTGTTAAGTTATGGTCGTTAAAGCGGAAAGAAAAGGAGAAAATGAAAGGATTAGAGGGCGAGATGACGACAAAGATTCCAGAGCCACACCTTGGGGGGTCTATCGTTTATGGTCTTTTCCCTCCTTTTCCTTCTTTTCGATTTCTGGGTTTTCCTAATTGATGCTACCACGAGTATGTGTCGGCTGTGCCCAATGATCTTGTGCCAGGTTGACCTGAAGATTCTTTGAAAAATTTTGGGTTCTGTGGAGTTGCGTCTCTCTCTCTAGCAATTTCTGCTGGGGAGCTATGCACGGAGAAGTTCCAAAAGAACACCAGCAAGGAACGAAAACGATTGGAAGATTCTCGCAACTGAGAAAGACCTCAGATGCGCTTCGATTTATTAAGGTAGATAGGGAAATAGATCATAGATTACAACAAAGCTCCTGTCCCCCTTATTTGTTATAAAACGACAGAGCTGAAGCATCGGTTGCCAAGGAACCATTAGCAACCATGTATCCGTGAGCATATGGTCTTCCATCATGGCAGGGTATAAGCTGCATAGGAACAAGAGAAATTAATATTTGGAACATAGAAGGTGGACTATGATATCAGCAAAATTGCACGAAAATTCATTAAAGGGAAATAATCAAATTTAGATCAAGAAATCACTGAGCGCAAAGACACGGAGTAATTATCTGTTGATGCGGTCATTCACATACCTCCGCACTTGTAACCCACCGGGCGGTCTGCGATGTTGCAGCGCTTGGGGATTGTGATGGCGATCTCGAGCTTGATACCGGAAGCCTTGGCTGTGTTCGAGAGCATCACGGCGCAGAGGCAGCTCGGGTTCTTCCCTATGCTCTTCACCTGGGCACAGCAGCTGTCAGACACAGGGGCCTTAGCGTCCTGTGCAGCTGCCGCGCAGGGGCCCAGCTTCATGGCCTCGGCGTCTGGGGTTGTCGACTTCCCGCACTCGCCTGCAGCAAGAGCTCCCCGGGACACCACGCATGCCGTCAGGAGCAATGCAAGGATGCAAATGAACTTGCCCATTGGAGACTCCTCTTCAATTTGCTGTCACGACACAGCTTGTGAGGAAGAACGATGTTGCAGTGCTCTTCCTCACCTGAGAGGGTTTTTTATACTGAAATTCTGGGCTTGAGAGGGTGTCTCATTTCATGTAATTCCCCACTATGTTCTAGTGGAGATAGCACTAGTCTCTGAAAACACATAAAAAACGAAACCAATTTCTTATTGCAGGGGTTTGGTGAAATCGGTATTGGAGGCTTTGGATTATCTCTTTTTGGACCAATTAAGGTTGTGGTCTCCAGCATTAGCGTCGGCCACTTTCCAGATGTTGCAGCACTAGCCAGTGTGAAACTAGAGAGGAGCTTAGATCCACAGACACCTGAATCATCTGGAACTCCAACGCATGCAATAGTTGAGTGACCCTTCTTCGATCACTTCCAGTGAGGCTAGGAATTAGTGGAAACGTGTAATCAAGTTTGAGACGAGCCAACTACTACAACTTCATGAAAGCCTTGCCGATCGTTGGCATCTCAAAGAACAGGAGAATTCGCACCTTTGTCTACGTTGATAAGAGCAGAATACTTGATCTTATTCCCTTTCTTTTATTGTAAGAACAGAAAGGCTGTTTTCACTTAGATACATAGGAGCTTATATCTATTGAAGCATTCGGCAGAAAGGTATAATCGCCAACGCAAACGATGCAACTGTTCCTTCAGAGTGCGTTGGCAGCGTTTGCTCGAATGCCTCGATCTATGCTCAGCTGTTGCTCCCATACCTGCCCTGGATTTTGTTGGAGAGAGATTTTCATCGTTGAATTGAAATATTTGAAAGTAAAACAGATAGAACATAAACCAGTTAAACCAATCTGATTCGCGATATATTATAAGACATTAAGGTTTAAATAGTCTCAGCACCTATAATATCATGGTAAAGTCCTAGAAAAGCAAAGTGGTTGAAAGATGCTGCCATTGCCCGTTTAGGTTGAATACAACCTATCCAAGCTGGTATTTTGGACCTGGTTTTCGGGCACGTGGATTTTCTTGCACGCCTCACAACATGCCACAGGGAGAATTGGCCATTCGTTCGTCGGCCTTTCGATTCTTTGTGCGTCGTATGTTATTTTTATGCTCGTGATCAACTTACAGATAAATGTTATGTCATGCGCCATCAGGTATCAGCTGCCGGATTTTTCATTGGTCGACAAAATTGTCAAAACATTATTACAGCAACTAAAACCTCAGAAACACGTCATGTTACCAAGATGGAATTGTCGGATCGCACAGACAATAGCAACAGTCCTGTAAGGATGAGGAAAGAGTGATGTCGATGCTACGGCATCTAAAAAAACAGAGTAGAAAACCAGAATTGATCGACAGTCTGACTTTACTCCATTGAAGGACTAAATGCTCTTGGAAAAAGCATGGAGTATCACTTAATTTTAGTCTAGTAGTTTCCGAGAAAGACTGCCAACTTTCAAACGCCATCTAATAGAGAGAATCAGAAAAGTCATTCATAGTGATCGGTTGAATTTGATAGGGAAACACGAAGAAGCTCCGATCTAGCTTTTTCTTCAAGAAAGTGAAAAGGCACTTGTTTTTTTTTCCACACGTTCCGATATGTACACAAAAATACAAGTCTTCACTCTTCATACTGTATCACGTATAAACTCGAAAGATGAGGTTTGCTTCAATCAAACGCATTCACCATATAGTTGGCAGAAGTGCAAGAAAGGAGGATCAATGGTTGTAATCACACCTAGATGTTACTATAAGGGTCAACACTTGCTATGAAATGTTCAGAACCATAACCACCCCATCCATCCGCAATCCGGAGGTCTGAAATCGGCGAGTCTATCAACACTCAGACACGGCTCAGCAAGATAATAACAAGCAAGAAGTCTGTCCACATGAAGTATATTGCAGCTAGGCAATACAATACTAACATCTCAGGGGTTCGCTCTTAATATAAATTGACCCGTGAAGATGCAATATTCTTTATCCTCTGTCAAACTTTGAATTCAATGTACTTCTGACATAGAGGAAATGAGGAACGCAAGTCACAACTCGCAAGCGCATAAAGGCGCACACCCGCTAAGCCCAATAGAGAAGGAAAAAAAAAAAAGCACTCAATTTCATCAATAGTCAAAGGGTGAGTCGTTTTCTGACCAAAAAATAAAAATAAAAAGAGGGTCAGTTGTCTTACAGACGAGAACACTCTGTTTTCGAAAAATAGAAATGAAGAACACACTCATGGAGTCACGTGCTTTTGAGAATAATGGGGCGGCTAATCAATAGCGTTGCCGAAAAACTAACTTGGTGACATTTTGTTTCAAAACCCAAAAACAATCACGCATTTTGCATAGAGAACCAAATAGTAAGTGGAAATCAAGGCTTGATCGATAGAATCGTGGTTTTGAAAGAACGTAATGAAGAAACTAACCCTTCTCCACGTCTAACCGAGCTGCCGGACTTTAGAGCTCTGATATACACAAATACACAATATACCAATAGCTTAGCCTAGGTGGTAAACTTCTCATGCTACATAGGTAATAGGTTTTCAGGCCTAGGATTATTTAAATAGATTGGTGGCGACTCCAAATTTGATTAGAGAATGGATATTATCCATTTAGATCCTAGATTAGAGAATGAGTAGATTATCCATGTAGATCCTAGACCTAGGATTTGGGAAGATTGGACGCGTTTTGAGCCAGAGGCTCCTAGGTTTGCAAATCACACAAGGATGGGCGGGAGAAGGGGGGGGGGGGGGGGGGGGGGGAGGCATCTATTGATAAAGCATTGTCAGCCAAGAAAGTTGCGAGTAATCGGAGGCAAATGGAATAAGAATAACACAAATGTCATAAATTTTGTTATGGTGCTCACTTGAATATCATAATTTTTTTTTTCTAGAGTGCCATAATTTCTTAAAAACGTTTACTTGAGTATCATAATTTTTTGAATACCACAACTTTTTGAAAATGTTTACCTAAGTACTAAAAAAATAACGTGGCATGGCACTTGTGGTGAACATCTTCAAAAAATTATGTAATTCAAGTGATCGATTGAAAATCCATATAACACTCAAATCGTCGGAATGAAAAGTTAAGTTACTTAATTGAATGCCATACAAAAGTTTTCATACTTGTTGTGACCTAACCTCGACCGAATCACCTAGGGTTTGGCTAATAGATTACTAAGTTTAGACTTAGCTCGAGCTCTCCTAAGCTTATACCAATTCATGATTAGGTTCAAGTTCTTAATATGCAAATGATTTTTTCAATTAGGAGTCGCCACTAATCTATTTTTGGTGGGTTGATTAGAAACCCAAGTAAAGTAATGGGAGATTTATTTACTCTTGTAAACTAGAGATTATGAGATTGTGAGTTCGGGGACTACGCTAGATTTCTCTAATGCACTTTCGGTACATTTCTCTTTTATTTTGAAAAAAATGCTTTGTAGGCGGCTTAAATTGATTTTAATTTACTTCCTAACATGTGAGGTGATTATGTGAGTGTGCAAACTATCAATTAAATACCCAAGAAAGCAAATGATAAATTATGGGACTTACCTCGTAGTAACGAAAGTATCTGCAATGTTAGCTCAAAATTCACGTCAAAGGCTCTAGATAAGGTTCTTAATTTACACGCAGTCACTCAATATTTTATAAGGATTTTCTCTTGTTTAATAAAATCTAATCTATGTGCAATGCAATTTAACCAGATGACCTAATTTAAATGTTAAATGAACCTAGCAATAATCATTGAATGACATGCATTATTTGTGAACCTAATTCTATATGACATGCACATGATATTTTTGTATTTTTTTATTAAAATATGAAATTAATTGACTACTCTAATTCAAACATGCAAGCTATCCTATCGAAGAAAATTCAATTTATTCTAAAAAGATATTTTTGGTGTTTAATTAAATTCGGAATTATAAAATAATAAACATGCAATCCTATCTAGGAAATCACTTCTAACCTATATGACATGCAAAATGCAATTTTTTTTTGGGATAAATGAAGAAATTAAAGTAAGATAAGCACCAAATCACTTGTAGTCATCAAAGATATTATCCATTGTTTAAATTTGAAAACGATATCTAATCAACTTGATTATTTCGCTAATAAAATCGATAAAGTGATCTTTATCAAAATATCAATTTTATTCTCGCGTGATTAATTATTCCATCTGAAAGCCTGGAATAAAAAATCGATGTGCGGTTGCAGATTAGGAAACAAATCCTAATGGAAATTGTGCCTATTACTTGAGAGATCTGATTAGATGTCAATATGCAGCAAGATGGAAAAAAAATTCAAATATTGTATAGATATTGTTTCCCAATTCGAATTTGTCGGGGGCTTGCGAACAGTGATTCACGGTAGCATGGCTATGACGATGGTTCAGCCAAGTATCTTGCCGGAATGAGAATTCATGGCAATGAGGAGCAGTTGAACTGGCTGAACTTGGCAATGGACTTCTTCTAGAATGCGGATATCGTGTGGCTTGCCAGCAGTAGTCCTCAATTGCCACTTCCTTTCCGATTGTCTTTTATTTCTTGGACTCACGGCTGTGGCTTTCTCTGACAATATATTATTGACTTGGGTTAGCAAGATGTGATGGAGAAGGACAAAACCCACCTCTTAGGACTCATGGCCTTCAATCCTCATCTTGGATGAATCGGTTTCTCGATGACGGAGATAATATCAGCAACTACGAAGGGATCGTCCGAAAAATCCAGCAAAGATGGTAGCTCTGGTGTCTTGCTAGAGAATCTCCAACGATCAGATCGGCAAAGTAGGGGCGCCGTCAACGGGGCACGACGCACAACAGATCGATGTGTGGTCTCAGAGCAGTAGCGGGAGTAGCAACGGAGTTGTGGCGATTGGTGAAGTCCAAGAGGGAGCTATGTCTTTGTGGGTGCAATGAACTTCACGACCAGCAACGCAACGGACTCATCGCAACGGGCTAGAAATCAGCGCAGCGAGTTATCTTTGGAACAAAGAGTGTGGCATCAGCATGAGACTTGCGGGAGGAGCGTTGGTCATTAGAAGTGAAGCGCGGCAAGCTGATGAAAGCAAGGTCATGGCTGAGATGAGAAGCAAGGTCACGGCCGAGACGGGGCTCGCAGAGCTGCGACACGCTCTTCTCCATCTCTATCTCTCTCAAAAAGTGCTGTATATTCAATGTGTGGCCTCTTCACCTACATGTGGCCATTTATTCAATGTGCGTGGCCTCTCTGAAAGTGCCAGTATGAACATCTAGAGGGGATGAATAGATGTGAAGAAATTTTTTCGCAAATAACAATAGAAATATTTTTCTTCTGAAACTGAGTCTGAAGAATAATAGACTTTTGAAATTGAATCTGAAGAGCAGCAGACTTTGAGCGAAATCAGACTTTAGCAGTTAAATAGAACTACGAACAAAATAAATGAGTTCAAGGAAGAGAACATGAACACATATTTTATAGTACTTTGGCTTAAATTAAGCCTACGTCCACTATCCCACGCTAACAGCCTTCTAGCTGAATTCCACTATGCAATCAACAAAATATTACAACTTTGAGTTCAAATACTTAGAGGTAGATCACACTATCTCACTAAATCACTCTTTTGGTATTTCTCTCATGATTACAAACGTTTAAGCTCACAAAAGATAAGTGTATGATCGAAGGTCACTCAGACTTTGAAATTATAAATTCTACGCTCTGTCTCTTACTTGCTTATCAGTCCTAGATCTCCTTAAATACTCCTCAACTTCCAAACTAGCCGTTGGATAATATTTTAGAGGATCGTCTTCCAATCTATTCGTTGGACAGATCTGTATCTAGAAAATTTGGTAGCCGTTTAGTGATAGAAGTAGAATCCCAAATTGGTTCTGATCGCCCATACAAATAAAATCTTGGTTTCCATAAATAGAGCTTCTTCGTATATAAAGTTCTTGTCTTCAAGATCTAATTGTCAATCAAATTTATCTTGATATAGAATTCAAACTAGATCACTAGCCGTTATACATTTAGGGCTTGTGTTACGTTTTGTCTTGTTCTGGATGTAAAGTCTAAGAGCAATAGACTTTACAATCTGAGTCTGAGTGTAATAGACTTTACAATCTGAACGTCAGTCTGAACATATTTTTCTTTTTTTCTGAACATATTTAGCTTTAAGGTCTGAACACAGTCTGAATAAGTTCAGCTTCAGCATATAGTCTGTCTTCTGGTTCTTCCAATTATAGATTTTGATAATATCCTTTACACTACATAGTCTATTACTCAACAATTAAACACGTTAGTAGCATTTGATTTATTTTGTCATCTTCAAAACATCATAATGATTTCCTTAATACTCTCCGCTTTTTGTAGTGTAGCAACCTTTTTATAGGCGAGTGGACTTATATTTTATTTCATTTTTTTCACTTTTTTGATCTACCCATATCAGATTCAAATTTCCTTTTTCAATATGCATAAAAATCAACTTTTGCTTCCACATAGCCTTCTGAATATATCTTCGAGATATATGCACTCACGCGCAATAGTCTCTTTTATCTTTTCCTAATATTTCATCCGAAACCTTCCTTTCTGCCAAAATATATATCCCTTGGTGTATATCGCCTGAATATATGAAAAATCTCCCATCATATCATTGGATATTGGAAAAACTAACGCTCATTTATCGTTAGTTGGTCCAATACAAATGAAAATAAAATAAAATAAAATAAAATGCTCCTAAAACTATATGTTATGCAATTTAATTCTAATATTTTTGTTTAAGGGTTAAAAATCAATCCTTAATTTTTAATGCGATAAATGACTAAATGGGTCTTCAAAATTTAGGTATCAACACTTATGATGTCATTTTCCTAAAGGTGAAGCAATCACGTTTGTTGCAAGATTGATGGGTTTGGTTTGGTGAAAACCACATAACTTATGGAGGCTCTAAGCCTAGTGTCCATCCTTATCGAATTGCGCCTATCACTAATTGATACATTAATGGCACATTTACCTCACATTAATTTTCGTCTCATAAAAAATTCAATACTAGTATACCATGATGCATTGACCATAAATTAATTTTCTCTGCATGAAAATAATTCATATCTACTATGTGTTAGAGTTTTGTCCAATATCTAATTAAGATGCTACGTGTTAAAACATGTGTGAAACGACTGCCAAATGGATCTAACTTGGAGAATGATAGATCCGATGTGAGGAATTTTATATGCACTTTAACTGAAGGTAAATCTTGGTCAAAGGGTACTAGCTTTTTAGATTTTCGTGAGATGGAGATTAGTTTGGGATAAATATGTCATATTGTACGAGTTTATGATTTTTGTGAGATGAAACTTAAAAATTACTTACCCACCCCGTGAAGGGCGAGTTGGTTCGGGCGTACGTTGGTCACACCACTAGCTATGGTTTGATTCCCCAACTCGTCAAGTTGCGCGACTTAAGTGGGGTGCCATGGGAGGTGGGTTCCCACAGTAGTGCCCCCGGGTTTACATTGTACGGCGGTTCCTGGATATCCAAAAAAAAAAAAAAAAAACTTTAAAAAAATTACTTTAGGATAAATGTATCATAATTAGGGGTGAGCATCGATCTAGGGTTAACTTTGAACCGACTCTAAATTGGCCCAAACCCTGCTAGTCCTGATCTGATTTCCAAGAGGATTGGGTCAGTCCTTGATCCTAAGGCCCTATTTGGTAATCATCCAAACAGTGCATGATTTTGATTTTTTTGTTCCCGGAAACAGTTTAAGAATAGAATTGCATTTGGTAAAATTTTTGTTCCCAGGAACAAATTTTTATTTCTTTGTTTCTAGAATTAGATTTTGAACATAATTAAGAATTAAAAAAAAAAATTTCGAGAACAAATCTAAGAATCAAAATCATATTTCTCTTCTTCTACCATTTTCTCTTCTTCTTCTTCTTCATTTACCGCCATCCTGCGGTTGCCGTCTACCATCGTCCACCACCATCCGCCGTCGGTTGCCGGCAACCGATCCGGCGAGCTCGTCAAAGGCTTGCTAGGCCAAGGCGAGGTCCGGCGAGCTTGTCGGAGGCAACCTAGCCACCGGCAAGGCTCGCCCAGCCTGGCCATCGGCAAGGCTAGGCGAGCCTCGCTGGTGGCCAAGCGGGCCTTGCCCAGCCTCGCGGGCCTCGACGGTGGCTAGGCAGGCCTCGCCTAGCCCCGGCGAGGCCGGCTTGGCCATCGCCGAGGCTCGGCCAACGAGGGCTAGCCTTGAGGGCTGGTGATGCTTTGATGTGGTCACCGGCCCTCATCTAGCCGGTCGTCGGACCGGCGACCGGCCATCGGAAGAAGAAGAACGGGAGAGAAAAAGGAAAAAAAAGGAAAAAAGAAAAGAAGAAAAAGGAAAAAAAGGAAAAAATAAAACAAATTATTTAAAAATTAAAGAAATTGATTTGGAATAGAATCAATGAGTACGGTACCAAACACAATTTTATTTCAAAATTAGAAATTTTGGACAGTTACCAAACGGCTTAAAATGCTTAAAAATTGTTCTTGGGAACAGAATTGTTACCAAACGTGCCATAAGATTCCTGAATCGGCATTGTGCAGGTTGGTCCTCGGTCTTGAGAGTTTAGGGTTGGTTCAACTCGGATCAATCCTAATAAAATATATTTATATATAATGTATTTTAGATATATTATATATTATAAAAATAATATTATTTATAATATATATATTTTCTATGTTTTTCTTCTAAATAGCAAACCCAGCAAGCGTTCTTCACTTGAACGGCGTGAATGACACCGTGAAACGATGTGAACTGTGAATAACGCCGTGAAATGGCTTCAAATATCCTCCAGCCTCTTGTCTTATTCTTCCATCTTTATCCTATTCATTTTTCACTTGAAAACGAAACTTTCCCTCGGGAGCAAGAGCAACCTTGCCCTATTTGCTGTGCACACTCGCCTGCTCGCCGATCGTCGCTTGTAGCTTGCCACTTGTAGCTCGCCGCTCGTTGTTTGCTGTTGGCCACTCGACTTGCTTGCCGCTTAGTGTTGGCCGTTGGACTCTTGCCTCGCTTGACGCTCGTGCCACTTGCTGCTGGCTGCTTGCCGCTTGCCTCGCTACCCGCGCCGCTTAACGCCTGCGCCACTTGCCTCTCTTAGTTGGGCTCGCTCTTTGCCGAGTAAATAAGAAGAAAACAAAGCCCCAATTAGAAACCCTCTTTGCTCGTGAACAATACTTGCCGTTTGCCGCTCGCCTCGCGGCTCGCCCTTAGCTTTGCGGCTCGCCCCTGTTCGCTCATCTTTGCAAACACAACTTGATTGGTGAATTTCGTTTTGTGCTTGATTTTAGAGCTTCAAGCTCATGTATGTTCTTGATTTGTGCTAGATGGGCGGAGGGAAATTAGGTTGGTTTAAGAAGTAGGGTAGATGCTTGATTGAGGTGATCGAGCTCTGCCGTTGCTCAAATATGGTAAAAATTGCTTGGGATCGGATGAAGCTGCGACTCCTTGATGAAATCTAAAGCTTGAAAACTGAATTGGGAATTTGTGCATTCCCTAGGGTGGTTGGGGCGAGGTGGTGGGGCGAGTAAAGGTGGGTTGAGATTGCCCCGTGTCTTCCCAAAAGAAGCTAAATGTGTGATTTGTTCAGATGTCCTCTAAAATTATTCATAAGAAAAAAAGATAGAAGGAAATTGACTACACCATTTTGTAAAATGTCAATGCTTTATGTGGGGTGTTGTCTATTTAGTGTCTATATTGGATTGAACCCTATGTTGAGGTAGTTGTGGAATGTGATGGACTTATTCACAATTCCGGAATATACAGCATTCTGATCCGATTTCTCTAGCATTGACCACTAGAAGCTCACTAATGTTGTAGTGTAAAATCCATTAGATATCTGAAAATGGTTCATTAGATATCTAAACTCGCCGCGAGTTTAGGAGCTTGTTGCAGTATATGGAGAATTGCTGCCGTCTTGGTTTCTCTGATGCCAAACGCTAGTCATTCATTGCATGAGGTGCTGTTGAAAGTCGGATTGTGTAGTGAAATGGTTTTTTGCATGGCTAGAAGGAAGCTTCTTTATGCAGAATCTTTTAACTAGACAAAGCCATCTTAGGATATCGCTTTTCCCAAAATGCCCAAGTGCTAGCTTTTTTGCTTCTCGGAACGCTCGAGATTTTAATCTGTATCGGTCTCCTTTGATTTGTCATGTGTGAAGCATATATTGCGTGTAGTATCGATCACTAGAGCATTTTATATGGAACGGCGATTTGGCTTGTGTCTTTATACGATTTCTTTGATGAATTGTTCATTGTGTCGTCTGCTTGGTCGGTTTTTACTAGTAACTCCAAATACATGCTCTCGCTGAATGGCTACTTGTCCGACTATCTGTGTCAAGTCCTTCCATTGCCAACTAGTATCTACTGCCCTTTCCTATTGTTTTGTTGGAAGCTCCATGTTGACATATTTTCTTCGGTATTAATGCTGTCACTTGTAGCTCCATGTTGATATATTTTCTTCACAATTTATCATACCTCTTCTAATGTTTTAGCTGATGGTTGCTGCTACTTTAGCAAATCATGAGGTACATGGTAATAAATGCTGAAGTTTACATGCCGGTACTTAATATCTATGTGAACTTGATGAATTCGGGTAACATGTCAACTGAAGTAGAGGGACGTTACGAGATGAGTCCCATAATGGAATCGCCTAGCCATGGACGTGAAGAACACTTAAAAGAGTCGATCAAGGTATCTACTAGTCATCCTCCTCTTTGTAAGAAGCAAAAAATGAATGAATCTATTGCTTGAGATAATTTTTCGAGAATTATAGATGAGAAGACCAAAAAACATGTATGGCAAAATGCATTCATTGTGCGAAGGAGTATGCATATATTGTTAATAATGGTACTTCAACAATGTTGAAGCACTTGAAAAGGTGCAACAAATATCTTCCTAATATAAATAAGAGGCAAAAGTTGTTTGTACCACGTAATGTAAATGTGTCTAGCAAGGCAGGGGGAGGTACCGATATCGATACCACTAGTGGTAATGTCTTAACAACATGGAAATTTGATCGAGATTGGTGTAGGTACATGCTTGCTCGGATGATCATCTTCAATGAACAACCATTTTCTATAGTTGAGCATGTTGGGTTTTGTGATTTTGTCACTGAATTGGAACCTCTCCACACATTTATCTCAATTTACAATGGTTAGATATTGCATTATTGCATTAAGTTGTATATTAGTGAAAGAAGTTATTTGAAAACTTACTTTGGAAAGCTTAGGTCAAGGATTGCACTGACGAGTAATACATGGACTTCCATTCAAAGTCTGAACTATTTATGTTTTACTGCATGTTTTATTGATGAAGATTGGAAATTGCATAAAATGATCATCAATTTTGTGGTGATACATAGTCATAAGGGCAAGGAGATTGAGAAAATAGTTGAAAAATGCATTTATGATTGGGGAATAGAAAAAAAATATTTCTACAATCATAGTGGATAATGCTAGTGCGAATGATGTTACCGTTGATTATTTGAAAGATAAATTTTCAAGAGACGGGTCATTAGTTTTAGCTGGTGAGGCTTTACACATGAGATGCATTGCGCATATATTAAACTTGATTGTCAAAGATGGTTTGTCTGAGGTATGTGATTCTATTGCTTGTATCTAAAATATTGTTAGATATGTGAGGAGCTCTCCCATGAGAGCTAAAGTATTACAATCTTGCATTGAGGCTAAAAGGATTATTTACAAGGGTTCGGTTTGTCTAGATGTTGTCACTAGATGGAATTCCACTTACCTCATATTAGACATGGTCATAAATTTTAGAATAGCTTTTGAAATGATGGCATAAGATGATTTGTCTTTCGAAAGTGAGATTAATAATGATTCTCTTAAAAATGAAGATTGGGAAATGTTGGGATATAATATGCGGAAACGATAGGATCTTGCAATTTACGTCAACGTGAAATCACCAGAGAAATAAACAATAAAAATAAGGACACTAGAAATTTACATGGTTCAGTCCAAGTACGGTACCTACATCCACGGGGAAAGCTAGTAGCAAGTAATCCACTATAATCGGAGAATCATAATTTACAATCACTCACACGCTCAAGTGTTTCCCACACCTAGATTTAACCCCAAACCCAAAGTGTTTATAAATAAACAACTCACTTGGATATAAATTAATGGCACAAAAATACCACGTGTTCAAGTCGTACACCAAAAAGAAAAGATCTCAAGCTTCCTTTTCTTTCTTTCGTGCAGCTCCTCTTTAGCGGATGTGCGGCGTTAACACGGCTTCTTACGTAGGGCTTTGGTAGACTTTGAACGGCAAGAAAAAAAAAAGACCTATAAATTGTCTCTGCTTTTATACGTGTGTGCCCACGTCAAAGTTTGACTTGGGCCCCCGTACGCTTGGCTTCACGAGTACGTGCAGAGGTTTCTTGTTTTATCCATTAGCCAAAAGAAAAAACCCCATACGGAATATTGTGTGTGCCCAAAGTCAAAAATTGACTTTGGGCCCCACGATAATAACCTTCTACGAAAGGAGGGTTTGGACACTTGCAGGCGAAGAATAAAACATTCCTTTATTATTATTATTATTATTATTATTATTATTATTTTTTGTATCTTTCATGCAGTCCCACGATCAAGTAATAAAATTTTTTATCCAAGCAAATCACGTTTTGCAATGGCTTAAACTCGAGGCATAATTTAACAATTCTTCACCTTGGCTCGATATTTGAAGCCAAGTTATAGTTCTCATCATTCATGCTGCTCTCCCAACGCCCCAACGGACGCTCACTCTCCACAGATGCCAATAGAGCTCAAGTAGAGTTTGAGCTTTACCAAAGGAACATACTTAGTCATTATGTCTACCGGGTTATCTACTGTAGCAATCTTTTTGACAATAACATTACCCTTAGCTAAGACATTTCGGATGAAGTGGTACTTGATGTTAATACGCTTCGTTCGCTAGTGATAATTGGATTATATGCCAAATATATCGCATCTTGGCACACGTTTCTATTCTAACCCAAAGTCCGAGAGTAAGGTAATGTGATCCTGTAAGGACACTTTCTAACTAATTGCACCACCTGCTAGCGTAAACATGTATCCTATTAAAGACCTGCAATCATCCAAGTCACTAGCGTGATTCGAATCCATAAAACCAGTGGTCTCACTGTTATTGCTGTCCCTTCAGTACACTATACCACGTCTGTTGTCCCCTTCAAATATTTGAGGATTCACTTCACAGCTTCCCAATGAGTTTTACTAGGACGCTTCATATAACTACTAACAGGCCTAGTGTACACCATAATATATATAATACTACCCACAACACTAGAATAAGGAATACGGGACATATGCTCCTCTTCCTCCTCAGTCTGCGGTGATAATTTATCTGAAATTTTAAAGTGCTTCGCTAAAGGTGTACTTACAGATTTTGTCGACTGCATATTAAAATGTGCTACGATCTTCTCAATATATTTCTTTTGAGATAGACATAAAACTCCTTCATCCTTATCACGCAAAATCTCCATACCTAATATTTTCTTTGTAGCACTTAAATCTTTCATTTCAAATTCAACATTTAATTGCTTCTTCAACACATTAATATCAGACATATTCTTAGCTGCTATCAGCATATTATCAACATATAAAAACAGATAAATTAAAAAACCATTCTCCAATCTCCTATAGTAAACGCAGCTATCCATATGGCTTTTTGAATAGTTTTGACTAGCCATGAAAGTATCAAAACGTTTATACCACTACCTAGGAGATTGTTTTAGCTCATACAAAGATTTCTTCAACAAGCAAATATAATATTTCTTATCCGGAATAGCAAATCCTTTTGGTTGCCTCATGTAAATTTGCTCCTCCAACTCACCGTGAAGAAACGCAGTTTTGACATCTAGTTGCTCTAACTCAAGCTCTAACTCAAGATCTTATGAAGCAACTAAGGCAAGTAAAACACGAATAGAATATGTCTTGCCACTGGAGAGAACACCTCATTGTAGTCAATGCCCTCACGCTGTGTCTATCCCTTCGCCACAAGTTTCGCCTTATACCTCGCTATCTCGACACCGGGAATGCCCTCTTTCCATTTAAAGACCCATTTACTTCTGGCAATCTTTTGGCTCTTAGGTACTTTGACCAGCTCCCATGTCTGATTTCGATAGAATGATTCAATCTATTCACTCATAGCCCTTAGCCACTGCGACGACTCCAAATTAGTCATTGCCTCAGAGTAAGACGAAGGCTTATCTGTCTCCACTTCATTACCTACAGTCAATGCATAAGTAATATCTGTATAACCATAACGTACCAGTGATTTAATGTGCCTTCTTTGTCTATCTATGGTTATAGTGTATGACCCGGAAATATGCACTTCTGGGTTATACACTAATGACACCATGATATGTCTCCGGAGTCTATACTAATGACACCATGATATGTCTCCAGTTATAGTCTATCTACGGTTATAGTGTATAACCCAAAACTGTGATTTCATCTGCAGTCTCAACTTCTGTTACCTTCGAGGTCTCTGGAGTCTCCACCTGAAGTTCTACCTCACTAATGACACCATGATATGTCTTCTCTGTTGGTTGTGTCTCAAAACTCCTCTGTTGAAGCATTGTAATCTTGTCGAAAATCACATTTCTACTGATTAGAAAACCAAGTGATTTGAGATCAGTGCACCATAGCCGGTAACATTTCACCTCACATGTATAACCCAGAAATATGCACTTCTTCGCCCTCGGCTCAAATCTACCATCACTTGCATAAACATACATAGGACATCCGAATATACATAATCCGGAATAATCAATAGGCTTCCCTGACCATTCTTCCTCAGGAGTCTTCCACTCGATAGCAGATGATGGAGATTGATTAACCAGGTAACATGCCATGTTCACTGCTTCAGCCCAAAATTCCTTGCCAAGTCCTGCATGTGAAAGCATGCATCGAGCTTGTTCAAGTAAAGTTTTGTTCTTTCGTTCTACTATGCTATTCTGTTGTGGTATCTCAGGTACTGTGCGGTGTCTCACAATAAATTCTTTCTCGCAGAACTCGGTAAAATATTTACCACAAAACTCCATGCCATTATCGGTTCTTAGGCACTTGATTTGTTGAACCGATCAAACACTTTATATTTGTGTTTCAGGAAGTATACCCATATCTTCATCGAATAATCGTCGATAAATGTCAGTATATATTGGATACCTTCTTTCGAAGGAACATAAGACGGGCCCTAGACGTCTAAGTGAATATATTCAACTGGTCGCTTGGTTGAATGAATAGCTGTAGTAAATTTAACTCGGTGCTGCTTCCCAAAGATGCAATGCTTACATAGGTCCAGCTTCCCTGTCTTTTGACCCTTCAATAACCCCATTTCATTCGGTATCATCATACTTGCCTCGCTCATATGCCCCAAACACATATGCCATAATTGAGTCAAGTTCGAGTTTGACTCATTTGATGAAACTGCAGTGGTTCCGGTCACGGTCTCTCCCAGTAGATGATAGAGAGTATTCACTTTCTTTCCCTTCATCACTGTCATGGCACCTCGAGAGATCTTCAGTACTCCACCTTCAACGGTGTACCTACACTCGATGTCATCGAGTGTCCCCAGAGAAATAAGGTTCTTCTTGAGTTTCGGTACATGCCTCACATCTGTTAATGTGTGCACCACCCCATTTTGCATCCGGATCCGAATTGTCCCTATCCTCACAGCCTTACAGACTGTATTATTCTTCAAAAGAACTCTACCACCATTTGCAACCTAATAAGTAGTAAACTAGTTCTTATGAGGCGTCATGTGATAAGAACACCCCGAATCCAACACCCATTTGTCTCCTGACGAAGTAACAGTCACACATAAAACAGCTTCCGTATCACTATTGCTCCCCTTGGCAATGTTTGCCACATTGCTTATGGCATTCTGCCTATCAGCTTTATTCCTTCGCTTTGGACAATATCTCCTGATGTGCTCCTCCTCGTGACACTCAAAGCACTTCATGCGTTCCTTGGACTTTCTATGCCGTGATTTCGATATGCTTTTATCTCTGCTGCTACTAGGCCCTCGATGTTGTTTTCTACCTCGAATCGTCAGTGCTTCCGCTACTCCTTATGTCAGACCGTCATCTCGCAACTTTTTCTACCACTCCTTAGCGAATAAAGCGGACTTTACATTTTCTGAGGTAATTATAGTACGTCCCTGTAATAGTGAATAAGTAAAGTGCTCCCATGACTTTGGTAAAGAGGCTAACAACATCATGCTCTGTTCTTTATCATCAAGTATTTTATCGACGTTCTTTAGATCTATCATGAGTTTATTGAATTCATCTAGGTGGGTTCTGATAGACGTATCTTCAGTATGTCTAAATTGAAACATCTTCTTCAATATGTACAAGCGATTATTCAAACCTTTTCTCACATAGAGTGCTTGAAGTTTTGCCCATAATGCTGCGGCATCCTTCTCCTCGACAACCTCTATTAAGACCTCATTCGACAAATTTAATAGGATTATACTTTTTGTTTTTCCATTATCTTCACCCTCTTAGAGGTTTTCATTATAATAGGCAACTCATCTTCACCATCCAGTGCCTTGATCAAACCTTATGTTGTTAATAATGCCGGCATTTTGATGCTTCATAACACAAAGTTATTGCTCCTATTAAACTTCTCAATTTCAGATTTCCTTTCAGATATAATTGCAATAACAAAATTTCCAGATAATAATCAGACAAGCAAAAGCTCCAAATCACAATCAAGAAATCTGATACCGACGAAGCTCTGATACCAATTTGTTGGGATATAATACGCAGAAACGACATGATCTTGCAATTTACGTCAACGCTTACGTCAACGCGAAATCACCAGAGAAATAAACGAGAAAAATAAGGACACCGGAAATTTATGTGGTTCGATTTGAGTATCGGTACCTACGTCTATGAGGAGAGTCAGAAGCAAATAATTCATTATAATCGGAGAATTATAGTTTATAATCACTCACAAGCTCAAGTGTTTTCCACACCTAGATTTAACAAAAAACCCAAAGTGCTTATAAATAAACAACTCACTTAGATATAAACTCACGATACAAAAATACCAAAGTTGTACGCCAAAAAGAAAAGATCTTTCTTTCGTGCAGCTCCTCTTTGGCGGACGTGTGGCGTGAACGCAGATTCTTACTTAGGGCTTTGGCGGACTTTGAATGGCAAGAAAAAAAAAAGACCTATAAATTGTCTCTGCGTTTATATGTGTGCCCAGGTCCAAGTTTGACCTGGGCCCACCTACGCTTGGCTTCATGCGTACGTGCAGAGGCTTCCTGTTTTATCCATCAACCAAAAGAAAAAACCCCATCCGGAATATTGTGTGTGCCCAAAGTCAAATAATTGACTTTGGGCCCCACGATAATAACCTTCTACGAAAAGAGGGTTCGGATACTTGTAGGCGAAGAATAAAACCTTCATTTATCTTTTTTTTTTTTTTTTGTAATCCTTCATGCAGTCCCACGCTCAAATAATAAAAAAATTTATCCAAGTGAATCGCGTTTTGCAATGGCTCAAACTCGAGACATAATTTAACAAGAAATGTCATTATTCTTTTCAAATTCTTGAAAAAATTTTATGATGACACCACTCAAATGTTAAGGAGTTTATATATTATTTCGAATGATTATTTTAAGGGGATAGCGTTTTTGTACAAATATTTGAAAGATGCGAGTAATGCTTGGATCCTAAGCTTATAACTATGGGTACAAAAATGAATGAGATGTTTGATAAATATTATGGAAGTTTGGATAAAATAAATATAATGATTTTGATTACGGTGGCGTTAGATCCTATAAAAAAGTTGTATTATGTGAAGTATTGTTATGAGCAAATTTATGATGATGAAACACAAATTAATGAGATGCATAATAAGTTGAAGTACATGTTGGAGCTTTTTTATGCATTTTATAAACAATATTTTCTTGGTCATGGTAACTGATATTTGGGTGGTCAAACTACGATTATTAAAAGTAGCAGTGCTTCCAATATCAATATAAATGATGGAAACGACAATATTAACATCAAAGCTTGGCGAAAAAACTTTTTCCATTAGAAGAAAAGATGGCGTGATAACGACAAATCAAAGCTTGAATGGTATCTTGAAGAGGATTATGAAGATATTCTTGATCTGGATATTTCGATGTGGTGAAAGAGTACCGGTTCGAAATATAAAATTCTATTTTCGATAGCTTGGGATGTTTTATCTATTCCCGTGACTACTGTTGTTTCAGAATCGGTTTTTAGTACTTTTGGTTGGGTGTTTGATGGTTTTAGAAGTTCTTAGATTCCTAGAGTAGTGAAGCTTTAATCTGTACTAAAGAGTAAAGACTGGTTGAGACCTGCTCGTGTGCCTATTAATGTTGAAGAGTACATTGAGAATGCCAAAAAGTTTGAATTGGGTAAGCTTAAATCCTGCATATTTCGTTTTCACTTGTTAATTCTTTTGTACATCGAATGAATGAATTCCTTTTTTTTAGATATGGATTATCTTACTGAGGAGATTACCATTAGTAAATAGAGTTTGCATGTTGAAGTTGGATGACCATAAATGGCGAGATGTTCCATCAATGGCACTAATAGTAATTTCAATTTAAAATTTTTATTAGGTATTAATTATGTGTGTTGTTTGTTTTGTTTTTAGGTGTTCAGAAGTTGAAGTGATCATCTAAGAATTAACAAAATGTAAAGTTGTATATTCATGGTTTATATTAAGTATTTTGAACTCTTATGGTTTAATTGTATTTTACTAGTAATTTTCAGTCGCATTTTGCTTTTTAGTTTGTATCAAATGGAAGAAGTTTTTGAATAGTAGTATCGCAATTGTTATGATGATTTGCTTGTCAAGTGGTGTGAAGCTTCATGATTGGTTGATTATATTTTGCTTGATTGAATGTATGAATTGTTTTTGCAAATGGCGTTACAAGTATTATTGATAGATGATCACAGGAGAAGATGAATAGAAAACATTTTTTGGCCTAGAATTATTTTCTCTTAAACTTCCCATCTCATCCATTTCCCGAACGAATTAATGATTCAAAGACAAATCAAAAGCAAAAAAATTATAGTATGCTTCAGTGATGGAAACACTTTATCTCTATTAGCAATCTCAATTTTTTTTTTTTTTTTTTTTTTTTTTTTATAGTTTGTTGTTTTTAACAAGTGTGAGATTTCTATGATCATCTTATCTTAAATTTATGTTAAATATGTATTTATGTTTATAGTTTGGTTTTTCAACACCGTATTATTGATTGATATGTAATTTGAATTAATAAGTTTTACTTTTTAGGGAATACAAAAATTGAAATAAAAAAAATTATTAATTGGTCCCGGGTTGACCTTGAAACCAAACCGAACCCATTGGTTGGGTTCGGTGCTTGGTCATAGGTTCAACTAGGTTGGTCCTCAATCCCAAAAATTAGAGACCAATGTTGTGCAGTTTGATCTTAGGGTTAGGCACTGGAATGGCCCAATTCGGACCATGATCACTCCTAATCATAGCGTAACGGTTTATGATTTTTTGTGAGAAGAAAATTAATTTAAGGTAAATGTATTATATGGCATTAGATTAGGATTATGAGTTAAACGGTTTAATTAGTTTTGACCTTTTCATATTTGATCCGACCCATCTATATGCCAATGGAGATTCTTGAGGCACTTATGGACTACCGCTAGAAATTTAGCGATTGTCTCGAAAGTGACATCATATATCAACTTTGAATTGAATGATTAGACCTAGTTTAGATTAATTGGAGATTCTAGCCTATGAAGCACAAATATGTTGTTGGAGCTTTTGTATCGTGTTGGACACGCTCGTTCACGCGATCAACGCATGTTGGAGTTTTTGACATATGGTCAACTTTTCTCGACACGTTCCGATATGCGTGTTCGAGAGCGGATTGTTGAAGAAGACGATGCAAAGTGGAGGTGAGGGCATGGGAGTGGAGGCAAGGCCGTGACGGCGAGGGAAGGCTAGAGGAAGAGCAGAGACCAAGGCAATCTAGAGGGTCGTGATTGCCTTGCTGCGATGGAGGGTTAGAGGCGAGGATGCGGTTGCGAAGGAGGAAGGGCTAGAGATGAGGCAGTGAGCGATTTTGATGAGGCGACCAAAAGAGAGCAGAGAGGATTGTGCGAGGAGGAAGAAGAGGAGGAGGTCGCGGTTAACAAGTGATGGTGGGGAGAGGGGGAAGAAAGGGAAAGAACCGGAGGTAAAGGGGGGCCCCAAGGGGATGGGTTGGGGTGGTGTGGGGGTGGGGGGAGAAATAATGGGTGATGGGGGAATGGAAGAAAGGGAAAGAATTGGAGGTGAAGGGGGGCCAGGGGGTTGGGGTGGTGTGGGGGAAGAAACAATGGGTGATGGGGGGATGGAAGAAAGGGAAAGAAACAAGTTCAGGGGGCCCTGGGGTGGGGTGGCATGGGGGGAGAGAAACGACGGTGATGTGGGGGGGGGGGGGTGGGGTTGGGGTGGCGTGAGGGGGAGGGGGAAGAGAGAAGTGAGGGAAATGACAAGGGGGGGGGGGGGGCAACGAGGGAAAGAAAACAGGGGGTGGTGTGGGGGTGGGAGAGAGAATCGAGGGAAATGACAGGTGATTAAGGGGGAGAAAGGAGGAAAAGAAATTGAGGGAGGGAAATAATTTTTGGGGATGAGGATTTGGGAAAAAAAAAAAGGAGGGAGGGAAATAATTTTTGGGTGACGAGGTTATTTTTATTAGAAAAATAAATAAATTGGCTAAAAATAGTTTTCAAAAATAAAAATGTTAATACCCGAAAAATCGAAAATGAAATACAAAGTGTGACAAATTTATCAAAAACTATTTTTTTGACCTGAAAAACTATAAATTGGTACATTTCGTGACAAATTTACCCTAAACTAATTTATTTAACCGTCAAAAATCCTAAAACTAATACATTTGTAACAAATTATCCCTCGTTAAATTGGATTAATATCATAAAAAAATTACAAAAATTGTATAACTGTGACAAACGAGAGTAAAATCCTAAATCGGTATACTAGTCAACTGTCACATGTAATTTAACTTAGTAATTTAATAGTAAAATTTAATGGAAACTAACAGAGGGTAAATTTGTCATAAATATATCATTTTGGGGTACATTTGTCAAAGGTGTACCAATTTGGGTTTTTTGGTGGTCAAAAAATTATTTCGGGGTAAATTTGTCATAAGTATATCAGTTTGGGGTTTTTCATAGCATTAACCCAAAATAAAAATAATGAATGTCAAATAATAATAAACTTTGATTATTATAGAAGATCATAAATATTTAAATAAGTTGATTATAATCTTTTATAGTCATTAGTTTCATCTATAATTTTTGTTAAAATTAGAAACATGTTCCCAAATATGGGTACACATTAACTATGAATTTGTCTTTCAAATTTTCTATTAATAGATTTATTAATTCAATAAAAAATATTAATTAATATTATTAGTGTAAATTCATTATAAGCTCTTTTTTTTTTTATTATTTATTTATTTATTTGTGAATTTGAATCAAATTAGTTAAAAATAAAAATATTCATTTAATATATAACGTATCTCAACGTATCTCAACGTATCGAAATTCTCTATTTTTGAGAAGTAACGTATCTGCGTGTCGTGTAGTGTCGAGTGTTCGTGTCGTATGTTAGTGCTACTTAGGATCTAGCCGCCCATCCCTATCCACAAATTGAATATTTCTCCGTATCTGAGGTATCATGATGTAGTTCGGCCAATCTGCTTATTTCCTGGCCAATAAGTCTTCGAACCACCAACTCCAAAATTTTATAGGCGTCGACTTTGACCCGTTGACACAGATGTCATTTTTTGTTTTTTATTTTATTTTCGAAAGATGTGCTATCCTACGCGCCAAGGAATCTTCTCTCCATTTGAACCCTATAAGATGCCAATCTTAAAAAAACTAGGGACACTCGCATGTTCTTATTTGGCTACTGCCCAAGAAGAGCGATTCTCAGTGTGCGTGGGAGCCCGCGACCGTGTTTGGATAGATGGGTGAAGAATTGAAACTATTGGGTGCATGGGCGAACCCATTTAGCCGGCGAGTCGAGATAGCTCTGAAGATTAAAGGGGTTGAATACGAGTACTTGGATGGGGACATAATCCACAACAAAAGCGCTTTGCTTCTCGAGTACAACCCCGTGCACAAGAAGATGCCTGTGCTTGTCCACAATGGCAAGCCCATCGCGGAGTCTCTGATGATTCTTGAGTACATCGACGAGACATGGAAGGACAACCCGATCTTGCCACAAGATCCGTACGAGAGAGCAATGGCCCGATTCTGGGCTAAGTTCTTGGATGAAAAGGTAACCGTCTCATCTTAAAGTTGAGTGCAATACTCTCTGTGAGCTACTCATATAGGTTGTGTTAGCAGTTAAATCTGTAAGCTACTCATCTTAAAAGAGCTTGATGACCATGATTGACAAAAAGACAGGAAAATATTAGTTCGTCATCTGTAAAAGTCGTGAAACCTCCCGGACAGTCTGGTAGTATAGCTGCGGCATAGGTTGTGGGGTTGACTTTGATTTGTGGGGGAAGAAGAATTTGAGAAAAGCGAGATCCGAAACTGCGTGAATGATGATAGGCTAAGCTGAACCTTAGGCTCGAGCCCTTTTCGAACATATTTTCGACGAGAAATTACTTAACCACTGTACCAAACCTTCAAAACTTTCTTTAATCAATGTAAAGTCTTTGGGAGTTTGTAGGCAGAGTCCACTTTTCCTGATACTTGAAGACCTAAGAATTGTTCTACAAGCACTTTTTTCCCCTGTATAACCATTAAGGAATGGAAACATAAGTTTTATCATAATGAATGCATTTTTCTTGTGAATACCTTGTGCTACGAGCCTAGACTTATTTATTACTATATAGATCTAGTTTTATCCTTTGACGGAAGGATCCTTGGGTTGTTCAATTAGTTTCAAAATTTTATTGACTTTGAATTGATAATAGAGTTAATACCCTGAAAAACCCCAAACTGGTAAACTTGTAACAAATTTACCCGAAACTATTTTTTTGACAACTAAAAATCCCAAACTGGTATACTTTTGACAAATTTACCCCAAACTGGTACACTTGTGACAAATTTACACTATGTTAATTTTCGTTAAATTTTATTGTCAAATTATTAAGTTAAATGACACGTGACAGTTGACTAGTATACCAATTTGAGATTTTACACTCCGTTTGTCACAGTTTACAATTTTTGTAATTTTTTTGTGGCATTAATTCAATTTAGCGGAGAGTATATTTGTCACAAATTTATCAGTTTGGGGTTTTTTGCGGTCAAATAAATTAGTTTGGGATAAATTTGTCATAAATGTACCAGTTTAGGGTTTTTTTTTTTTTTTATGGTCAGTCGGGGTAAATTTGTCACAGATGTATCAGTTTTGGGTTTTTTATGATCAAAAAAATAGTTTGGGGTAAATTTATCACATGTATACCAGTTTGGGGTTTTTCAGGGTATTAACCCTTGATAATACTCTTTTTGCATTGTTCTATTCAGTTTTCACCTTATAGAGCTTCTTCCACACTTTTTATCGGATGACTGTTCCATTAAATTCATCATTTCCCGAAATGAAAATATAATATTAGTCGCTTTTGAGAGGTATCCAACGATTTGTTCTTTGTTTAGAAGTGAACTTTCAATCCTTCGGGAGAGAGAGACAGATTCAGTAACTTGCTCTTATAAACTTTTTGGTTCTGTATGAGCTGAAGCATCTGTGTCAGGAATTTGTTCCTCCTTTTTCTACTGCCTCCTGTACTTCTCCAATCATCTAACCTTATGTGAGTTGATTTCTCTACTTCCTAGGTTCTCTTGTCATACACACGAAAAAGCTTTAGTAGATAGTGAATAACCCGAAAACATTGCTTCATGTGATCTAGGATCAAATTTACCAAAATTTTTATACGCATTTTTCACAATATAATATTTGCAACCAAAAATACGAAAGTATATAATGTCCGGCCCCTTGTTTTGTAAAGTTGATAGGAGGTTTTCCTAAATCCCTTTTCTAAGCCCCAAAATTGGATTTTGGGCCCAATTTATGTGGGATCGAATGTGGGCTGTTGGGCCGCTATTCTAAACAGCCCAATAACTCCTACATCAACCTATATCACCAAGATCCAGAGCAAATTCACTCGCCACAATCAAATTAGTTAGTTCCAGTTCACGATGGATTCAATATCTGATCAAAACAGCATTAATCCAAGAAGAAGTCCTCCTTTTGTTTTCGGTCTTTGTGACTTAAACTTCATGTAGTGCGTGCCGGCCCTTTGGAAATATTGCTGGAGCTTTGGGGAAGAACAAGAAAATGCATATGAAGAAGCATGCGGGGTCCTGAGGATTCTCGAAGGCGAGCTCGAGGACAAGAAGTTCTTCGGAGGTAACAACCTCGGGTTTGTGGACGTCACCGCCAACTCCGTGGGACTCTGGATCGTAGTTATCCAAGAAGCTGGTGGGTTCAATATCCTAACTCCCGATAAATTTCCCCGGCTGTGCAAGTGGGCTGAAGAGTTTCGAAGTTGCCCGGTCGTCAAGGAAAATCTCCCTCCGAGAGACAGACTCTATGCCTTGTTCAAGGCCCGCTTCGAGAAGATCAGTGGCTCGAAGGATGCCGAATTAGCCTCGCGTCATTAGCTGAGACAGACTATTTGCATTCGCACGGACCGTTGGTAGGAAAAACCGTCTCCCCAAGCACTGTTATATGTACAGTTGCTTTGTGTGGTTTGGGTCATGCACCTAAATAAATCTTAACGATCCTTCATGTCATGCATTTGGATTAGAACTGGTTGATTCAAGTAGTATAGCAGTTAGTACATCTACATAATCTTAGTCCTTGGATGATATTGGCTGTGGAGTTACCTTTTAATGAATAAAATTCTGAGCATGCTCACATATTGTCATTGTTGTCTTTGAATGTCTTGTTTGCTCATAGAGGTTTTCAATTTAATGATGATCAACTACAATAAGGAGGTTTGTTCGTTTCCTTCATCGACTGAAGTCTGCAAAAAGAAGTGCTCAACTTCAAGCCCATAGCGTAACTATCTGGACTCGGTTTCAACTAATATAACCGATCTCATTGAGTTATGAGATAAACTATGTAGCATGACAGTCCGAGAAAACTGTAATTGAACGTTCATAACTTGGTTTAAAAAATAACAAGTTTGAAATATAAAGGAAAGGCAAGAGAACCAATGATGGCACGAGAGAACATTATATGATCCAACAATAACATATCTGTAAACAACTTTCTGGCCAAAATTCGAGCAAATCATTTGCGTACTTAAATGAGCAATTGGATTCAAGAATAAAGCAAATCTTTTCCATCCTTGAATCAGCAAATCACGTCCAAATCTACTTCAGCTTCCCTCCATCTAATACGCCCCATCAAGGCGTTTGTGAATAAATCAGCAATTTGATTTCGGGAGAAACATAAGCTGTTATAATTGGGCCATTTTCAAGTTTTCCACGAACTTATGCTGATCTGTCTCAATGTGTTTGGTACACTCATGAATTCAAACAAATCTATAGACCCGCTTGATTGGCATAGTGCAATTGAATGGGTTGTACGCCGTAACTATGAAAATCGGCTAGGAGACACTTCAGCCATTGACGATGTTGTCAGCATAAACGAAAAAAATGTAGATTGAACCGCTAAAACAATGTTTTGCAAATAAAGTATAATTGGTTTTAAATGTAAATTTTATCAGGGTTTGACCAAGAATTTGATCAAAACAAGATTATGCTAAGATTAAAGCTCTATCCGTTTTGGAAAATATGGCGTTTCTAGAAAATATTTTCCAAAAATTCATTTTTCAGGAAAATAAAAATATTCTCCGGCGATTCAACTGAAATTTGAAAATGAACTAAAATATATTTTCAACTATTCGGTATAGAAAATTCAATTGATTTTCCTCTGTGCACTCCTTTTTATCAATTTTTAAATTTTTTATAATTTTTTTTAAAAGTCAAAATTTTAATTAATTTTATTTTTTCCTCCTTCTCATTCTTGGTTGGTCGCAAGCCACAATGACATCGATGACCAGCAAAAGGAAAATTCGAGCTCGCCCAAGACCGTTGAGCCTCGAGCCCGCCGGCCTTAGGCTTTGCTAGATTAGCAAGCTAGAGCCTTGTGCTCGTCGATCTAGTGAGTGGCCAGTTTGAGCTCACTTATTGTCAATCGCCAGTCATCATTGTGGTCGGTGATTGGCCAAGAAAGAAGAATAAATGAAAAAGAGAAAAAAGAAAAAAATTTCAATTTCAATTTCAATTTTTTTTTTTTTTTAAAAAAAGAAAGAAAAAAGAAAGAGGTGGGGGCTCACAAGAATATGAGATAAGAGAGAGTGAATAAAGAAAATGTTTTCTCTTACTTTTTTTAATAGGTTGAAGTTTTCCCCTACTTGAAAAACGAAAAATATTTTTTCGGACCAATTCATTTTTTGTGAAATGAATGCCAGAAAATCTAGAAAATATTTTCTTGAAAGTGATTTTTGGTGAAGTAAATGAAGTCTACAATCTAAAGGAGGCCATGCTATGCAAGGGCTGTTCGACGATGCCCAATTCACTTAAATCGGACAACCCTTCTTATCACCTCAAACTGTGTCCCCATTCTAAAAATTTCATAAAGTTTGACGCAAGATTGATCAAGAATTGACTAAACGTTAACCGGCGAGACACAATACCCAAATCCACATCCAAAGAAATTCTTTCATACTCGTATTGTCACTTGTATGCGGCAGTAAAATTTCCTACCCTTCGGAACCGATCGCCTATTTTTCACAATGTCGGGAAGCTTACAATTTCTCAATTTCAATTACAGATCCGAAATCAATCAATTGCAAGCATCCCGATGCAACAAAATCGGATCAAACGGATGTTGGACGAGGGACTAATTGTTCGGTCAATTTTGGTCAAACTTTTCAATACCCAAGTGAAAGGTCCTAGAGTTTTTGATTTGACTAAAACTTTCTAGGCCTCTAAGTTATGATAAATAATGATTTTTGAAAATGATAAGTCACCAAAAAGACATACAGTTCATAAACCTATGCCTTAAGCCTCGGTGTGAGTTGAAATATTGAATTTGCGATTTAGTGATTGCACCTAACAATAGTAGTCTTTTTGAAAAGCTCTTCGTGGTGGATGGCAGATTGGTCTCTCTCAGAGCATGTCGAAACCACTAGAGATCGATCTTATAACTAACCCATAAGTAAATTTTGATATTTCAGTGTGTTAATTGTTACCAAAAAATATATTATTCAAGTGTAAATTTATTTTCAATTACTTGATCTCGTTAGTATGTTTTTAATTTATTCACTTTATTTCATTTTTGCTGATCAAAGGAAGAATTAAGGCAATGTGTTCATAAATTTAAAACGTTCTAGTCAACGAGTGTCATTGAAGCACCTATTATTTGTTAGGTTAATATCCTGAAAAACTCCAAACTGGTACATTTATAACAAATTTACCCCAAACTATTTTTGACGAAGCCAAAAACCCGAAACCGGTACACCTTTGACAAATTTACCCTAAGTTAATTTTTATTAAATTTTATTCTCAAATTATTAAGTTAAACGACACGTGACAGTTGACCAGTATACTAATTTAGGATTTTATACTCCGTTTGTCATAGTTTACAATTTTTGTGATTTTTTTGTGGTATTAATCCAATTTAGTAAATGGTATATTTGTCATAAATTTACCATTTTTGGGTTTTTTGCAGTCAAATAAATTAGTTTAGGATAAATTTGTCATAAATGTATCAGTTTAGGGTTTTTTATAGTCAGTCGGGGTAAATTTGTCACAGATATACCGGTTTGGGGTTTTTTATGGTCAAAAAAATAGTTTGGGATAAATTTGTCACAAGTAAACTTTCAGGGTATTAACCCTATTTGTTAAGCATATTAAATAACAAATAACTCACTTTTTAGAACGGTGAATTCCTGTAACACCGAGACAGTGGTTGCATTAACAATTGTAGTATTTTTTAATTAATTGGCTAACAGGTGTCTTCACTTGCGGGCATAGCCCATTTGAAAAGACTAAACTCAACATGTCCTATCAAGTTGTGTTCGGACTTAAAAAGATTACGTGGGATCTAAAAGATGGCTGGGGGAAAAATTAAAAAAAAATTAAAAAGATAAGTTTTTTTTTTTTTGTTAGTCCTACTCTATTCCTACTCTACACTCACTCTCGGACTTTTGCCCCCGCCTCTTGCCGGGCGTGGGAGTCGAAACCCACTCCCGAAAACTTACGCGTCCCCACCCCATTTCACGAGAAGGTGGGGATTTAACCTCACCTCCCCTTCCATGTTGGAAGGGTGGCCATCAAGAGGCGAACCCCGTGGTTAATTAAAATGATAAGTTAAGGAGTGCATTTGTTTCATAAAAAATAAATTAATTTGAAAATATTTTTTAAAAATGATTAGGGTTAATACCCTGAAAAATCCCAAACTGGTACACTTGTGACAAATTTACCCCAAACTATTTTTTTGACCACCAAAAACCCTAAACTGGTATACCTTTAACAAATTTACCCCAAACTAGTATACTTGTGATAAATTTACCATCTGTTAGTTTTCGTTAAATTTTATTATCAAATTATTAAGTTAAATGACACGTGACAATTGGATCGGTATACCAATTTAGGATTTTACGATCTGTTTGTCACAGTTTACAATTTTTGTGATTTTTTTGTGATATTAATACAATTTAGCATAGGGTATATTTGTCACAAATTTACCATTTTTGGGTTTTTGCAGTCGAATAAATTAGTTTGGGGTAAATTTGTTATAAATGTACCAATTTAGGGTTTTTTATAGTCGTCGGGGTAAATTTATCATAAGTATCTTAGGTTTGGAGTTTTTCTTGGTCAAAAAAATAGTTTGGGGTAAATTTGTCACAAGTGTCTTGGGTTTGGGGTTTTTCGGGTATTAACCCAAATGAGTATTTATATTATTTGTGAAAAATGAATTAATAAAAAATATTTCAATATTTAAATAGAAATTATTATTAATAGTATTATTTTTAGAAAAATATTTTTTAAATTATTAATTTTTGAAAAGTAAATGAAACTTTAAAAATGAAAATGAGAACGAAAAAATCTTGAACACTGACAAAGGTCACATCGCCCAATCCAATCTTGGTGACGATAAGTACTGGATAGTGAAGTAAGGCGATCAATCTTGTGTACCGAAAGGCTGATGCAGATCAACTAATTAACAAAGGATATCAGAAAACAACAATCTGGCATCTTCACTCCATCTCCCAAGTCTGGTGAACGGAATCTTGATTATCATGTTGAGCCCCGTGGTGCGATGTAGGGTCTTCATTTAGGTTCTTAATTGCTGAAAATAGTGAAAGTGCAACCAAATATTTATATGTGGATTTTAAAGTTTGGAGATTAAAAACATATTATGTGGGCCATCATTTAGGTCTTATTTCAAAGATTCTGGGCGTTTCACGTCCACTTAAAAGTATGTGAGAGTCGGAAGATTTGAAAGTACAATTTGCCAAATGACTCAACTTGTACTTGTTTCACCAAATATTAACATTATGGAAAAGTATTTCAAGAAAAAGATGCGACTTTCCTTGTGTTTGTTGAAGCTCCCCTCTCACACGTCAGGAGTCTACTCTCTAGCTTTAGCTTTCAGTCCAGGCCACCGTTTTCATGAAGACCCTTTATCCTCTTCAAATTAAATCCAGGCACTTATAGAGAATGATCATATATTCATAACATTATATGAGTTTTCTACCAACGTAACTCAGTCAACATCATGTGAGTTCTCTAAACCAAGTGAATCAGATAAAAAACAAAAGTGATAAGATTAAAAGATACTGAATGCGAGTAGTCTCAAATGTTGGCTATGAGAGTATCGTCACCAAAAATTTTTCTCTAGGGGAACAACCAATAACACAAATTTCCTGCACGACTTGACCTCAGCACTTTTAGGGAAAAGGAACTCCGATATTTACTTAAAATGTGTTCTCCAAAATTATAGGCCAACTCTGAGGCAATGTTATTGATATAAATATTCTATATATAACGTGCCATGATAGATAAATTAAGATACTGATGTAAGCTTTTCATGATCAAGGACATTGAGATCTAAATATACTTTCTATTGAGCCTATTCTCCTCCAAATATAAATTCAACGCTCAATAAGTTCATTGGGAGCCAAGGTTCACTCTTGAGTAATCATGCTCATCAATATTGTTCTCAATATTCCTAGCACTGTCCTTAGCTCAAATAGTATCTTGACTAGTTGAAGATTAAAGTGATTCTCTCTGAGCATAGTGGTCAAATACTCATTAAGAAGCACATAGAGCCCTTCTCCAACGGTTAGTATAAATTTCACATGATCATCTATGTCCATCTTTAGATGGAAAAAATGTAACAAATATGACTTATAGCGATGATCTAATATAGCAACAAAAAATAAAATAACACCGTAACACTTTTAGTGTTTTTGAACTTCTTTGGCATTGCCATCGCCATAAAACTAATAGCTTCATCCTTATTATTTCTCACATTTATCAAAGAAAACTGTATCTAGCATACTCCAAAGAAATATAAATTTGTTATGGCATATCTAACATTAGAAAAAAGAGTAAAAATATCATATAAAGAGAATCCAGCTCATGCAATTGACACGTGAGAAAGTTATAATCAAGTAAGTTCAAATGAGAAAACGCATGTTGAAACACAGGAGCACCTCAAAATTAGATATGGAGAGTTTTATTTAGTAGCTAAATCTTAAGGTACTAATTTACCGATCTTAAAAAATGATTGTGATATGTTGGATATCAAATTTCCCCTCTCTTTTTCATAAAATTTTACTACATTACTTCTTGCTCTATTCCTTGATTTGTGTTTCATGTTGGAGTTGAGCTAACTAAACAACTTTGTAATAGATTAGTGTTCCAAAAAAGAATAAATGTAATCATTTTTTAACATTGCTCTTGCTAGCATGTGTCTAAAACACAATTCGGTGGAATCGCATCATAGAAAATTGTCAACATTCGCCTCTAAATTGGGATAAGTACATAAATAACTCAACAAGTTTTTTATCACACGGTTGGCCATGTAATTTAGTTCTCATTACTTACACTTAGACCTTTTCCATGCCATCGTCATCTGTGAGTTTTTAAAATTCAGATCATACAATCACAGTGCTTCTTTTCAATCGTTTATCAAATGGAGTTATTTTCCTCATCCTCATAAACTAAATATGCAACTCTTCATCTCTTGGATTGGTAATTCAATATTTTTCTTGATTCTCATTAAATCTTGACATGTAAACTAGTTAATTAGAGAAAAGTTGAATTAGAACAAGTTGTATATTATGAGATATAAGATGACATGTTGTATTGCTGTCAAACACTAAATTAAACACTTGGTGGTGCTGATTCACATCCCTACCCGATTAGTCATAAACATCAAGATCTGTGAATAACGACATAACATATAGTTTCAACAGCACTGGAAATCAGAGTTCGGATTCCTACAAAGTAGCAAACGGCATTCACAAACATTTTAATATCCCCACCTAATAACTAATGGAAGCCGCAACGCTGGGAACTGAAAGAGTACAGTTTTATACTGAGAATCAAGGACGCACCTTTAATGGTCCCGAGCTTGGTGGAGAACGAAGGGAATACCTTTGGATAAAGATATGGCGCGACCCCATACAACTCGAAGAGTGAATGAAGAAGGTTGTGCCCGTGTGCGCAGGAACGATTGCTTACTTTCTTTGTATTTTTCTTTTGGTCGAAAAAATGTGTTCATTCGTTCATGGAAACGAACCCTAACAACGTTAGACAGGAGAGTTTCTGAACATGATATATTTAAAAAAGGTAAGGGGCGTAAAGATAACCAACTAGTGGGAAGAGTTTTGTTTCGATGGGCTTTAAATCCAATCAGAGAGATAGTAAACAACTTTTGCCATATCTGAATGGGCAAACAAGGTCCTGCAGTCTTCAATAATGCCGCTGACTGGATATTTCATAGGGCAGATCTACTTTCCCGTGCAGATTGGAAGCTTCTGGCAGGTACATTACAGGCCATCTCACGTGTGTTTCTTTCACTTTTTTTTTTTTGCAGAAATTGAATGCCCTCCTTCACAGCTTGGGCTTTGGCAACTTGCATCGAGAGAGCTCATACTTCCCTCATCCAGTAGCATGATGTTCGAATCACGAACGACACCAGCAATTGACGCCGCTGAGGCTTCGTTGGTCCATGAGCAACCAGTGTCGAGTTTGAGGGAACCTCTTGCCTTTGGAACCCACTACTCCGGTTTGGTTTCTGCACCAATCCTGCCTGGCTTCGAATTTTTGTTCCATCTAACAAAACTCTTAGTTAGATTGAGTGTGGTGTCAACGCTTGAAGTTGGATCAAGTGGGCGAGCCAAGAAAATGTGAGCATTTCATGATTTCCAAATTTTCCAGTGTTGCAGCTACCATCTCATTTGACGGAGAAATTAAGTTTGGATTGAAACACCCAAACACCCATTTTTCCATCCCGATTACGTTGAGTGGGCAAATGATATTTATTCGTGGGTGTGACCACACCTATTTTGTCTAGCTGTAGAGGAGGAGAGTATGCTCAATGGTTTTTGGAGATTGTGAACACAAAGGACAGATTGGGTCAGATAGGATCTGCTTCCTGTATAGATTTTCTCGCGTTGGGATTGCGCTCTTGCGCTCTAACTAATGCTCCATAGGAAGAATCTTAGTTTGAGGGGGAGGTTCCAGATTTTAGTCAATAAGTTTTTGGGTGTCTAGTAGGATATTGTTGCTTGGTTTGAGCTAATAAACGCAGCTATGGACCTCAGCCTGTTGTACCCACTCTTTACAGAATAAGATCCTGATCTGTTCTTTGCCCATACTAGTTTATCCGTACTTGGGTTCTAGCTAAGTGGAATAGACAGGATTTCTTCTTTCATGATATGGTCGTTGAAACTAGTATAAAGCTCCGGTTCCTTCCACACCTTAGCCCCCTGATCAATCAATCTACTTTCTTTGTATTTCCAAAATAGGTTTTCTAGAAACCCATTAAGATTCGATCTAGTTGAACATTAATTTTTTAAACCCACTTTCACTTGACTCTTTAAATGTTTGAACAACCCATGTCAACACCTAAATTTCACCTAAATTAATTAATTTAAAATAGCATTAAAGGTTAGGAATTAGTCACCAAAAAAAAAGGCAAAAAAATTATTATTATTAAAAAAAGAAAATGGTCGGGTCGGGCCGGATCCGGCCTTGGCCCGACCCTTTCCTTTCCTTTTCTCTTCCCCTTGCGCTGGGCCCAGCCCAGCCCCTTTTCTCCTTCAGCCCAGCCCGCGAACGAGCTGGTCGTCTCCCTCGGCTAGTCTTCGCGCAGACTTGCAGGTGGAGCAGGGAGAAAATATTGGGTACGTCTAACGTTCCAACGTGGCAAACGGGAAGGCACTGGGAAAGCAACACGCGTCCTCACGTGGGACCCACAAGCTGAGCGAAAATTTTGAAAATTTTGCATGCTGTAGCGTTCTTATGCACAGACCGACGCTTTCTCTCTCCCTTCCTCCGAATTCAAAATTTCACGTTCCCTCTGTTCGCTCTCTCCGTGGTCGCTCGCTTTCGCTCCGGCACTCGCTTGGGTGTCACTTCTTCGTTCTTTGCTCCGGCACTCGCTTAGTGCCCGACCATGCACGTCCGGTTCCGCTCGTTCTCCTCCGCCAGTTCTTCATCGCCTCGACAATCGAGTCCTTAGCTGCGAGCTCCTTCACCAGCTTCAAGACGCAACCCTCTCGAAGGACGACTTCAGGGTCGGGATCCGGTCGACGCCGTTCTTCACGTTGCTGACGCACCACGCCCGGATGAGCCGGAGGAGCGTGTGGTTCGGAGTGAGGCCGGAAGCCCTCGGCAGCGGCTGGTTAGGCGAGGTGGCGGCCGCGCCGTTGCTTTGGAGGACTTGGACAGCCACTTCTCGATGCTCTCGCACTCGTAGGTTATGCCCGTCACGGTCGACACGGGGCCCTCATGATCTGCGGGGATATTGGACAAAGGAAGTACCGAGGGATCTCGACGTCGCGGCCCTCCATGAATCAATGTGGCGACTCTCAGATTGAAGAGAGAGAGAGAGAGAATGTCTTGAAGTTGAAGTTGTTCTGTATATTTTCTAAAGATGGAGTTAATTATACGTGACATTCTTTTGGCGTCTGTACAGAGAGTGGAGTCATCCTGTTCAAATTTTTCATTTGGGGTGGATGGAGCTGCTCTTTATGGCGTCTGCATTCCTTCACTCTCCTCTGTCCTACTATTGCGGTTTCTTTTCTTGTTACTTTCTTTGTCCGTGTAATTCTTTGTATGTCGTTGAATATGTAAACATATAGAAGTCCAAGAACTCCATTTGTGAACTAAATACAACATGCTCGAAAACTTTTGTTCTAAGCATATCGGCTGGAGTATTTTCTTCGTGCCGTCTTCTCGAACTCATGAGCATTTCAGCGCAAGTTTGAAATAGTTGTATCTTGCAAGTTTTGTGCCTACGAGTCAAGTAACCTGTAGTAATCTTGATGTTTTTACTGGCTGTTCTTATGGTTGAGTTCATTGTGGGGGCTAATGATATCCTGGCACAATTCAATTCAAGCGAAAATAGTGCTTTTTTTTTTTTTTTTTTTTGTATCTTATGCTGGATTTAGTTCATCAATGATGAAGTTGAGTTTTGTTTGCACCAGTCTACCATACGGTGTACCTCTGTTGAAGTCCTCATTCCACAATCTCTTCATTTTAAGGAATATGAAATCCAAACGAGGATTTCTCTTGAATTCTTTTGGGCAAGAAAAGAATTGTCAATCAAAGCAAAATCAAATTTTTGTTTGTCTATGGTAAGAAAATCAAACTTTTAATTGCAACTACTAATCGGTATTAAGAATTGGTAAAAAAGGAGCCAAAAATGCGAAACCAGAACATTGAACTCTAAGAGAAAAGGCAAAGCCAATTGTAACAAGCAAAACAAGGATGCGATTTTCCTGCAGTTTCAATCTCGACCCAAAAAAAAAAATCCCTAAAACAATCAAACAAGACTTAAAAGTTCCAGAAAAAAACGTAAAACACTCTCCAATCAAACCGGAACCCACAAGATTTGCCTAGTTAAACTTTTTGCAAGCCACAACTTGCAGTTCATGATAACTCCATCTTTAGAAAATATACAGAACAACTTCAACTTCAAGACATTCTCTCTCTCTCTCTCTTCAATCCGAGAGTCGCCACATCGATTCATGGAGGGCCGCGACGTCGAGATCCTCGGTACTTCCTTTGTCCAATATCCCTGCAGATCATGAGGGCCTCCGTGTCGATCGTGACGGGCATAACCTACGAGCGCGAGAGCATCGAGAAGTGGCTGTCCAAGTCCTCCAGCAACGGCGCGGCCGCCACCTGCCTAACCAGCCGCTGCCGAGGGCTTCCGGCCTCACTCCGAACCACACGCTCCTCCGGCTCATCGGGCGTGGTGCGTCGGCAACGTGAAGAACGGCGTCGGCCGGATCCCGACCACGAAGTCGTCCTTCGAGAGGGTTGCGTCTTTGAAGCTGGTGAAGGAGCTCGCGGTGAGCACTCGATTGTCGAGGCGATGAAGAACGGCGGAGGAGAACGAGCGAACCGGACGTGCATGGTCGGGCACCGAGCGAGTGCGGAGCAAAGAACGAAGAAGTGACACCCAAGCGAGTGCCGGAGCGAAAGCGGCGACCACGGGAGAGAGCGAACGGGGAGGGAACGTGAAATTTTGAATTCGGAGGAAGGGAGAGAGAAAGCGTCGGTGCGTGCATAAGAACGCTACAGCATGCAAAACTTTCAAAATTTCCGCTCAGCTTGTGGGTCCCACGTGAGGACGCGTGTCGCTTTCCCAGTGCCTTCCCGTTTGCCACGTTGGAACGTTAGACGTACCCAATATTTTCTCGTGGAGCAGGGGGATTGGTGGCAGGCGAGCGGCGTGATCCACGGGTCGGGGGTGCAGTCCAGTCGGCAAGCTGGCAGCTGCAGAGGCCATGCGCGCTTGCTGGCCGAACATAAAACCGGAGGAGAGGACAGAGAACGAGGGGGAATCGGCACAAAAAAAAACCCCAAGCCGAGAGCGAGCGAGAGAAGGAGAGGGGAGAGAAGAGAGCGCATAGAGAGAGAAGGAGAGGAGGAGGAGTCCCCCTTGAGCCGTCGACCGCTGCCGGAGCCTCCGATCGCCTTCAACTCCGCTGGAAATCAGGTAGGCACTTCACCAAACACCTGGCGTGCATAGTGGCGTATCAAGTCGGCCGGAGCTCCTCCGACCGATTCGAGCGAGCTCCGGCCCCTCTGTCGGTTCCGTTATGTTCCTTGAACTCCGGTAGGTTTCCTTAGGTCGACGGATCCGCGCTCGGGCCTCGGCCGAGCCGAAATCTCTTAGTCCCATTAGTGCACATTACCCATTTATCGAGATGCCCCGCCAAAAACGAGCTTCGCCGTCCCTGACTTCAACCTGATCCTTCGACCGGAGCACCCTCGTCTAGCCGGAGACCGCCCGCGTCGTTTGCTGTCGCCGTCTACCCTGTCGCGACCGGGCGGATCGCGGCGCAGGAGCCGCGGGCCGACGGAATGCCGTCCTCGACCGACACCCCGCCACCGCCGCCGAGGCCCTCGACCTCAGGGGTCGAGCCGCCCTTCCTCCGCCTAGCCGAAGCGGAGCGGCCGTGCCTTGATCGGAAACCCCCGGGGCCGCCCGCAGCCGTGTTTTCCCCGGTCGCGACCGAGTGTTCGCGAACTGGGGGACGCGGGCTGAGCTGGGCTGGATTGCGAATCCGGCCCGCTCAGCCCCTCTTGCTGGAGATGGGGCCTACCGCAGAGGGCCCTTTTCGCAAAGGGGTTGGGCCCGTTGAACGGGCCCAACGGCAATTAATTGAAGGCCCGACCATTGTTTGGTCGGGCCTTCCTCTTTTCGGGCAGGCCAACCGGCCCGCCCTCCAACCAGACCGAACCCGGGTCCGGTCGGAGCCTCGCCGATAGGGCCGAACAAAGTTGGGTTGACCGGACCGGACCCGGTCCGGCCCGAAAAAAATATATTATATATATATTTTTATTTTTTTGAAAAATTTAATTTAATTTTTTAAAATTTCAAAATTTCAAAAATGGTAGGCTTTGGTTAGAAATTACTATGTATTGCATGTTTAGTGTAATTAGGCCTTTATTTACTTGTATATTGATTACATTGTATGTTTAGTTTGCATATTTAATTATGTTGAATTGCACGTGTTTAATTTTACTGCAATGAGGATTTTCGTAGTTATGATTATTATTTTAATTATTGTACATTTGCATGATCATCTCATATGTTAGTGGATAGTATGAAATCAATCCGAACTACTTGCCAAAAATCATTTTGCTAAAATGAACAAGATTAGTTATTGAAATAGCACTAATTGGTCAATTAGTGTAATCAAATCCCTAACCCTAAATTTTCTGATTGCATAGGAAGTGAGGTGTACCTCATACCTCATTTGGTTTCTAGCCGACTCCAATAGGCTAGTGGCGATTCCTTTTATGCAAAATTTCTTAAAAATATCCCAACATCACACGGGGTATGCCCACGCCTAATCATAGGCCTTAGGCCCGTCCTTTAGGCAATATCTCTAAACCCGTTCCCTCCTTCCGAGGGGAGGTCATGACAAACCCATATACAACATGATCCTAAAATATGAGTAAAAAATGTTATCCATGATCTATTTTGAAACCTCTAAGTCATAGTGCTAAATTATAGGTTCGTGTGGAAACTTTTGGGACCAAAGACTAAGTCGCGTGTGTCCTTGATCAGTAAAGGTATCTCGGGTAAGTGAGAAACGCTTAGAAAGGGGTAGTCTATATCAGGTCCCTGAGATGGGAGGTCCATCGAGGTGGGAACACATCCATGGCTGCCATTACCAGAGCATGGACTAAAGAGGGATTCTTGGAGGAGACCTTGTATCGTGGAATCTGATGCAGCACCGTTCGCTAGTCAAATAGCGAACCAACTGGACCAGCTGAGTCTTGGTCGAGTCATTTTTTAATAGCAGTACTCACAAAACTTTGTCATTTTCTTATAATTCAGTTTGGTGCGGTGTCTTTTCAACCAATTTGCTTATTTTATGGCCAGTGCGTACTCGAGCCACCAACTCCACAATTTTGTAGCATTTTCTTTCACCGGCGTGCGCTGTCTCACTAAGGATTCTTCTCTAAAATTGAACCTTTTAAGAAGCCAAAGAAAATCAAGTGACTCTCGCAAGTTCTTACTTAGGTAAAGCACAAGAAGAGTGTTCTCAGTGTGTGTGAGTGTTTGGACAGATGGAGGAAGAATTGAAGCTATTGGGTATGTGGGGAAGCCTGTATAGCCGGCGAGTTGAGATGGCTTTGAAGATCAAAAGGGTCAAATACGAGTACTTAGAGCAGGAGATATTCCACAATAAGAGTGCTTTGCTTCTCAAGTACAACCCAGTGCACAAAAAGGTACCCGTGCTTGTCCACAATGGCAAACCCATTGCGGAGTCTCAGATGATTCTCGAGTACATTGACGAGACATGGAAGGACAACCCAATTTTGCCACAAGATCCATACGAGAGAGCGATGGCTCGTTTCTGGGCTAAGTTCGTGGATGAAAAGGTAATAATCTCGCCCTATATTTGAGCTTGATGCTCTCTGTAACCTACTCATTTAGGTCACGTTAACACTTATTATGCAAAAGTTGAAGTGGACACCAGAGGTTTACTGAGCCAAGCAGAGCAAGAGTTGGAAGAAGAAATTAGTTCATCATCTGTGAAAATAGGGAAACTGGCCAGGCGTGATGATGGTAAGGTAGTTTTGGCATAAACTGTGGTATTGACTTTGATTTGTGTGGAAGACCTTGAAAAGTATCGAGATTCGATACTGTGAATTATGACAGGTTAAAGCTAAATCTTAGGCTTGGTATATTTGGGTTTTGAAAGACTAAGGGTGCACATGATAATCATTTTATTTTTATTCAAGAACTATTTTTCTAGAACAAAAATCCATTTGGTAATTTTTTTTTAATTTTTGGAATAGATTTCTACTTCAAAAATAAGTTTGGAATAGAAATCAAAAGTAAAATTTTTTTACTTTCTATTTCTAAAACAAAAATAAGAAATGAAAAACTATTCTCATTATTTGTCTTCACTATTAGTCAGTTGTTCATATGTTGTTGCTGACCGCCATTCGCCATTTGTTGCCGTTGCTGAAAGAGAGAAATTTTATGTCATTATCTAACGAATTTCTATTTTAGGAATATAAATTTTGTGTTATTACCAAATGCGTATTTTTACTTAAAAACTCATTCAAGAATAAAAATAGAAAAATAGAAAAATCTAATTCTCTTTTAGAAATCAATTTCTAATTAAAATGGTTATCATTCGCGTCCTAAGCATTCACAAGTCAACAAGTATTGACAATTCAGCCGTTCACATGTTTGAGGAACACTAAGCCCACACTAAAGCTTGCAGTAGAGCACATGGACATCCCATAATTTCAAATTGTAATATTGCAATTGATATTTGTTAAAACATCACGCGTGCACTAAATGAATCCATAATTCTTTTTCATGTTTGAATTAGTGATTGTCTTAAAATGTCCTCGTATATCTAGTCTTGATATACAAAATTATATGCGTTTTCCTAACATCATGAATATACTTCCCAAAATGAATAATCATCACATAAATCGTATAATATTAAAAAGGTAACAAAGTCATAATCCTTCTAATCAATGCAATAGTCCTCATCTTATTGAGGAGGGATGTGACGTCATGTCCTCCGAGCAATGGCTTCCGTGACTTCTTTGACATGACAATCTCAGAAGGGCTGTATTGCATCATCGCATGATTTGAGAATATATTTCACAAGAGTAAAAGCCGGGGATTCGTTACATTCTAAGTACAAAGATATTTAAGACTTGAATTTCCAATGTAGTCTTCCTCTCAATAATGATAATTCTTGACTTCGATCACCATGAAAGTCTAAATTTTTGAGTTACAATAGGTGACCACAATTTCTCTCGCTAGATTCATTCATGATCACAAGTCATTTGATCAAGAAAATTTTGCTCTTTCCGTTGTGAACAGTGTGTGCCAGCTCTCTGGAAGTCCTGCATGAGCGTAGGGCCCGATAGGGAAAAGGCGCAGGAGGAAGCATGTGAACTCTTGAGCACTCTTGAAGGTGAGCTCAAGGGCAAGAAGTTCTTCGGAGGCGAGAACATCGGGTTCGTCGACATCGTGGGCGACGTCCTCGCGTACTGGGTTGGAGTCCTCCAAGAAGCGGTCGGGGTCGACGTCTTGACCGAGGACAAGTTCCCCGTGCTGTGCAGATGGGCCGAAGACTTTCGGAATTGCCCGGTCGTGAAGGAGAATCTGCCTCCAAGGGACAAGCTCTTGGCCTTCTTCAAGACTCAATCCGAGATGTTAAATAGCCTTCAGAAAAATGAAGTCCACGAGTTTTGGGTCATCCTTGGGTCGTAGTGTGATTGGGTTCTCGTGTTCGAGTCAGGGCTTTTTAATAGTAAAAAAGCTGACACCAGTATAGTGTTTCAGGAGTCTTGCATCTTGATAGTGATGGCCCGCGATAATCATGGTTTAATCAAGCATCAATTTGCTGTAATTTCGGTGTTTTTCGTGCCATATATGTCCTATTTACTGAATAAATTAAGTTGAAAATGCCTTTTTTCCTTCATGGGCATGATGAGCGGATCAACTGGTCTGAGGAGCTCTTACCAAAAACTCAAGAATGTGCATCGGATTTGGTATTCGCATTTTAAGGCCCATTTTCCTAAGTTAATTCTACTTTGGGAGTTCACGAAAAGCTAATGATAATTGTTGTACTCTACGGGAACCGTTAAACCTGGGAAATCTATTCCTACGGAATGCCACCACCCTACCATATAAACAAATTGGCCCAATTTTCTTAAAAAGTGAGGTTAATATTACGAAAAATTTCAAACTAGTATATTTAAAATAAATTTATTTCAAATTAATTTTTTGATCACAAAAAATTATAAATTGTTACATATTTGATAAATTTACTCCAAACCGGTACGATCGTGATAAATTTACTCTCTATTAATTTCCATTAAATTTTATCATTAAATTACTGAGTTGGATGATACGTGACAGTTTGGAATTTTACTCCGTTTATCACAGTTGTGTCAATTTTATATTTTTTTGTGATATTAATTTAATTCAATAGAATGTATAGTTGTCACAAATATACTAATTTGGAATTTTTGACAGTCAAAAAATTAGTTTGAAGGTAAATTTATCACAAGTGTACTGATTTACGATTTTTATGTTATTTGGGGTAATTTATCATAAGTGTACAAGTTTAAGTTTTTTAATGATCAAAAACTTAATTTGGGACAATTTTACCATAAGTTTACCAATTTGAGATTTTTCGTGATATTAATCCTAAAAAGTATCGAGTATTGAGTTTCGCTCATATCTCAATTTGGGGAGGCACTTTCTTTTTTTATTTCTCATAAAGAAACACCAACTTTAAATTGGATCCTAATACTAATCCTAACTTTTTTTTGTTGAATAAAAAAGCACTAATGTTGGTCCAAACCTTTACTTATCCCATAAAAAAAAGCCTTAACTTTTAGTCAATATCCAAATCTTGCTTGCGTCAAATTTCTGACTAATGGTGTCATTATAAATTTGACATCTTTAGAAAAAAAAAAAAAAACTTAACTGGGTCAAAGTTGGATATAGATTGAAAATTTATACTTTTTTATGAGACATAAAATTTTAGGTCATAATTGGACCTCCACTTAAAGTTGATAATTTTATGAGGAAAAAAAAAAGATGACTAGAATTAGGACATGCCCTAAAGCTGACGCTTTTTTATAAGACAAAAATCAAGTTCAAGCCCAAAAATTGAGACTCGACCTAAAGTGGGTGCGTTTTAAGAGAATCAGGCCTAAATATATTATACAAAATACTTTCACAATACCTTATTGGATGATGAGTTTAGCATCAGGAACTTGTCACAAAGGTTTTGAAATCAAAGAATGGGAAAATTTCAAATGAAAGTTTGAAATTAAGTCATTTTCTCAAAAAATTGCATAATATGTACAATGTTGCAAATAAGGCCTAAGCTCACCGGTCAATGAGTATATGACTTTTCCGATGATTAGAATGAGGGTTTTTTTTCCAAAAAAATTTAAATAAAAAAGAAAAGCCTTAAAGTTTATAAAATTAAAAATCCGATCGTTGGTTCTCGAGGAACAAAACGAAGATTGAGATCGTAACGGAGTGCTGCTCGCGCGACCCGCAGCTGCGACGTGCGACTGGGCGGCGGGGGCGGCATGTGAAGGGTGAGGGATTTTGAACGAAACTAGAAGAAAAACCTACTCCTACTAATCGGGATTCTGTTTCTCTCCCACACCCGATTCCTTCAACTGCCCCGGAAATCAATCATCGCCCACCTCTTAACTCATGCAACCATTCTCCAAAAGAAACAAACCATCGCACCCATTTCGTGCATTGATACTGCATTTCCATTCCCATTCTTGTTTCCTCCCTTTGCGTTGAATCGATTTCGATTATGGGTCTCCAATCCCTCTTCCGAAGGAAGAAACCCATTTCACCGTCGGCTACGGGAGGCTCCTCATTGCTGACCCGGTCCTCGTCGATGGGCTCACGGTCCCAGATCGAGTAGCTGGAGCAGGTGTTCGAGAAGTTGGACGCCAACGGAGATGGCAAGAACTCTGCATCGGAGCTGGCTCCATCACGAGCTTCCTCGGCCACCCAATGACAGATGAGGAAAAACACCAAGATGATCCGCGAGGTCGGCTAAAAGAATGTGGCAGGTGTAATGATTTAATTTTTCTTTTTATTCAAAAAGGTTTGGACAAAAATGCCCTTGTTCTGATTGCTGGAAATGTCACATGCTTGCCACTCGGCAAGTATTTGACCAGCCAAAGAGTTTAAGGTCTCATTTAAGATTGAATTAGACACTTCAACCCTTATATGAAGTAGTGTCCACTCTGAACCATTTTTTGAAAAAAAATCACTCTAGTTCAAAGTCCTTATTTGAAATAATTAAAAAAAATTACCAACAAAATCCAAAGATGAATTATCACTGAAAATTTTCATTCAAGACAAGTTCTAATTTTTTTGTAATGCGTTTCAATATCATTATCGCTTATTAGTGTTAATGGAATTTGTTGAATTAGAGGCCAATATGTAAATGGATTGTGGATTTCGTACAAGTAACCGTCATTAAAACAACGAAAGCAGAAGATGGTTAATAATCTTTTTTACATGTACTAGTTACTTCACTCACTTTAAGCAATTGTCCTCATGCACGTTTTACCCTCTCCAACGGCGATTAGGGTAACCTAATCACAAAACTTCCTACAAAAAGACAGAAATCGAGAAACACGGTATTCGATTTTTAGTAGGAACATGTGGGAGAACTTTGTTGCTTTTATCTGAGGCATGGTTGATATGACATACCCTTCATCCTCTACTTTTTCACATGATCTTGATTGGAAGCTTGAGTACGAATATGACGAGTCTCCGTTTCTCTCTCAATCTCATCCTTCGATCAAGCCCAAATCTTTTCCTTCGAACAAGTCTAGATCATTTTCTTCAAGAAGCGCAGTAGATAAGTCTCTGTTCTCTCTGTCAATCTTTTCCTCCGAGCCCTAATTTCCTAATTGAAAACAAATTGAGCCCTAATTTCCCTATTTTTCTCCAATTGCTGACTATTGAAAAAAAAAAAAAAAACTGGTCATTTTGGTCCTTAATGTGACATGGATGTAATGCACAAGTGGAATGACATGTTGGACCTTTAATGGCATCATTGGACAAAAGATTAACAAGGAGCAGATTCGGATATCGATTGAGAATTTGTGATTTTTTATAAGATGAGAAAAGGTTTGGATTAAAATTTAGACCCGACCTAAAGTCAGTACTTTGTAAGGGAATTGGGTCTAATTCAAGTGTAACAAACTCATATATATGAAATTAAAAGTTACCAGACAAATGAGTCATTACTTATCTTATTTTATAATTTTTCTGTTTACAAGTAACATAGTGGGACAAAGTTCACATGGGATTTGACCTAAAAATAAAAGGTTCGCATAGAATGAGAAAAACGCTAAAAGTAGAGATTGTACAGCTCAACAAGCCAAAAGGGAAAGCTAGAAGGCTTCAATTTTAGTAAAATTAAGTTTATAAAACATATTGCTTGACCACATCCATCCGATTTGGACCTCGACATTATGCCTTGTTACAATAGAGTCCCACGTTGAATGGGCGTGCACAAAATAAGTGATATATAGCTTAGCAGCAACAACAACAAAAAAGAAGAAATTCTCTGAAGTTTCTCGTTTAATGTGTTGGTTCTACTTCCAAATTCGCTGCTCATCTTGTGAATTGAGTGGAAAAAGAAGGAAAGTACAATGGTTGGAAAAATCTGGAGGAAAGCATTCTCCCTTTAGTGGTGGAAAATGGAGTTAAGGATGAACATAAGTGAACGGGTGTTACAACAACTAAAGTAACCCCTCTAAAAATGCGCTTACTCATTGACATCGTGGACGAAACTTGCATTTATAATTTTGATTGTTATCATAAGCATGCCCAATTTATGAAAATCATGACTATTATACAATCACAAAGGACAATATATTTTTGAAATTTTATCTCTACTCTATTGTTATTTTGTGGGTCCAAACCAGATAAAGGAATTGGTGGGGTCATGTCTGCAACCATTTTGGCTAAAACATGTCTTTTTCTAGGTACCAAAACTACTCCCTCCCTCTCCTTCTCTATTTATTTATCATCTCATCATGTTTTGTCCAAGGGTGGTGAGGGGTGCATGTGATCCTTTATTGATGATGTTTTGAGGAAAATCTGAAATTTGATTTTTTATGTACAAGGGCGAGGTGCTTGGTTCATTCAAGTCTTGGAAGGAAATGATCAAAAGACAGATAGGAAGGAAAATCATGTGCTTGAGAATTGATAAAAGGTTGGAATTATGTCATGACAAGCTTGACCAGTTTTGCACAAAAGTAGGCATAGCAAAACATCGCATTGTTGCTGACACATTGCATTATTACCAACGCACCATAGCTGCATAGAGTTGCTAAACTGATGAATGAGATTATATTAGAGTGAGGTCATTCTTTGCTCTCCAATGCTAAATTAGGTTAAGATTTCTAAGCCAAAGCAATGAAAACCACTTATTGGTTAGTGAACAAATCATCATCGCCAACATTTGGAAAACTCCTAAGGAAACGTGGTTGGTTAAGCCTACTAATTACATTGATTGAGAGTATTCAATTGCCTTGCTTATGCTCGTGTGACTAATGGTTTACTAGAGTCAAAGGTAAGTAAGTGGATATTCCTAAGCTATACACATGGGGTGATAGGATACAAGCTGTGATCCTTATCTTTTACAAATCTACTATGTTCCATAAGAGGAGCGGGGGATTATTTGCAGAGATCCAAATATTGTTCAGAACTAGGAGGAGCTTTAGGGAGAGCCTGGATATGTTCAAAGCATATAGTAGGTATGATAGCGTGTGCGAAATCACTTGGTTCTATTTTAGTTGACAATTGTTTTGGGGTTACAGTTGATGCAACTACAAGATGGTCAATGAAGGTTGGTGAGATATAGAGCAGCATTTGTATGCAAATATTGAAGTAAATAATTTGGGTTTAGTAGAGCCAACTTCAAATATGCAAATGCAAAGAGTAAAGAGTGTCGGAATATTGTGAGTGACTTGGAGGAGTTACGTTAGACAAGTGTCTAGATGCTTCAACACGTAGTCGATAGATTATGTATGCACCCAACTTGCCACATATCATAAATTGTCTAAACTGTTGCCGTTTACTTGGATGGAGGTGGAGCACTTGCTCCATGCTTCACATGCTAGTACTGTTCGTTATTTGAATTATGTCATGGTAGTATTAGGCTTGATCCATCGCATACAATCACGAGAATATATATGGTTAATCCAAATGTGCATTATGATGCTGTGAAATGGATTAGGGGCAACAAACATTAGTACATATTTCGAAGGATGTAGTTCAAATAGTGTGACCATATTTGGGTTTGCAAGCCTGGTCACACAAAAAACCTAAAGGATGGCCAAAAGTTGAGCAGCTATGTCTTTCCTTCTATCAATTGTGCTGTGAGTTGGAAGCCATCGTTAAGAGACAGAATGGAGGCCAAAAACACAGTGACATTGAAATGAGTCAAAGAGGCGATGTGGTCTAATGACTTAATTAGTGACGCCGATGCAGTATATCCGGTTATGCGGTATATTAGGTTGATGTGGTGTTCAATGTAATCTAGAGATATTGCTAGTTCATTGGTGAGCGATATTGTGAAGAAGCTTGCAGCGGAGAATCTTGTGGACATGTGGATCAAGCTCATTCCTCGAGACAAGACCAAGCTTAGCTTGGGCTTGATTGATGTTTATGATAATTGAGTGCCCGTCAAGGCATTGAGAGAGTTGACATGGATAATGAGTACTATGACTTGGTCCAAATGTTGAGAAAGGGTAAAAATTGTTGAGTGTTATATTCCGTTGCTACGTCCATGATGAGGTGCAATTAAGGCATCAGTTCATCTTGATGTGATGTGATTGAGAAGGATCTTTTGAAGGGATATGAATAGTTATCTTTTAAAGAAAGTATAAATAGGATGACTTCATAAGATAACTGACTAATGACAATAGAACGTTTTAGAAAAGAACGTCTTTTCTTGCTCTCTCACTCTATCAAAAGTGAACAAACAAAAGGCTTTCACTTTTACTTCGAGAAGACAATCGGCATTAACGCTGTAGAACGTGAATACTTTCCTTGTGATTGTATTTGGACCATCATGAAGTCATATCTTCCATTGTTCATTTGTGATTCAACGTACATTCCTAGGTAATTCATTCATTGCGCATCAAAAGAGGTTAACTGTTTCTTCCGCCGATTTTTCTTCCATATGTCTTGAGTTTGAATAAAATTCCTTTTTTGAGTAGGTTTCCTAAACAAATTTCCTATTTTGGATAGGAGTAGTATATGTAAAAGATAGATTTCTACTGTAATATCAAACACAGTGAAGCAAACAAGATAAGCACTGGATTTTTTCTTGGCGAATTTTCAAGAGTGAATTCTCTGTGAACTGTGAGTTAATATTTGTGGCTTTGTTTTGGGTGTAATGTAAGTTTGGAAAACACTTAAGCAAGTATGTAGATTCATGGTGGATTCCTTGCGATTGGCTCTCCCTATGGAGTAGATACATATACTCAGACGAAATAATGTAAATCTTTAGTGTTCTTTATATTTTTTGTTATTTATTTGATAATTTCCTTCTCTCATATTTGACTTAAATTGCAAGATATATCGATATCCGCGTTAGTTGTATCGCAGCAATCATCACCACAAAATTAATAGTTTTCTTTTCAAATTACTTGATATACCTAATCCCAATTGACAAGTTGCTCGTCGAGCTAAAAATAATGGAGCTGAAGCCATCATATGTCACGACTTTGTCCATTTTAATAATTCTGTACCCGCTGAGTAGTGCATCCGACGACCCCAGCCTCTATATTGAATAATTTCTCTTTGTGGGTGATATATCAAAGATCAGTTCAGCCAATCTTCTTCTTTGTCGGTCAATAAGTCTTCGAAACGCCCACTGAAAAATATATTAGTATTACTTTGTCTAAACAACATCCACCATTAAGTCAGGGAACCGCTCACTCTAGGATTTTGCAGCATTGACTTTAACTGAACAACATCGATGTCGATGGGCTAGCTTACGCGCTAAGGAATCATCTCTGAAATGGAACCCTACAAGGAGCCGACGGAAAAACAAGCGACTCTCACACGTTCTTACTTAGCCACTACATAAGAAGAGTGTTTGTGCACGAGTCGTGAGAGAGTGGATGACCGTGTTCGGATAGATGGGTGAAGAATTGAAGCTATTGGGTGCATGGGGGAGCCCCTTAGCTGGCTAGTCGATATAGCTCTAAAGATCATATTCAGAGATCATAGGTGTTGAATATGAGTACTCGGAAGAGGATGTATTCCGCAACAAGAGCGCTACATTTCTCAAGTACAACCCCGTGCACAAGAAGGTACCCGTGCTCATCCACAATGGCAAACCCATCGTGAAGTCTCACGTGATTCTTGAGTACATTGATGAGACATGGAAGGACTGTTAGATGCAAATTGCGTAACCCCAAGAATATGCATAATTGAGTAGAAAGATTAACGCATCTGTTTTGGGATTCATTGTTCTTGAAGCAGAAGCGGAAACACAATGTTCCAAGCGCAAGTCATTCTCCTCTATTGCCCTCCGTATCACTGGCTCAATGAAGCGGCCCCCCTCATGTGTAATGTTAGGTAAACGCCCCTTAGGTGAGGATGCAGGTGAGAATTAGGGTTAGGAGAGACTTGAGCACTATTTATAGAGTTTCCAGCCAGTCCCTCTCATTACGGGTCAGGCTCAACTCGGCCCACACTAGTCAGCCCATATTAGACTAATTAAGAAACATTCTATCTCACCTTAGACCAATCCCCGTAAAACGGTAAACGTTAAACGGTAAATTACAATATCAATTAATGTAGTCCACAATTAGAAAAACTCTTACATTCTCCCACTTGGACTATATTAATTGAAATCGTACTGTATGTGTGCACATTGGTCCAGGGATAATTCTTAATAGTCAATCATATCCCATAAAGTCTTAAACATCGAATCATGGCGGTAACTGCATGTATACACACAGAGCCTTCCATGGTCATGAATGTTCTCAACTTTATTGATATGGATTTAATATGGTAGTATGGTAAATGGATAACATCTCTCATAGTGAGACCCCATTTGTCAGTCACCATTCTCTTAACTTTAGGCGTCACAAAAACTTGTGCCACTAGAGAATGCTTTATGGTTCCAATGAACCCACATATGTCTTGTCCTTATGGTTAACATTTCTTTATGTATCACAAGACATATGCACAAGGCTAATAACCGGATGCCCGGATGCCCCTAGCCTTCACTCAAGGTTTATACAATACCTTTGAGATCTTCAACTATATATATCAAAGTGTTACTAAATTGTAACAAAACAGATGTAAACTTTATTCAAGGAAAAATAAAACACAGCTCCCACTAAATAACAGCATTTCAAGATGCTCCTAGGCCCATACTAATGAAATGTCGATAAAAAACACACGGGCGTAGGCCTTTAGTTAGTGGATCTGCAATCATATCATCTGTAGGAATATAATCTACTACAACGTCACCATTCTGTACTGATTCCTTAAGAGTCAAAAACTTGACCTCCATGTGTTTAGAACCCTTGAGACTTCTATTGTTATTAATAAACAACACTACAAAATTATTGTCACAATATAGCTGTATGGGTCTATCCACAAAATCAAAAACTGATAACTCCCTAATGAGGTTTCAGAGCCAAATAGCTTGAGTGGTATTTGAAAAACATACTACAAACTCCGCTTGCATGATAGAAGAAGATAAGGAATTCTGTTTTTCGCTCTTCCATAATACTGCACCTCCTACCAACATAAATATGTACCCTATCGTTGACTTCTTATCATCTTGACAACCAACAAAATCTGCATCTGAATAGCCTACTAGTTGCAAGTCTGGAACATGTCTATACATCGGCATATAATCTTTTGTTCTCTTTAAGTATCTTAAAACCTTCTTGACAGCAACCCAGTGATCGTGTCCTAGATATGACTGATATCTGCCTAGAAGCCCCGTTGCAAAAGCAATATCTGGCCTAGTGCAAACTTGAGCATACATGATGCTTCCAAGCACACTAGCATAAGGTACATCCTTCATTTGAGCTTTCTCAAAATCTGAATTAGGGCATTGTGAAAGACTCAATTTATCACCCTTAACAACATGAGTAATTCCTGGTTTGCAATCCTACATATTGAATCTTTCTAAAACGCGATCAATATACACCCTCTGAGATAAACCCAATAAAACGGCATGAGCGATCCCTATGGATCTTAATGCCAAGAACAAAAGACGCCTCACCAAGGTCTTTCATATTAAAATTTTTCGATAACATCCGCTTTGTCTCATGTAGTAAACCAATGTCACTACTAGCAAGCAAGATATCATCTATATAAAGTATGAGAAAAATATATTTCCTCCCACTGACCTTGGTGTATATACACTGATCTACTTTGTTCTCAATAAATCCGAATGAAGTAACAACACTATGAAACTTAAAATACCACTGTTTTGAAGCTTGCTTAAGGCCATAAATAGACTTTTTCAATCTACAAACAAGCTTACCTGAGTCATCTGCTACAAAACCTTCAGACTGCACCATATAAACCTCCTCATCAAGGTCTCCATTTAGAAAAGCAGTTTTAACATCCATCTGGTGTAACTCCATATCGTAATAAGCTATTAATGCTAAGATCACTCTAAAAGAATCTTTAGAAGAAACTGGAGAAAATGTTGCTTCATAATCTATTCCTTCTCTTTGAGTGAAACCCTTAGCTACTAGTCTGGCTTTAAACTTTTCAATCTTTCCTTTGGAATCCCTTTTAGTCTTGAATATCCATTTGCAACCAATAGGTTTACAACCTTCAGGCAATTCAACAAGCTCCCGAACACCATTATGTTTCATAGATTGCATCTCATCTTTCATCGCATCTAACCATAAATCTGATTGATGACATGAGATGACATCAGTATAAGTCACAGGATCAACAACACGGCTTATATCATAATCATGATATCCCAGGTAAACTAGATAGTTTAGTGGTATAGCTGAACGTCTTTCTCTAGTTGATCTTCTGAGTGGAGCTACTTCAACCTCATTCTGAATTTGAGGGGCTTGAGGAATTTCATCAGGAACTGTCTCAACAATAGGATCGTGTGCCACAACAAGCTCAATTTGTGGCGCAAGAGGCTCCATAATTGTCTGCACAGGATGAGACAGAGATCCAGTAATCCCCACCATACTATCATCTTCGATAGCTTGTGAGCAACTACCATTTTCAGCTACATCAAATTCCATAAATTTTGCAGTCTGAGATTCCACAATTCTTGTACCTCCATTAGGGTTATAAAACCGATACCCCTTTGAATGATCTGGGTAAGACACGAAGTAATACCGAGTAGTTTTGGAATCCAGCTTACTCAATGTTGGATTATATAATTTCACTTCTGCTAGACATCTCCAAACTTTAAGATGATTCAAGCTAGGTTTACGTCCAGTCCACAACTCAAAAGGAGTTAATGGAACTGCTTTAGTAGGAACGTCGATTTAGAATATAAAGAGATGTTTTCAAAGCTTCTCCCCACAGAAAATTAGGTAAATTGGTCCTACTAATCATACTTCTCATCATGTCCATAAGAGTACGATTCCGCCTTTCAGCTACACAATTTTTATTTGAATCATAAAACATGGAAATAATATTACTCTTTATTTCAAAAGAGTATCCACACATGTCCAAACAAGACATATAAACTAAATTCCGCCTAAAAGAATGTATGTAAAAAGTGTTTTTTAACACCATCCGAAAACTAGAATCTAAAATCAAAACAACATCTCCTACGAACTCAACGTCAACTCTAACGCTGTTTCCAACAGTGAGCTTTGATTCATCCTGATTTAGCGTCCTTCGATTTATGAATCCTTGAATGGTAAATGCAACATGATTAGTTGCACTACTATCTAACCACCAGGAATTGGTCGAAACTTTAGATAGATTGGATTCATAAACAAATGCCAAAGAATCATTACCTTTAGGCTCTCTCTTATTTCTCTTAAACAACCAAGCCTTAAACTTACTGCAACGTTTCTTCACGTGTCCTCTCTCCCTACAAAATTAGCAAAGAACACCATCCTTCTTGGTGAATGCTTTCTGAGGACCCAGAGTGTTAGAAGGACCTGCACCTTCAGAATTTCCTTTGTTGTTGGAAGGACCAGCAATTTCTGAATTGCCTTTGTGGGTATAGTTCTTCAACTTCTTACCCTTGTCACTAGCAAAACTATAAGCATAAAGAGCAATATATCCTTTATCTTTCATCAATTTCTCTTCCTCTGCCACCAACCTTGCAATCAAGTCATTAATAGACCAGGTTTCATCTTGGGAACTATAATTGGTCTTGATAATCCCAAAATCTGGAGGAAGAGTATTTAGAGCTTGATGGACAATGCAAGCGGTAGGAATTTCAACATTGAGAGCCTGAAGCTTTGTCTGTAAATCAACTATCCTCAAAACATAATTTCTAACTCCACCATAACCATCATACGTCATAGTAAAAAGTGTTTGCATGTGTGTTCCTATCTTAGCATTAGGTGAGATACGGTTTCTAGCCATCAAAGCTTCCATCATCTGCCTAGCATTGCAGTCTGCAGGCAAACCACTTTTCAAGTGTTCCTGAATGGAACGCTTCATGGATAGCAAGCAAATTTTATTGCTCTTTTCCCATACATCAAAATTTGCTTTTTAAGCCTCTGTACTCTCGGTAGTCAAATCTGCCGGCCGATCAGTAGTAAGAGCCATATGAACATCTGCCATCTCCATAGCAAACAGAAAATCCTCTCTCCATCTCTTAAAATTCGAACCAGTAAGAATCTCAATGGTGACGGAGTTACCATTTACAGAAAATGTGACTGAAAAACACGCAGTATATATAATTAGCATCATGTGAGTATTGTGTAACTTGACGTACAAGTACACATCTAGAAAGTTACATGCAAAATCACATAATCACCTTTGAGCAGAATACATGACATGCAATTGTACACTCCCCATATAATAAGGGTTATGAGAATATATTCCAATCTTCGTGAATTCATCACCTTTGGGCATATGAACCATTAGGATCGGTCACTCCTCCACGACACTATCATATATCCCTCCATGAACTAATACACAATCACCTCTTTTGGGAGTATAACTATGCATTAGACCAGGAGACATCCCAATCAATATACGATATCCCAATTTCTCAAACCCAATCAAGTGTGCCACTTTGGCGATCACAACTCAATTGAATCTTTGAAATTCTCTCATACCAGGGATATAATTTTTACATTTCACATACACCATATATATGTGATTTAAGTTTAGTGATAGGGGCATCATATCACTCAAATCACATGCTATACTAATTACACTGCCTTATTCATTAATAAAATACAATAAAGTTTAATTTTTATTAATGAATCACACTTTTATAATGTTTATGTGATAACATATCAGTAACCCAACACGTGTATTTCCAAAAACACAGAGAATACAAGAAAAGTACGCAAAAATACACTAAAAATTCACGTATTTAGGGCTTTGCATGTATTTTCTCATCCATAAAATCATCAAACATGCAAAATAAATTCACCACAAGATAGAGGACGGCCATACTAATCCAGTGCCGCCAGCCACACGCCGAGCGGAGGCTCCACGCGCCCACAAGCACCGCCTCAGTGCACGGCGCGTGAAGCTCACGCGCGTCGCGCGTTTGACGCCCAGGCGGTGCGTGGCCGCGTGTGGGTGCGCGTGCGGCCTCCTCCGGCAACGCGCCGCCGACCTTCATGCTTGTCTCGTCGAGCCCAATCCGAATATAAAATTTAATTTAATTTTTATTGAACGAAAAATCTCGAAAATCTCAAATTATGGCAAGATCCGCACTAATTAGGGCTAATCCGTACAAATTAGGGCAAAATCAATTGCGTTCAAGTTCTAAGGTTATGGAGGCTCTGATACCACATGTTAGACGCAAATTGCGTAACCCCAAGATCCCCATAACTAGAACAAGAATACGCATAATTGAGTAGAAAGATTAACGCACATGTTTTGGGATCCATTGTTCTTGAAACGGAAGCGGAAACACAATGTTCCAAGTGCAAGTCATTCTCCTCTATTACCCTCTGTATCACTGGCTCAATGAGGCGGCCCCCTTCACGTGCAGCGTTAGGTAAACACCCCTTAGGTAAGGATACAGATGAGAATTAGGGTTAGAGGAGAGACTTGAGCACTATTTATAGAGTTTCCAGCCAGTCCCTCTAATTACGGGCTAGGCTCAACTCGGCCCACACTAACCAGCCCATATTAGACTAATTAAGAAACCTTCTATCTCACCTTAGACCAAACCCCGAAAAACAGTCAACGTTAAATGGTAAATTACAATATCAATGAATGTAGTCCACAATTAGAAAAACTCTTACAAGGACAACCCGGTCTTACCGTGAGATCCGTACGAGAGAGCGATGGCCCATTTCTAGGCTAAGTTTATCAATGAAAACGTAATCATTCTCATCTCAAAATTAAGCTTGATGTGCTCTGTAATGTATTGATGGGTTGTGTGTTGACAATTAATATGCAAAAGTTGAAGTGAACACCAGAGGTTTAATGAGCCAAGCAGAGTTAAGAGCTGGAAGACATTATTAGTTCATTGCGGGATAAATGGGGTTGTCTTTGACTGGTGTGGAAGACATTGAAAAGTGCGAGATTGAAAACTGTGGAGTATGTTAGGCTAAGCTGAATCTTAGGCTCGAGTACTTGGTAGTGCCTGTATTTGCTGGGTATACATTTGGGTTTTTGAAGGGCTAAGCTTTTGAAAAGTCAATAAGTATGTCTAAAAACAATTTCTATAATCAAATCCTTCACTTGTCTGAGCAACACTGATCCTACGCTAAAGCTTGCTCTAGCGCACATGGGCATATTGCATATCCAATCCCTAAGATTGTAATTTAATATTCATGAGCGACTGACTGAATTTATCATCCCTTTTTTAATGTCTGGACTAGTGATTGTCTTAAAAGTAACCTAATACATCTAGTCTTAAAGGGAAAAAGAAGATGCACGTTCTTAAAATCATGAACATATTTGAGAAGGAAGGAAATCATATCGGGAGTCATAGACCCCGATGATAAAATGGTAATATAGTCATTATTGACAACCTCGAAAGAACGATATTGCATTTGCATAAGATTCAAGATTATATTGCACAAAAGAGAAAAAGTCAAGGATTTATTGCATTATGGGTACAAACATAATTGCGGCTCAAATTTTTTATGCAATCTTCCTTTCAATGATAATAATAATTTCAGACTTTGATCACCGCTAGAGTCTAAGTCTTTGAGTTACAATTGGTGACCACAACCTTCAGTAGATCATTTCACCATAAAAAATATGTTCTTTCCACTGTAAACAGTGCATGCAAACCCTCTGGAAATCCTGCACAAGCGTTGGGGGCGAAAGGGAAAAGGTGCATGAGGAAGCACGTCAGCTTTTGGGCACTCTCGAAGGCGAGCTCAAGGGCAAGAAGTTCTTCGGAGGAAAAATTGTCGGGTTTGTCGACATCATGACCAAATTCATCGGATACTGGGTCAGAGTCATCCAAGAAGCGGTCGGGGCCGACGTCATGACTGAGAACGAGTTCCCGTTGCTGTGCAAGTGGGCTGAAGAGTTTTGGAACTGCCTGGTCATTAAGGAGAATCTTCCTCAAAGCGACAGGCTCTTGGCCTTCATCAAGGTACAAGCCGAGAAGATAACTAACTTTTATAAGAGTAAAGCGTGAGTTTTGGGTTATCCTTGGGTCGTGGTTTGATCGGGTTCTTTGTGTTTGCGTCACGTCCTTTTTTGTTGTAATAAGGCTGATTTGAATGGTGTTTTAGGAGTCTGTTCCTTCTCAATAGTGATGGTCCGTGATAATGACGAATCATGGTTTGACTAAGCATCAATATACTGTGAGTTTTATGAAATGAGTGAAAATTCAAAATGCTTTTTTCTTCTTGTGCATGATTGATCAACAAGCCTGATAAGGTCTTATTTTCTTGGACAAAAAACTTCGAGTTTGTACAAAGAAATCGCAAGCTCTTAAGAAGCGATATCCACAAGGAATTGGTAGCACTACGCGGTCTAAGAGGATGGAATTCACCTCATGGAGTCACATGTATCTTTTACCCAATGGAGCCTTTGGTGCTAAATGATGACATTGAATGATAGGTTTTATCACAATTACTCGAAACTATTTCTTTAATAGATGATAATATTAAACATGAAAAATCACACGGCAATACAGTAAATGATAATTTAAAATAATTTAAGATACATTATAACATTTAGGCTCCGTTTGTTTCCCGAAAAATAATTCTCAAGAAGATATTTTCTAGATTTTCTGGCGTTCATTTCATGGAAAATGAATTTTTTGGAGAAAATGTTTTTCATAAAAGGAAAAAGTCTTCTAAATTAGGAGAAATGCTTTTATTTTGGAAATGTGGAAAACATTTTCCTCACTTGTCTCTTTTATCTCATACCTCTACAAATCCTCACTTCCTCCCCTCCTTTCTTTTTCTTCTTTTCTTTTTTTATTCGAATTATTTTTTAATTATTTTTTCTTTTTTTATTCAAATTATTTTTAATTTCCTTTTTTTCTATTTCTTTTTTTTTATTTCTTATCTTTTTTTTTCTTGGCTAGTCGTTGGCTGTTGCTAGGCGAACCTCGAACTCGTTGATCTCAAGCTCGTACTCTGCACTCTTGCTTATATTTTCATTTATTTACTCTACCCCGTAGTTGTACATTGTTCAAGCAAATAGTTCTACATGCTTTGCTTCTTTTTTCTTTTGTTTATTAAAACACAAAAGACGTAGGGAGAGAACATGCCACTCAATTAGAAGATTCTCATGAGGACTATACATGCTTTGCTTCTTTTCTCTTTTGCTTCTTTTAAAATCCATACGAACATTTTTTAGAGTAGATGAGCATTTGGCGACAATGAGGGAACAAAGATATGAAGTAAGTTTGCCTAGATTTAAAGGCAAGTTCATATTTGATGGATTTATAGGTCAGTAAATGATGCATGCCTAAGTGGTGAAGTTTTAAAAAATATTTTCCTTATCGAACACCGGAAAGTATTTTCCGAAACATTTTTAGGTTTTAGCCAAACACTAGAAATATTGTCATTTTCCTAGAAAATAACTTCTAGAAAAATATTTTTCGGAAATAACCCATTTTCCACGAAATGAACGGACTCTTAATGTAACTATTTACTTCTTTTAATTATTGGTAACAAGGTACAAACAACACATAATTCTTTGATCCATTCTCCCTCAGTATTTACATAGAGCCAATCAAGAATTCTAAGATATACTAATGCTAATAAGTGCATCAAAGCTGCAATTATGGATTCTCCCTAGAAGGCCGTAAACCATGAGCATATACATTGACGATGATTAACACATTTTGTTGTGCTATTGATGTTTATACTTGCCTAAAAGAGAAATTTATATGGCTTCAACTTTATTGAAATCAATGATATATACCATTTCACTTATTCACAAGCATTTTATACAGACTTCGACAATGGGCCTTATCAAAGTAGAATCCCACGTCAAAATGAGTGGGCATGAAATATGGGGAGAAGTGTTCAAAAAATCCTAAACCTTTTGCATTTGTGCCAATTTAGTCCTAAACTTATTTTTTATATTAATTTAGTCCTAAACCTTTTTACTCAGTGCTGATTCAGTCCCTTCCTGCCAATTTTGGTCAGATTTTACTATCGGATGACATAACCCAATCAATGCTAATGTTGACAACTTTTAATAATATTTTAATATTTTTGAATTTTTTATTCTTTTTCTTTTTTTCTTCTCTCCTCCTTCCTCCAATCGACCTCAATCGACCTCGCCGGCCACTAGCAAGCCTCGCCGACCACCTATCCTATGCCCTAATCCAGGCCTTGTTTCACTCGTTGTAATTGAATTCTAGCACATAAGAAGAGCCAATTTGGTTCCTATTCGTTATTAGATACGAGATGAGATGTCGATTCTTTTCATGCAACCTATTCTTGCATACGCAATTGGTGTCATTAATCAATTTATCTACTCCTAATCAAGTAGATGTCGAAGAATTGATCCTTAAATCTTCAAATTCTCATCCTTTGACTTAACGGACGTCAAATGGAATTAGCAGCAAGGATGGCTTTACAACTCCTGGCCCTTGCTTGCTGGACCCTCTCTGCCAACATCTCCTCCTTAACCACCGCTCTCACCATCACGAGGTCCATCTCCATCGGCTTCCTCTGCCTATACACTGCCACCTCCTCCCTTGACCTTTTATACCACCATCCCTCCCCCTCGCCACCCCCCCTGCGGGGGGACCCTCTCGCCAGCAGGTTTACCAACTTGGAACACCCTCCTTATTGTTGGAAAAAGTATCAGAATACATAAAATAATAATAATGATTGGAAATACATTACAAAAGATTAGAAAATAAAATGAAATGTCTTAGGCGTGCAAACACTGTCCTTAAGGATAATTCTGCCCTTCGAAGTACGAAACTCGGTGCGTAAGGCTTCGGCAGCTTTCTTCCCAAGATACAACAGACCTTTTTCTATACTCCGCACTGAATATTAGAAGGAAACAAAACAACTTTTATGTATAACCCAGCAAAAAGAAAAGGAAATATGTGAGAACATATTGTATCTACTAAGATTGTGGTTTGAAGTTTAATTTATATTTAAACAAGGAAAAGAGAGAGCCGTTAGGAGATCATCATAAATCAATTGGTAATTAAAAAGATGATCGTTATAAAATAGCGAAGTGTTTATGAAGTAATAAATCAAAAGTTATAAAGTCGTTAGATGACTGTTATACAATCATTAAAAAGCCGTTATATGACCATTGAAAAAGCCGTTACAAAAATGATGACTTTCATGATGATTATAATTTCTAATAAATATTTCAAAACTACTGAAAATCCAATAATCCCCCACATATTTTAGAAAGTTTTGACAAGAAAATAGAATAATGCTGGGTTATTGGAGAGTAATGCATTGGAATTGGTACTTGTTAGGCTATGAACCAACCCTAGAAAGAATGAAATATAATTCACGAAATCATTGGTGAAGTTTGAAACTTCTATGAACCAAGAATTTCCTTTTGTAAATTATAATTTTCACCAATTACATTACACTCTCACAAACTTTGTTGTTCAATGTGGTTTTGCGCTAATAGGCCATGCGCATGCTTGGTTTTATTCATAAGTGCTTTAGAGATTTTCGACAAAAATTCTCATAGGAGCGGCCCCACTCCACACTTATATAGGATATTCCATCAAGTGTACATTGCAGATTAATACACCACCAATAATGGCTATGGAATTTCATTAAAAGCTTAGCTCAACCTCTTTTTCCTTGCAATTTTGCACTATTTTCACCTTAGGAGGGACAATAATTTTTTACAATGCACTAGATCAACAAATGACTTGTTATTACCCATATGAACCTAATTTCTGGGATCGCCAATCACATAGGTTGGGTTACTATCATTGTTGATTTTCTTTAGTTGGCTTGTCCCATTCCCCTCGATGTATAGTCAGAGGATTGGCCAAAATCCATTTCCGACTTCATATAATCAATGGACATAATTCCATCATTAAGAAATTGCTTTATCACGTCATCCTTCAATCAGATGTGTCCATTTTTACCATTGAAAATTTATCATTGCAATGGTTATTGCCACTTGGCAATCACAATACTTAGACACATAAGGTGTCAATTTATTCCCAAAGGAATATCTGCTAAGAGTTTCTCAACTACTTAGCCTTATTTTCATATATGAGTGAGAAGAATTTTCTCTTTTTCTCAAGAACTTGAATAGTTCTTAATTTACCAAAAAAATAGTGAATATTTTCTTCTCCTTCTCCCATTGGAGCTTAAGAGGATAAGGCATTTTGTTTACACATATATGCCTGGCAGCACTTGAGTCTACCACCCATAATTTCGATTAGCCATATATTGGCATGGGAATGACCATAATAATTACTTAATCAAATCATCTGCTTCAACCAAGTCGACTTTTGGTTTAGTAGGATTGCCATTTCCCCCACCGATTTGTTTTTATTTCCAAGCTATATCACATCCACAAAGGTGAATATATATCCATTAATGGATTTTGTCTCATCTGAATTTGAAATCTAGTTACATCATTGTATCCTTCTAATACAATGGGGAATCCACTATATAAAATGCCTTAATTAGATCATAGCGAGGCATCCTAGACAATGAAGAACATATAGCTTTTAGCCATGCCCCATTTCATATCAACTACAAAATAATCTAGATGAATGAGACATTGCTAGCAATGAGAATATCAATGAGGAGCAAAACAGCCCATGGCTAGAGCCCATAACATGTACATACATTCACCATGTCACAACAAGTGATACAACATGTATAAACATCGTATCAAACATACAGATATGCATGTTCATGTTATGTTCATGTTATAAAACAAAATAATGCCCATTATATTAAATATGACGGTGAATCTTTTCAACAACCATCCAAAGCTAATGTACACAAACATGACAGTAAATAAAACTCAGAATATTCATGTGATATGCACATGCTAGATGCCAAAAGAAATAACAAAAATTTCCGTCAACTTGGCATTACATGATTTAAGATTGCCCCCCATAAAATTCATTTGCCATTTTACCGAATCTGACTCTCCACTAGGAAAAAGAAGATTTGCAAGATGATAATCGAATTAGGAGTTCAAGCTTTTTAGATACCATTAGGAGTTGGCTAGTCAAATAGACTTGCAGAAACGGTGGTGATGTATATGGTGTAGCATGATGATGAACAATAAGCAGCAAATAGGTACAAATCAAGTTTGCACTTCATTACCTTTACCAACTTGGTAATCACACTAATAAATGAAGAAACATTCTTAGACAATCCGAAGAAACAGTTTAAAGCAAGCAAAGACAGAAAGCAATATTCATCCTAGATCGCTACACAATATGGTAATTATAAAGTTTACTTTTGTCTTTCTCCCCTAATAAGCAACTAAGTTTTCTTATACTGATCAAATATCACCATTACAATTTTCTCACTGTTCTTATTTGGGTTAAATTAGTATACAATTTTACATAAAGAATTTCCAACTTTGCATAGAATGCCAAAAGCTTTCACCTCAAACACATGTTAATCCACGACACAAACCAAGATCACTAGCCCAAAAGCTTTCATCTCAAGCACCAACAACGTAGCCAACAGAATAAGAACACAAGTCCGAAAAAGAGAATGCCTACACAAGCTAAACAGCCACCGGATTCAACCAACTAAAACTTCTCATTACACTCGAATCTCAAAGAAGCGAAACAATCCCAAAAGTTTCAGATCGAATGCCACAAGACGTGCAATGCACATTATATCATAACAATCCAAACATGCATGGCCCAATTGTTGGAAAAATCTTCTTAAAGTGTTTTGAAGCTGACAAAACGTTTCCATCAGTCTAGTCTGAAGGCTTGCAAGACTCTGCTATTTAAAGTCTGAAGACCTCCGGACTGCCAGACTCAAGACTCAAAGTCTATCCTCATTGACAGTCTTTAATTCGTTGAAGAAAGGTTATCCAGAACTGGATGTTTCGTTAAGGATTTAACCTTATCAACTGGAGAAGATCTCATGGCTGGAAAAGACATAACGGAGTCTTTTGATTGATCGAAGATTGACTCGACAATTGAAAGATCCGGTGATTGACTAAGTATTAATGAAAGGTTCTACTTATGGAAACCGAGATCCTAATTGTATGGGCGAACGGGATTGATGGGCTATCTACACATTCCTTTAATAGCTCGGATAATCTTCATAATTGATTCCGTCCAACGGGTAGATTGGAGGAATTCCTTTGGTAAGTGCCAACGGGTATGATGGCATAAAGGAGTATATAAGGAAGATGTTCTCGGTGTATTGAAAAGCGTGAAAGAGAAGAATTCCAAAGTCTCGAAGCTCCTTTTTGTTTAGACAATTCCTTTGAGCGAATACTTGTATACAAAAGAGAGTCTATATTTGTGAGAAATCTTGAGGAGGTGTGGTAGAATATCTACACTGTGGAATCAAGGCAAAGCTGTGCTGTAACATCTCTTTGTTCATAGTGGAATCCAGCCAATAGGCTGTCAGTGAAGAAAAGTGGACATAGGCTTGAAACAAGCCAAACCACTATACATCGCGTGTTCAATTTTCTCTTCTCTCAATCTTAATTGGATTACCGCCTGTCTCAAATCTATTAACTGTCGAGTATTGTGCAATTATTAAGAAAAATCCTTTATATACCTATTCACCTCCCTCTAGGTGCTTATACTAGATATCTCACCAATCAGCCCCACATTCATAGGATCGTACAGTCAATCAAACAATTCAAAGATGAAAACAAAGCATCGTTAACCAAACCAAAGTATTGCCCTTCGAGGATAAAATCAAGATTTACCAAAATTTACCTGATAAATTGGCTAGAAACACAATGTCACAAGCATTCTTAGAGACTACCTCCAAATTAAATACCACGTAAATCCAGCATCAAATGGAATTGATCATACTAAAAGTGAAATTCCAAAGACTGGCTAATGAATTCATCAGTGAAAAATATAAAGTCACTGAGTGCCCCAAACTCCATTCCTAGATGCATGCTTACCAAATAATAATTACAAACTTGAGAGAGAAAACACTAACAAACATCCGCCTTCCTATCGGAAAGACATAGATGATGAAGTTTCAAAGAACAATTTTACCTAGCGCTTGATAACCTTACCAAAATGATCAAAAACTCTTTTTCTTTAATGCTCAGCAATATCGCACGGCAAACCATCCACGAATATGCAAAACTTGTCCTTCACCATCTCCAAATCCTTGTTCAATTCCAAGGTCGGTGGAAGCACCAGCAATTCCAACTTCAAAAGCTTTAAGGCAATTATCCTTAAGATTGTTGGAAAAAGTATTAGAATACATAAAATAATAATAATTATTAAAAATACATTACAAAAGATTAGAAAATAAAATGAAATATCCGAGGCGTGCAAACACTGTCCTTAAGGATAATTCTACCCCTCGAAGTACGAAACTTGGTGCGTAAGGCTTCAGTAGCTATCATCCCAAGATACAACAGACCTTCTTCTATACTCTGCACTGAATATTAGAAGGAAACAGAACAACTTTTGTGTATAACCCAGCAAAAAGAAAAGGAAATATGTGAGAACATATTGTATCTACTAAGATTGTGGTTTGAAGTTTAATTTATATTTAAACAAGGAAAAGAGAGAGCGTTAGGAGATCATCATAAATCAATTGGTAATTAAAAAGATGACCGTTATAAAATAATGAAGAGTTTATGAAGTAATAAATCAAAAGTTATAAAGCCGTTAGACAACTGTTATACAACCATTAGAAAAGTCATTATATGACCGTTGAAAAAGCCTTTACAAAAATGATGACTTTCATGACAATCATAATTTCTAATAAATATTTCAAAATTACTTAAATATCCAACACTTATCAGCCCCTCCAGCTTCGCCAGCAAGGCCACCATGGTGTCACCCTTTGTCTTCAATGTGTCGATTTCCCATCCTAAAAAAAATGTAGGGAATTAGGGTTTAGTTTAGAGGTTTTGGAAATAAGGGATATTTGGATATTGAGTTTGAACAATTTCGGACAAAAATGGCCCCTTTCATGGCACAAATAATGGCGTGACATGCGTGTAATCGTCGTCCGGCGAAAATTTGTGCCGCCAGTGCAATGGCGGTTAATCGAGATAAAGTCACCAGCTCCAGGAGCTATTTGAAAGCACCATTATGAGGATACTTCGAGAAAAAAGTCCCATTTCAAGGATTCTTTGAAATTTTCCCGATGTAGTACATGGTTAAGAATCTTTCCTACTCGCTTTACGCAGCTATTCTCATCCACATTTAATTCTCTTCAACCGCGATTAGGGTCACTTTAATCGCAAAACTTCGTACAAAGAGATGAAAATTGAGATGGCAACGTCGAATTTTCATTAAAAACATTTGTGGACAATTTTGTTGTTTTCGTTTGAGTCATAGTGAATAACAAACCGTTGATCCTCTATTTTTCACGTGATCTTGATTGGGAGCTTGAGAAAGAAAATGTCTTTTTTTTTTCTTTTCTGTTGACGAGAGGGTTGTTTCGGTCTTCGGCCAATTGGTTTCCCAGGAATGAAATCCCTATTAGTCTATAACCCAATTGAGTCATGGATTTTTAAATGGCCCACAAGGAATTAATAAAACTCCTCAAACAGGGGATAGAACTCGCAACTTGGAGTCACGTGCTCGAGCCATGTCCTTTATCAAGCGGAGCCAACCCCTAAGAAGATGGAATTATAATTCGTACTGAATGACATATTCTACCACAATTACAGAAATATCATTTATTAACCTGATAATAACATCAAACATGCAAAATCACATGATGATAAGATAATCTATATAATATGGGAATATTGAAAGCACAGTATAGTTTTAATAACAGTCGTCTTTTTCTGCTCTTGGGAGAGATAGAAGAGTAGTTTACGGGTTGGGTAAGCATGCGGGGTTGGTGAAATCTGATAATCGATTGGCTTTAGAAAGGCTTATTCGTCTCTTCGAACGGAGCCCAGGTTGAATTCGCCCCCGGGTTTCCTTTTGTATACTATGTATAACCTCCTAATAAGATGAACAACAAAGAAAGAATATCCTAAGTAATTCTCAATGATGGGACATTTAATCAAAGTGCTCCGCTTAACCTAACGATGCACGTACAATGTGCAACCCTTTGGCCCATACCCTTTATCCTCAGCCGCACCCATGCTCTGCATTCGAACACTAGGAACCGGTTCAAGCACCCGGGTCCTAGGGGCTGGTCGTTGGGGACCCAACCTCGACGACCAACGACCAGGCCTGAGCCCAACAACCAAACCCCAGCCACCAGGCTCCTAGGTCTAAGTGTCGAGATTGTTGGTCTAAGTTTGTAAATCAAGCACCGGAGCATGATCACCCAATATGATTTTGTAGCAGCAAAGATCAAATAGTATTCTGGAAAATAGTATTCAGTTTTTTTGAAACAAGTTATTTTCGTGATTCTAAGCATAGATGTATTACTGATTTAAAAAAAAAAAATCCTTTTTTTTCCGCACTATTCAAACATTAAAAAAAATAAAGAAAATATTTTTGTGAAACAAACGAAACCAGCCTCGGTTTAAATAACTATCGTGTCCTTAGTAACTTTCTTGACCCCATCTCAGCCCTCTCCTGCCTGCCGGTGCAAGTGGAGTACCACTAGAAAATTAGGAGTTGTTTTGGAAAATGACTTCATATGTCTAATCTCAATTAAATGACACCATCCTATGATAAAACGTAGAAGTTTGCGAAACGAACGAAACTAGCCACCGTTTAAATAACTATCGTGTCTCGAGTAACTTTCTTAACCCCATGTAACCCCCCCTCCCCCCGGCCGGGGGGCACCTGCCGGTGCAAGTGGAGTACCACTAGAAAATTAGGAGTTGTCTTGGAAAATGACTTCATATGTCTAATATTAATTAAATCACGCCATCCTATGATAACATTTTGTCAGTTTTTTATAATTCTGTCCACATTGAATAGTGTACTAGACTATACCTACCTCTAAATTGAATGTTTCTCATGGTGTGCCATGTATCAAAATTCAGTTCGGCCAATATGCTCTATTCTTGGCCAATATAAGTCTTGAACCACCAACTCCAGTATTTTGCGTCATCGACTTTTACCAAACAACATCGACGTTGATGCGCTGTCTTAAGCGCTAAGAAAATTTCGTTAGGGCTGTGTTTGTTTGAGTGGAAAAAAAAATTATGCAATTTAATTTTCTAAACTTTCACGCCTTTGGTTTGCTGAAAATAATTAGTTAATAGAAAACCATTTATAGTTAGAAAAGGGAAAAGTTTCAAAAAGTCATAAACCTATTATATTTTTGCCAATTTAATCTTAAACATTTAAATTGATGCCAATTAAGTCCTAAACCTTTTAATAGTACCAAATTAGTCTTAAACCTTTTTAAACTAATGCTAATTCAATACTAAAGCTTATCACTTAGTGCCAATTCAGTCCTTCCGACTAATTTTGGTCGGATTTTGCTAGCATAGATCTTGGTTGACTTATGTGACACCACTAGCTCTAACATGGACAATTTAAATAATTTTTTAAAATTGAAAATTTAAATAATTTAATATTAAACCTTTTAATATTGACTTATGTGGCACCACTGACTTATGTTTGAAAGAAAATTTGAAATTAAGAATTTAATGGGGGAAAAACTTTGGGTTACGAAGCATCAAGATGTGGGCATTATTAACAATCCAATGTTTGGCCAATGCATTGGATGGTGAAAATGAGTTGCCAATTATAATGAAAGCCTCTAAGAGGGTAGAGTTAATGGAAAGAGCAAATAGTATAATCCTGTTAAATTTGTCGGATGAGGTTTTAATAGAGGTTGCTAAGGAGAAGGATACCGCAGCATTATAGGCAAAACTTTAGGCACTCTATGTAAAGAAAGGTTTGAACAATCACCTATACATGTTGAAGTTGATGTTTCAATTTAGATATATTAAAGGTACATCTATCAGAACCCACCTAGATGAATTTAATAAACTCATGATGGATTTGAAGAATGTCGGTAAGATATTTGATGATGAAAAACAGGACATGATGTTGTTAGCCTCTTTATCGGATTCATGAGAGCACTTTACTAATTCATTATTGCAGGAAAATACTACAATTACCTCAGAAGATGTAAAGTCCACCTTATTCCCTAAGGAGTGGCAGAGAAAGTTGCGAGATGACGGTCTGACACAAAAAGTAGCACAAGCATTGACGATTCGGGATAGAGAACAACATCAAGGGCCTAGTAGTAGCAGATGTAAAAACAAGTTGATACCACGTCATAGAAAGTCCAAAGGATGCGTGCAGTGCTTTGAGTGTCACGAGGAGAGGCACATCATGAGAGGTTGTCCGAAGCGGAGGAATAAAGGTGATAGGCAGAATGCCACAAGCAGTGTGGCAAACGTTGTCGAGGGGAGCAACAGTCATGCAGAAGCTATTTTATGTGTGACTACTACCTCGTCAGAAGAAAAATTAGTGCTAGATTCGGGGTGTTTTTATCATATGACGCCTCATAAGAATTGATTTACTACTTACCAAACCGTAGATTGTGGTAGAGTTCTTTTGGGTAATAACGCAGTTTGTAAGGTTGTGGGGATAAGGACAATTCGAATTTGGATGCACAGTGGTGTGGTGCATACATTAACAGATGTGAGGCATGTACTAGAACTCAAGAATAATCTTATTTCTCTAGAGATACTCAATGACATCAGGTGTAGGTACAACGCTGAAGGTGGAGTACTGAAAATCTCTCGAGGTGCCATGACAGTGATGAATGGGAAGAAAGTGAATACTCTCTATCATCTACTGGGAGAGATCGTGACCGAAACCGCTGCAATTTCATCATGTGAGTCAAACTCTAACTTGACTCAGTTATGGCATATGCGTTTGGGGCACATGAGCGAGGTAGGTATGACGATGCTGATTGAAAGGGGGTTGTTGAAGGGTCAAAAGATAGGGAAGCTGAACTTATGTGAGCACTGCATCTTTGGGAAGCAGGACCAAGTTAAGTTTACTACAGCTGTTCATTCAACCAAACGACTAGTTGAATATATTCATTCGAACGTCTGGGGCCCATCTTCGGCTCCTTCAAAAGAAGGTGCCCGATATATGTTGACATTTATCGACCATTATTCGAGGAATGTATGGATATACTTTCTAAAGCATAAATAT